>OX352765.1:72321475-72921475 GCA_947095585.1 Nephrocerus scutellatus
AAAATCGCGTAAATTTTTAAAAAAAATTGTTTAGGAGCTCCTATCGCGACCACTCAAATTTTTTTTTCAAATAGTGTTTTCATAGGTACCTATGTCCTATGTGTATAAAATTTGAAGAAAATCGGGTGCTTGCTTTTATAAAATTTGTATAGGTGACCCCGGCACCGGGGCCAGATCACTTCAAAATTTTTATGAAAAGTGTTGTCCATCGGAGTTACACAAGAATATAAAATTTGAAGAAAATCTGGTACTTTTTTTATAAGCCCCCCGACCCTGGGGCCCGAACACTTTTTTAAAAAATGTGCTACCCAACGGAGATACACATGCGTATAATATTTGAAGAAAATCGGGTAAATTTTTTAAAATATTTGTATGGGAGCCACCCGACCCCGAAGCCCGAGGGTCCCGAAAATATTAAAAGAAAGTATTGTCATCGGAGATACACATGTGTGCTAGGTTTGAATAAAATCGGGCCCGCCAGCCAGCCAGCAACAGGTACGCGAAATTAATATAGAGAGTTTAAAAATTAAAATGTTTCATGTAAATTCTCCAATAACCAAAGTATACTGAATTCCACTATAAATGCTGAAAATCAATAACAAATACGAAGCACTGCAATCCAACAACAAGACAGGCCAATCGTAAAACAAGCAGCGCTGCTTACAGCGCATCAGCTCATCAGCGCACACATAACACAGTCATTATAGTATGATATGATCTGATGCCGATATATGGAAAAATTGTATGGGAGCCCCCCGATCCCGGAGCCCGATCAGTATTCAATTTTAACAGAAATTACTGTCTTGGGAAATACACATGTGTGCAAAGTTTGAATAAAATCGGACCTTAGGAGGTGTGTTTAAAATTGATCACAAGATTCTACCCACCAGCCAGCCGGCCAGCCACGGGCACGCAAAGTTAATAAAGAGAATTTTAAAATCTAATTTTTTTGTTGGTCATTCGTGAAAGAATTAAAAACTGAAAGCCTCATCATCGATTTCTACGCTCATTTATAATGGCATTCAAGCTGCTTACTCTAAGGGCATTGTGCGTTGATTTCGCATATACATCCGCGTATTTATAAGACAGATAAACTTTCGTACTAGTGCAGTTTTACAGTTCAAATCTGCTGAGTCAGATGGTATTTCCCCATTAGTTCTGCGTAAGCCTTTCCATCTATCATTTTCGTCAGGACTCTTCCCGCGCAGTTGGCAAGCAGTATATGTCTAGCATGTACTTAAAAAAATGAGCTGTCTTCACCTTCTACGTACCGAACCATATAGTATTTACGTCCATTCTTTCAAAAGTCACAGAAAAGTTATTCGATCGTCTGCTCATAGAATATCTTGAAACAGCAGTAAGTATTTCGTGTTCACTGGTGATTTGATGATACAGCTTACCTAACAGTGGGACCATTCTATTCATAAATTTCGTGAAATCAAAGTTGTTGCAGTCGATAATTCTAAGGCATTTCACAGAGGTTAGTATTAAGTTAATTAAAAAATGAGTTGATGAAAACTACTTCATTGAATTAAAAACTCTCTTTTGGGCGGCAAACTCACCATAGCAATTCTTAAGAGATATAACCGACTGCATTTAGCCTCCGCAATACTCTTGGCACATTTTCTGACGTACTACTTAAAAATTCTTTCTTTAGCGATAAAACAAGTATGTAAAATGCGTTTCCAAGTATTCCCGCATCAATATCATCCTCAAGCGATCAAAATGCAAGAATACAAGTATCACCTCTTTTAGCCACATTTTCCCATTTCCCATTGACGCGTGCGCAAATTATATAAATAAAAATAATGTTATGTTCGGAGAAAATACACAATCTCTTATTCGATTCAAAGTCGATAACAACATTTTTATTGATTTTATTTTTCAAAATATTTAGAGCAAGATTTTCCACAATAACCGAAGTCTTGAAGTAATTGGGGCATTATGCCAAGCTTATTGCTTATAAAACTGACTGTGGTGGTCACAGTGCTGAGATATTTTGGAAGAGTATTGAAGAATGACAGATTATCATTTTTCACATGCATAATGGTAATCCAACCCTACAAGGCTAGACACAACGTGGAGTAAAGGAATTAAGGAAGGAAAGGAATCAAACAGATGCGGAAACACAGAATCAAAACGATATTAAAAATAAGTTGATCTCAGGGAAGCAAAATACTCTACTTCATCTTCAAAACGTCTCTTCTTCAACATCTAACACAAAGAACAAAGGACTACCATTAAAGAATTTTGAAGCAGGAGCTCATGCGAGCTAGGTTTCCTGTGAACTGGATAGTTCCGAGCTTCTTTTCACTCTCTCGATACCGTAGATGGTTGATCAAATCATTATTAACTCAACGTAATCGTCGATTCTCACGCAGGTGCAAAATATTTCTCCGTAAGACTTTCCTTCCCAATGCGTACTGGTATGACCATTGTCTTATACACCAAAAGTTTGAATGGCATGGTTAATAATCCTGGATTTAAATAATGTTGACAGAATAAAGTAGTGTTATGTGCTACAAATGTGCACAGATAATTAAAGAATTAAACTAATTCAAATTCGCTTTACACTATAAGTGGATAAAGTATAGCTTCTGTTTACTTCTCCGACGGACTCAGATCGTTATGTTATTTTATGTACACTGATCGCCGCGTACATTGTGCGTTATCTATTTTTACTGCGCAGTACTGGTCTTACTTTAAAAGTCATAGGAATGTAAACACGGACGAGCTATGTATTATTAGGAGCTGTCCTAGTCCGTAAAACGAAATGTCCTTAACAGACAGTATCAAATTTTTTACTAAAACGACTTACTTTCGACTGTCTTGGCCTTGCCACATAGGCTATTTGTGTGTGACCTATGGGTTGTCGATTTCTCTCAATTACGATCTTATACTTACTTTTATCTTAGTAACGTACTTTTATTTTGAATGACATTTTATGAGTCTGATAAAAATTGGTTAAAACTATAAAACTACCCCAAAACGAATGTCATTATAATAGAATTTTGTAAGGCATCCAAATATTATCAAAAATGTGAACCAAAACTTTACATTAGACTATGAAAAAATTCACTTAATTCAACAATTTTTTAAAGCTGGAAAATATTTTGAAAGGCTTTATGCATCGCATGCACAATAAATATTGAACCAACGAACCAACACCGAATACCATTTGATATAATAATAGGACGCAATCACTTTATTTGCGCGACACTTTGCCAAGTGAGGTGGTGATTTAACATCCTTGAAACCATATTCAAAAAAGGTTAAAAAGTCAAATTAGGGCAACAAAGAACAACAACACAAATGAACTCAAATTGCCTGCAATTGGGCTGGTTGGAATAAGGCGCATAGTAAGAAAAAGGAAAAACGTAAAACCAAGTGTCACCACCAACCCCAATTGCCTGTGGACCCAAAATGGATAAAAGGGTAAACATTTCAATAACAAAGAAAAAAACGACCTACATAAGAGGTAATAAAATCTACAGGAATAGCATAATTTGCTCAAGCGCATGGGGCAAAGCGTAAGAGGAGACGTTTATTCATAGTTATGTAAGTAATTTTCCTCGATGATGGGTCTCTTTCCGGTAGCGCATTTATGTAAGAGAGAAATATAAAAAAAAAGCGTCTCAAGCGTATTTTTTATACGAAAAGTATACATTCAGACACGCATAAAAAATTGGCAGAGGCTCCCCAGACGACCTGTAGTATACATACGAAAAAAATCACCGGACTGAATGGATTTTCAAAATGCAAACATTTCGTACTGGATACACCTTATATTTTTTTGGCTCTGATATTTTACTTAGTCTTTTTTTTGCATAATCGAACCTGTATTCGTCTACAGAGGCGGGTACATCCCACAGCGACAAATTATGATAAAAGCTTTTAATGAAAACGTTCATCCCAAACGTATTCGTTAACATATTTTCAGCTCACATCTTTGTGGCGATGATGATGATGGGTAATGGACGTCCACGGTCAGGTAACCTTTTCATCAGAAGGACATGAGGATTCTAACTTCAATTACTTTATGGTTTGCAGTGCAAAAAAATTCTTTATAAAATCGGAATAAAACCTATTTTTTTAGAGACTGGATAATTGAATGGAGATGTCCTGGTCAGCAAGCGAGAGTACTTCCCGACAGTGTAATAATCTTAGATTTTGGTCTAAATCTACAAAAAATTGTACAGAACAACATTTCACTCCAGCTCCAGGCTATAGAGTGGCATCATTATGAGTTCCTAAGCAGAAGAGAACACTACACAAAACAATGTATTTTTTCGCTCATTTCTATGATTAAGATTGACATAAAACCAAAGCGCCGACGGAATCACAAATAAACGGACACAACACAAATATATTCGACAGAAAATCATCTGTTAAGGAAAAGCCATTTTCTACTTGAATTATGAAATAAGAATATGGGATATTAACGTTCTTAGGCCTTAGAGGTTTACATTGTTTTTCAAAATTAAAATTAGTTTTTTAAATGAAAATTGCTTATGCAATTGTTACTGTTACAGTGGATCCAATGGACCTTCTATTAGGATAACGTTAATCGTCGCATGATGATAGTAGAATCTTATATAGCATTTATATTACTGAAGTGAAACTTTTTTAGGCGCGGTATGAGCCAACTCGTACAATACATTATGAACAGTCACGTGACATCCATGGTCATGTTTCTGCTGATGGTCTATATAACCGTTACCGTCCTTAAAAGAGTCTTGTAAAAGTTCTTACAAAGTGATAAAGCTACCACCCAAGAGAATTATTGTAAAGTACAAGTATTATAAGTGTTTTTGTGTGTATTCAAAAGTTGTTCAGTATATAATTGTGGACTTCTGTCAATTTTAACGATTGTTTATTAGAGTTGTTATTTGTAAATTAATAAACTTGTGCTGTGTTTTATTTGCAAAATCCTTTACGAACTCGAAAGCCTGAATTTCGTAACAATTGGTGTTAGAAGGAGGATTTTGCAAATCGTTGAACAATTAAAAAATATAATTGGTGATTTTCCAAGCCTTGAGAAAGTAAATAAATTAAGTGAAATTTTACAAACCGATGAACAGTAAATAAATGGAAAGTGCAGTGAACATTAAATCCTACAGCTCCCAGCAGCTTACTTCTTTAAGCTTGGAAGGCGAGGCCTAAGCACTGGTGAAGTATTTTCAATTGAGACGGAGTTATTGGAGCGAAAATCGTCGACTTCGGAAGAAAAGGGTGGTGTGCCACACATGGAGGCGATGTTGCAAGTTCTAATGCAACAAATGAATAGCAAGTTTGACTAGCAGAGAGAACAAATGCAGCGGCAAAGTAAACAATCGCACCAACAGAGTCAGGAGAATAATCAAATGAATCTAGAATTGAGTTCCAAGCTAAGCGAGAAGTTGGACCAGCAGAAGCAAGAGTTGAATTCTCAAATTAGCGACAAGTTGGACCAACAAAGTCAAGGTCTAAAGGAAGGATTGGATCGGCAAAATCAACAATCGCAGCGCCAAAGCCAAGAACTCAAGAACGAATTGAACTCTAAGCTTATCAATAAATTTGATTAACAGAACTAACATATGAATTCCAAATACGATCAACAAAATCAAAAGCTGAATGCTCATCATGACCGGCAATCACAATGGTGGATCATTCAGGAAGTGTTGGGTCCCCGAGTACAAAGTAGAAGCCCGGAAATCCAAAAATGTTTTGTTGTTTCACGAATTACGGTCCAGCTGATAAAAGATGATTTGACAAGAGAGCAGCTAAGGGAAGAACAAGAGCAGGACGATTCAATTACTCTAGTACTTCGATCGATGGAGCAAGGACAATAACCGCACTGGCACGAAATTGCAACAGCAAGTCCGACAGTGAAAAGTTACTGGGCTCAATGGCAGTCATTAAGATTCAAAGATGGACTAATAGTAAGGCAATGGGAATCTGCCGATGGTCGGTGTAACAAATCAAAGGTTGTGTTACCAATAAAGTTCTGCACAAAGCACACACTGGAACACCAGTGAAGTAAGTAAGAAGTCGATTCTTTTGGGTCAATTGCCGAAGAGATGTTGAAAGCTGGTGCCGAAGGTGTGCGAAATTTGCTGCAAGAAGATAACTGTAACAAATAGCTAGAGGGAAAACGCATCGAGACAAAGTTGTAGCGCCAATAGTTGGGCAAGTTGCCAAGTACTCCGATCGAAGACCAATGGTAATCAATGTCCACAGAACAGTAATGCACAACGTCGTGAATGGTAATGAAGGAATAAAAACACGGAATCACCTGCGTGAGAACTATTGAAAATTTAGGGAAAGAGATTTCGTTTGGCTATACAATTCCAAGACAAGACAAGGGAAACTACAGAACCCACAGCAAAGTTGGAAAGATCTCTACAAGAGGAACAACGGCGCAGTATATCAGATTCAGCCAAACACCAGATGTACATACTAATCCAAAAATTACTCCATAAAAATTAGAATGAAGAACTGCATACTTTTAGGCTGAATTAGTTATATGGAATTTAACCAGTCAAGTTTCAAACGTTCTTACAAAGTGATTAAGCTACCACCCAAGAGAATTATTGTAAAGTACTAGTAGTATAAGTGTTTTTGTGTGCATTTAAAAGTTGTCCAGCATAAAATTGTGAACTTGTGTTAATTTTCATTTTGCTCGTTTCTGTCTTTTGTAAAAACTTTTATTTAACTTGACTTGACCCCCTTTTGTCTGTTATTTCGACTAATTGGAGGTTCTTTTTAACCACTTTCCACATGACCTAGAGAGCTGAAATTTTGTGAGAAATTTTTTATATTCTGCGTGTGACGCGCGTCACGTTTCGCGTGTGGCGCGTGTGATGTGTTGAAATCCCGTAAATTTCTCGTTTTTAAATTCTCTATATTAACTTCACTTGCCCGTGTGTTTGTGGGCTTGTGGGTTTGTGGGTTTGTGGACTTGTGATGGATTCTTGCGATTAATTTTTAACCCACTTCCGAAAGCCCGATATTATCCAAACTTTGCACACATGTGTATCTCCGATAACAATACTTTCTGTTTAAATTTGGGCTCCCGTAAAAGTATTTTACAAAATTTGCCCGATTTTCTTCAAATTGTATACGCATATGTATCTCGGATGGACAAAACTTTTCGTAAAAATTTGGAAGTGATCGAGTCCCGTTGTCGGTGGACTCCCATACATTTTTTTTTAAAAATGTACCCGATTTTCTTTAAATTTTATACACATCTCCGATTAGAGAATTTACAAGAAAAATTTTAATATTTTTTTTCTTTCTTCCAGTTATTCAGTTATTCGCCGCGGTGAACCGTCGTGCTGCAGTTCAACATGCGCGTTGTCGATAACTTATGTTTGCGCACAAAAAAAGGGCTATTGTTTAAATAACGGTTCGCGCGGACGCTCGAAAAACAAGTGCAAAGTTCAGTGTGTGGTGTCCCTGTACCCCATCCTCAACAGCGCAGTTAAAGAACTTAGTGAAACATAACTGTCGTATGTTTTGCATGCGAATTTGAGAATTTGAATTGAATTCGGTTAAAAGAAGCGGTAAGTTGTGTTTTGTGTGTGTTTGTTTTTCGTAGTTATGTGTGATTTTAGAGTGGATCTCAGTAACACACGTGGGCTGAGAGCGAATTCGCTGTGTTTACGTATGTACATGTCCACAGGCCAGCAATTCTGGCACTAAGCGAAACTCAGGTATTTGATAATTCTGATACATCGGAATTTAATCTGCCTGGTAAGAACTTGGTGCCAATATTTTTCCCTTGACGCGGACTTGCAATCTATGTCCGTAGTGATGTTGCGTTTCAACTTTTGCCTCAATACAGCCAAAGTTCCAATCTGGAATTTAATTTCATTTGACTTAAAATAAAGATAAAATAGCGCAACATCCACTACTGTTTTCTTTACTGGAGTCCCCACTTAGACAGTGTTTCAACAAAGAGCGAGTGGATGCTCTGTCTCATTCAATTTTAAAAATTGACACAAAATGAAAGTATCGTAGTACTGTAATCGTTATTGCGGGCGATTTCAATGTAAACAATGCTAGGTGGCTTCGCCATTTTGGCTAGACTACACCCGAAGGAAGGTGCGTTTAGTTATTCGCTGAGTTTAATCATCTTACACAGCTTATAAAAGAGCCTTCACGAAGACATTGCAAATCATTCCGCAAACACCCTTGACTTGTTCCTTGCCTCATGCCTCATACTCCATCAATGTATTATCGCCTCTAGGATCGTCAGACCATTGTGTAGTATTAGCTAATTTCTCGTTTATAAACCACGTAGTTAGAGAAAAAACTTAAAAAACAACAGTATGGCAATACTAGAAAGCCATTTAGAACGGCCTTAACAACTTCTTTGGGAGTATTAACTGGTTGCTATTGTTTCGCGATAGCAACGTGGATGCCGCTTCTGATGCAATCATAAACATCATCCTTATTGGTATTCCCTTCCAGGAATAAGTCTGTCAAATCAACGGAAGATGGATGGTATGACTCGAACTGTAAAAAGGCTTCTAGGATTAGAAAGGTATGCTTTCGGTTTTACAAAGTAAGCCCTACCCAGGAAAACAGCCAGATGGTATTTCCCCAATAGTTCTGAAGAGGTATTCTTCCAAGTATGGGTGCCACCACCACTTCCAAATTTTTACAAGAAGTGTTGTCCGTCGAAGATACACTCGCGTATACAATTTTAAGACAATCGGCTATTGTTTTTTACAAAACTTGTATGGGTGCCCCCCGACCCCAGGGCCCGATCACTTTTAAATTTTTACAAAAAGTGTTGTCCATCGGGGATACACATGCGTATAAAATGTGAAGGAAATCGGGTACATTTTGTAAAATATTTGTATGGCAGCCCCCCGACCCCGAGGCCCGAGGGGCCCACAATTTTAATAAAAAGTGTGTTCTTGGGAGAAACACATGTATGCAAAGTTTCAATAAAATCAGGCTTTAGAAAGTGATTTAAAAATTGATCACAACATTTGGTGTACGAGTCCGCCAGCCAACCAGCCACGGGGACGCGAAGTTAATATAGAGAATTTAAAAAGATTCGCTTCTCTTATCTGCAGTGTAAAGCACACGCTATCATATTTTTTAAGTAACGCACATTTGATGATTTGGAGGTGAGTGAGTACTACGATCAACCCGATTTTATTCAAATTTTTCACAAAATTTTAATATTTATGGATTAGTTTTTTGTGATATCAAGCCAGAATTTTTTTTCTGAAAATCGGTAATCTTCTACGTTTACTGCCAGTGGCGTGGTAAGTGAACGTGATAGACACAAATCAGGGCTTTGTGGAACTTTGGTCTTCAAACCGTTTATAACATCAGAACAGTTTTAAAGGTAGAAACTAATCTTCTTAGGTTTCATCGATTTCATAAGCCCGCACTTTCAACAAAAAGGTTAATCCCTGTCTCTGTGCATGGGCTAATAATTCCGCTCGTTAGAACCACCCAAAGAAATCATTTGAAGAGCCAAAACAGATAATGAAACTGATAAATCAAATGCAAAACGAATAAAAGGCGAACTACAAAAGCTTTTTTTGCCAAACTGGATGACATCGGGAGGCCAGGACCGGACACCGGTTGTAGAGCCAAATATGATGATTATAAAAGCTTTAACTACCGTTGGATATCGTATTTTGAGCTCTGTTAACAGTAATTAAAATAAAATAAGAATAACGAATACACATAGCAGTAAGACAATAATAATAATAAGACATCTAAGCAATAATAAAAGCGGCCTGATCGCAGTTTAATACCATATATCTAAGGAAATGATCGAAGTAAGTAGAATTAGCGGTTTTCATTGTATTTGTTTGTTATTGTAGTATTAGGTTTTGTGGTATTTGTCTAATGTCATAATTTAAGGATATTAGAAACATTGAATTGGATTATATGTGTGCGCTCTTCTAGTCTCAGGGGACACTTTGGATGCTTCATTATCGCAGTAATCCGCTATATCAAATTTGACAAAAACACAGACGCACAGTAGCATCGGTAAGAATTGCCTACGGAAAAGTGCTTATCCGGGCGACTATCAGGTCGAATCCTCTTATATACTTTTTTTCAAGTACAAGAGATACAAGCGTAA
This sequence comes from Nephrocerus scutellatus, assembly GCA_947095585.1. Lineage (NCBI taxonomy): Eukaryota > Metazoa > Arthropoda > Insecta > Diptera > Pipunculidae > Nephrocerus > Nephrocerus scutellatus. The sequence goes on from OX352765.1 coordinate 72,331,572, forward strand.
TCGATATTGTCAACGAAGGATAAAGCAAAGCCATCGAAAATTAAAGTAAAAAATGGGCAGATTTAATTTAAAATGATAAAACATCCGGTAAAATCCTTTTTTTCGCATGATTTATCTATGTTTTCACCCCGTTGTCAGTGCGTGCACTTGAGCTTGAAATTATTATGTAAATCTTTAAACTAAATGCAAACCCTTTTCCATCACCATCATCACCACAACCGCCACCACCATGTTGCTGCATCTATGTACAGATTCTTTTAAGTAGTTCTTATAGAATTCGCACTCAAAACAACCAGCCAGTGAGTCAAGCTACAAAGATACGAATCGAAAATGCGAATTCAAAGCCAAAAGGATTACTGTAAAATCTCCTGACAAGTAAGTAGTATTATCAGTAGCGCAAGGCGGGTCACCAGGCTATGGAATGCTTTTAGTTTTGAATTTAAAATGCAAGGACATCTGTTCAAGTACATCGTTTATCCGCGGGTGCGGATGATGTTGGTGGTGATGAATAGGAACACCCTGAATATCCTGAATATACTCGCCCAGACTCTGTATTTATATGTATTGACTGTGATTATCATCAACCCGCGAGCGGGGGATTATTTTCTATTTTTAATTCCTGTCGCGGTGATAAAAGTTTCACTCGAGTCCTCCAACATTATTCATTTTATTAGGGATATTTGTCCTTTTTTCTAATGGGATCTCGCAAAAAGGGGGAAATGCGGAAAAATTGACTCTGACATTGATGCTCTATTACAGGGGCATTGTGTGAAATTTTAAGGAATTTTGCATTTAGAAATAATGAATGAAAAAAAATTCAAAATTTGTAATAAAAAAATGCAATACAATGAGGATTCTCTTGCAAAATAATAACAACAGTAAGTAGCAACAGTTTTTAGTAAAAAATACGTTTTTGGAATACATTTGCCGTCCCTTACAGTACCTTACGAAGAAATTTCGAAAAGACCCTGTGCATGACTACTTTAACCCTCAAAAAACATGACAACAAAGACGCCTAAATGCTAAAAGGGAAAAAACTGACGAATTGTAGCCGCAAATCCTATTTGATCCCTTCTCTCCTTTGTCGCGATATAATTCAAAAAAACTGGTGTCATCGATCCCTTATGGAAAAACATCGTCGTCGTCGCATCATCTCAACCCAAATGGCTTGTATGTGGTAACCACTGAAAGGGATATGTGTGTTGCCTGAGTGTCAATGCCGCACCCAACTATTCACTACAACACACAATACTAGCGCCAGAGCGAGCTATAATGCATCGGGAGCAGCACTTTAATCCTTTTGGCAAAGACATCGTTTTTAATTAATCACAGGATTAGGGATTGATGATGGGCAGAATGTACCGCAGTAAACTCGACAATTACAATGAATCTGCATGAAAAAGAGAATAACCAACCAAATGACCGCAAAGAGATTGAATGTCGACTTTTTATCTGCATTGTGGAACCTAAGTTCGATCACTCTATGAGTGAAGAGTGAAAATAAAAAGACCTATCATGTGTCCTTTATTCGAATGCATATACAAGCAATATGCATAACCAACAGCAGGCTAAAGACCAAGAACCATAAACTGATCACAAAAAATGAATATCGAACATAAGTTGAGTGCTATCGGGAATGACAGCGATGATACCGTGACAGGAATTTAGCCCGCATCGCTTTGTTTTTTCGAGTAAAGGTTGATTTTCATTACATACACTGGTTTTCTTTAGTACTATAAACTGACCATGTACTTGGTGGTCACTGTAGTAGTACAAAAATACACATAGGTACAATATGCTTCATGTCCAATTTTCCCTATCATGATTATATATCGCCATATCGTTGGTCACTCGAACACAGAATGGATTGGCGCGTAGCGCAGTAATCCTCTTTGGTTTTAAGTTGGCCCATAGTGTACTACTTGTAGTCGAGTCGTGTACTCCTATTTTGTTGTTGTTGTTGTAAATGGTTTTCGAGCGAAAGCGATGATGAAGCCTTCGAACATTTTACGAAGACAATCAAACCAAAAATGCAATGAAAAAATTGATGAGAAAAAATGTTTTACAAAATCCGGGACGTCACGGGATTAACTTTTCAATGCAAAGCAATAAAAAGCCAATACAAATGCAATCAAATTGAAGTGTTGCTGTGCGGCGGTATCTCATCCTATGGCGGGTGGTGATGTGTAGGAGCCTTATATTGCTCTAGCCTAAGCAAACGTCTTAATCCGAACTTTTATAGGAAATTACTTTTACAGTCCGATATTTCCATGTTTTGGGGTTATTATTGGTTTCGTTGGGATTGTTGATTTTCATTGTGTGCGTACGCATGCATGTTAATTGCATTTTATTAATCGTTCTGCGAAAGAATTCTCATATTTTTTGGTTGTGCAATACTGCAACGTTAGATGATGTTAACACTACATATATACAACGTATAGAATTTTAATGTATGATTATTATTTTGTATGAAGGTATCTGTAAAAAGAAAAAAATTCTACTACTGCCAGATGTTTATTCAGATAATAAGATAATATCAAATTAAGTTAAGTGCAATAAAAAAATAAGTTACTCCTGGCTGCCAAACAATATTTGTATAAACTTTACAGTGACTGTCAGATTGTTGTCCATCTTAATAACATCAGAACTCACACTTAAGTTAAATGCTTATGTAGGTTATGAAATATTTTACAGTTGAAAACATGTAGACTTTTTATTATCAAACTAATTGTGTGTATGTCCGTTAATTTTCATAAAACTTGTACGTGCTACAGGTACAAGACCAGATAGTGGTACAACTTAAATTGCTAAGCAAAGCGTGTAATTATGATCTGGGAAAGAAGAGAGGCGTCAATGTTATTGATCTTGATACAAAGAGGGTCAAGAGGATTAGACTTTATGAAAAAGCTCCTTTCCTTTTTGGATTTATTTCATTGAACAACCACCTTATTACTTGTAGGGGGATAGTTGTCAGTTTTTGGAATAATAAAACCTTTTCCTTTAGTTTGTGATCTCAACATTCTCAATTATTTTCTGTTCGTTTCTACCTTATATTTGCTTAGTACGTAAAAAGCAGCCTAACAGTAATATTAACCTACTCCTGGAAACGCCTACTAATTTAAACTCATTGTTAATAATTTTGATTATGCAATTGCTATTTGTGCTGATTGTTAAGAAATAGCTATTGCATTGATTTGGGTCACTGGTTGTTGGGTGTAAAATGTGCAGTTGCTGATGTTGCTAAAATTTCTAGTCTAGGTAACGTGGGTTAGCACCCTGCAGTACCGAAATATGCCTGCTACTGAAACCGACACAACGCCTCAGATAAGTAATGCTCGAATAATGACGACTATTTGCTACTGTACCCGGACTAAGGTTGGTTTCTGGAATGTGAGGACGCTCCTTGACTCAGGGAGTGAAGGACCTCAAAATGCCAGATTTCTGCAACTGGAACGTAAGTTTCTTCGATATAATTTGGACATACCGTGAATGAAGTAAGATGGTTCTACTCAGGCAAACACGGCAGTCTCCGTGAATCTGAAGTGGGTCTGCTGCTAACGCCAACAGAACGCAGAGGCCTAATTTCTTGGCACCCACATGGTGATAGGATCTTATCGACTAGATTTCAGACTAGAGTACGGCGCGTCACGATCATACAGTGTTACGCCCCGACGAATCCTTCGACTGAGGATGAAAAGGACAACTCCTACAATCAGCTAAGCGCTGTATTCAACGCAACGCCGAACGGAAATATCGTCATCGTAATGGGGGACTTGAATGCCAAGGTAGGCAACGACAATGAAGGAATCAAACATGTGATTGGGAAGCACGGCCTCGGCGAACCAAATGACAATGGTGAAAGATTTGTTGATTTCTGCAACACCAACCACCTTGTCATAGGAGGCACCATGTTTGATCATAACACCTGCCATAAAGTCAACTGAGAGGCAATCACCATCCAGTCATATAGACCATGTGGTGATCAGCCGACGTTTTAGGCGCTGTCTTTTAGACGTCCCAAACAGACGAGGAGCCGATATGGGTATGGTACGGGATCATCACCTTATGGTAGCTACTGTCCAGTTACGTACTGCATCAGTTCAAAGAATTACATCGACCGTCTAAATATCCCCTCAGTACGTCAACAATTAAGGGATCATTTATCGCAAGGACTGGAAGCAATCAGCTGCTCACTACCGATAACAACCATCCAAGAACATTGTAAAGCTGTGAACAATATTTTCAAATCTGGAGCGGAAAGTATTATTAGAAGAAGCCAGGCAAGGCACAGCACGTGGCTTACCGAGGATACCTGTAGGCGGATTGAAGAACGTAAGCTACTTAAAGCTCGTATTGTAGATACCCCAGCAGCAGCGAGAATCGAAGAAAAATGAGAGAAGTGAGAAGAAGAGTGAATCAAACGGAGCTGCCGGAAGTAACAATTTCCCGAATTCGCAGCTCAACTCACAGTAAATATGAGATTACTACCGCGATAAACGCACTAAAGAACAACAAGTCGGTAGGTCTAGATTGTATACCCACAGAGCTTCTGTGTACCAGTCCAACGTCATCATCAGCACAGCTTTTATATCCTCTTGTAGAGAGAGCTTGGGAGGCAGAAAGTTTCCCCGACGAGTGGAAGAAGGGAAGGGAAGGGCCAAGCTTGCTTAAAAGATAGTCTTTTGGAGTGCGAAAACTGGAGAGGCATTTGCGTTCTTCCTGCAATTGCAAAGGTAATACCCAAAGTAGTATTTGAGCGAATTAATGAACATCTGGAAGATACACTCGATGCCGAACAAGCAGGTTTCCGCACTGGATCCTCCTGTGTAGACCACATAAACACCCTGCGGATCATTATTGAACAGTGCGTTGAATTTCGGTCACCACTGAATCTGCTGTTCATCAATTTTGAGAAAGCGTTTGACAATGTTCTGGTTTGCTTAGGTCTGGCTTGCCCTGCGCAGGAGAGGTATACCCGATAAACTAATAGCTATTATTAAAGCAACCTATGATGGCTCTAAATGTCATGTACTGCATAGAGGAAAGCTGTCAGATACTTTTTTGGTGGTAATTAGCGATGTACTTCGCGCAACTTTATATACTGGAAACAGAGGAATTCGTTGGACTCTTAATAGCCACAACCATCCAACGACGGACGTGGCAATGGATTGGTCATACACTCCGAAAAGGCGAAAGTTCCACAGTAAGCTACGCAATACAATGGAATCCGTTATCTCAGGATGGGAGAAGAGCGGGTCGTCCGAGAAATAGATGGCGCAGCACAGTTGAGGAGGATTCACGGCAATTGGCGAAGAGTTGGAAAGAGCTGAAGCTCATTGCCAGGAACCGCACGCGTTGGCGCCTAGGCTTAGTAGAGGTCCTAGGACCCACAAGGGGATATAGGACAAAAGCAAATTATACGTAGGAACGGCATTTAGGACTTAGAAATTTTAAATTCCTTTCTACAACGTAAAGTTCCTTTACATTACAAAGATCGTAAGTTTCTTTTATGAATAATATAACAAAAAAGTAAAATTGTTACATTCTGTACACGATAGATCGTATTAAACAGGTAACAGCTAATTTACGAATGAAATGTCGGTATTTAAATTTAAATTTACATTCGGCTCATTTTCCGCCGACAATCGTAAAATTCGTCACATGAAAATTCTCTACAAAGAGATACATCATAATCAACACAAATTTCGAACAATTGCTTTCGGTTGTTGTTATTGTGTACGACCTAAATCAGTAAAAAGTAAAACCATAACATAACAAGCTGATGTCCCCTGAGGACATATTGTTTGTCCACATCGATATACCTACCGTGGCTACCTACCCTACTCTACCTAGTACACCCCACCATATTTTGAGAACAATAAAAAAAACATAGAATCGGATTTCACTCATTGTGCGAAACAAATTATTTGGTTGTTTCGTGTGATCTCAGTAGGAAGCAGCGCAAACATCCCTAACCGTTCCTCGCCCTGCTCACAAATGTCAAATTTAAGGGCTGAACTAATGTATACTGTTCTGGTTTTTTTTAGTACAGATTTGAAAAGAAAAATATTTTCATTATTAGAGTGAGTTAGGCACAGCCTAACGGTGTCGAAATATGACACGGAGTACATCTTTTATTGAAAGTTTCGTTCATGATTTATAGCGTTCATATTAAAGTCGTACACAATACACGCTTTGCAATAATAAAAATAAACGTTACAGTTGCGTTTATTAAAAAAGATCACATACAGGGTGGTTCTATTTAGCATACTTGTGGTTGTGTAATAAGATTTTATTACCTTCAATTAGAATACGAAAAGATTCTGAAAAAATAAAAATGAAATCAGAAGAGTTAACTTTTTTAGTTCACATTAATTCGTGTCTGATGAGAAAATTCTCCCACCAATACTGCTTCTTAAATAGATAATTTCACTTCAATCACCCTGTGTATGAAGGTAAAAATATAACCCTCCTTCGAACCCATACGTCCGTCAGTTTTTTTCTTTTTTTCTTCCATATGACAAATACAAAGATTTAAATACAACAACCCTTATGTCCAAGCAACGCGATAATGAGTATACGTCTCCTTCAATGACCTGCATGCGAAGAAGCAAAGGTGGCGCGTTGCGGTGATTATGGTGTTGTTCGTCATCATCACATCTCTAAGGTCTCTTGTCACACAATAATTCTCGATAGGGTGTTGAAAAATTACAATACATTCTTGTCCTGGGCCTGAGATTAATGCGGACGTCGGTTGCTACTGTTGTTGATGATAATTATTCGACGAGCTAGTCAGCTGGACACAAAAGCAACCGGAGTCATACTGAGTACTCAGTCTTATCGCACCCTTTATGCATGCAATGATCGTGCTGGGTGAGTGCGTAAAAAAGATACGTTGGTTTACTTTTAATAAACCCCGAAAATTAATGTTACGTTATAGAGTTGCTTTGAAAGATCCGGCCCCTTCTTGCTGACGCGCTTTGTTATTTTTGTTGATTATTAGCCTGATTTTTTGCACACACAATGACTCGAGGGTATGTCGGCAAACGCCGGCAAACAACATCGTTCCGACATCGTTTGAATAGCAAACGTTCGTCCTGTGTGCAATAGACGAACAGTGGTAATATAATTGCGTTTTAATTTGTGCGTACAAACGCACACAAAATGCGATTGATTGTAGAAATTGGACAATGAATCCTGGTTTAAGATTTTGCCTGGGATTCACTGATGATGTCTGAAAATACGGAGAAACTGCTGCTTTAGGAATAACAATAATAATAACAATAAACGTAACGTTAACTAGTGGTCCTGAAGAAACGACTTTGAGCGAACAACTCTTGTTGAGTTGTTTTTAAATGTCCTGTGTCCTCTGCTTGTATTTGCAGGCAAATAATAACAACGAGTTTCACGTTTGTTTATTATGTTTCTAAATAGAAGAGTTGTTAAAATCAGTCGTCTCGATGGTTGCACGGTTTCTCCTGTAAGCCATGAATTTATGCATAAATCAACTGATGTGGAAGGATGAGGGTTCGCATCCCGCGTATGTTTTTTTACTATAACGGCCTTTTGTAAGTGTAACTGCGAAAAGTTTTATACCATTTTTGAAAATGTGGGAAACTTTCCCCGAAATGCGGAAATCATTAGGGAAAATTTATGGCAAAATCAATGATACGTAATTAATACCCGATAAATACGATAACAAAAATGTGAGAATTGTATTTTTTGAGGTATTTGTTTAAGGAAAAGAGTGGTCAAAACGAGATCAAATCAAATATTTCAAACTTAAGAACTTTGAGAAACAATAATCAACAACCACCTTTTAACGTTGTTTCTTGTTACAGGTTTTAATTGAAAGTCAAGAAGCAAATATGTTGACACAATCACTTTTAACCGAGGCATCCTCCCCTCGTGAATTTAACCGCCGTAGCAAACGAAGGAAATTGAAACCATCCACATGGAACATGAAAGCTTTTGATGTTTTGTATTAGTGTGCATGTGTGGGAGAGTAGCGCAGATAGCCTTTGATCTGGATACGTTTTCGTTGTTGTTTGTTACCGATTTTTCGACATCCCCTTGAAGTAAGATGGCTGTACAGAAATTTTCTAGGTATATTGCAGCATGCGATGTGTTCATAAACTGGCATTAATATAAGAAAAATGGAAGGACCGTCACTTAACGGCAAAAAATGCATGCTAAAAACATAAAGTAAAATGAAATGTAGGTAGTTACACCTTCACCTTCAAGATTGAATAGATGTGACAAAAAGCAAAGTTAAACTTGCCAAATTGAATTTTTTTGACGCACTTTTTTCGGGTTTTCCAACCTGGACCGGAGAACAGTTTCTCATAATTGAGAGGAAGGCGCAGTAAAAGGCTACGAGAAAGTCAAAACAAACGTTTTCGTATTTCAAGAGACTAAGTCACAGTATACATTTAATGAAGGTTTCTGTGTGGTTGTCCTTCTGTGTGGTTGTCGTTCTCCAAACAAAACAAAAAATCTCATCAAGTTCTATGCACGCTATAAAAAAATTTGCCCTTAACTTGAAAAAAGCTGGATTTTTCAAAAATTAAAGCTTAATTTCCTCAGAAGTCTTTTTAAGAAGAAGATAATAATTATTAAATGATGTATCCAAATTTTTACATTGCCATACACAGCGCACAACGAGAAGGTAAGGAACAATATTCTTTATTGATATTATATTGTTTTCGATATTCTGAGAATAAATAGCCTTCGTCATAGACTATCAAAATTTATTTCAAAATATACTCGAATACATTTCCAAAACTGTTTGTTTCCAAAATTTATTGTTCTCAATTCACTCGTTAAATACATTTGTCCCAATTACACTTTTCATACCATTCAGAGTTATTCAATGGTTAAGTTTTATTCAAAGCTATGTCCCACATAAACGTATATTCAGAGAAAGTCCTTCAGTTCTCGTAATAACCATCATCACTTATCACGTTCACCATCATCATCATCATCACCTAACAATAAATTGCCAATAGCAATCGAAATAATTTATATACTTGCATGCTCGAAGTTTAATTTCCTTTCAATTTATGTGCCGTCTTCCATCTGATAACGCAGTAGGCAGAAGCCAATTTGTCGATGGTGCAGTGTAGCACACCATGGTGGTTCGATGTCTAATGATGGCGACAGCAATCAAGGTGGAAAACGATAGATGGAAGCCCAGAAGAAGAATAACTTCAAGAAGATGAAAGAAATTGGTTTAATAAATAAACAAAACTGTAGGACTACTTCACATCAGCAGTGGTATCAATAAACTCGATAAGCTACTCGTAATAAGTTTTGGGTGGTTTGGGCGTTTGGTTAGAAGGACAAGATGCAAAGATACGTAAATGAATACTTGCAAGTCACATGTGCTTGAGAGGTGGTAGATGGGTTTCCCACTGAACGACGTATGAAGGTTAGGATGAATCTTATCTCATCGTTGTGAAATATTGAAATTGAATAAAAAATCAATCTCAAATACAGGATAATTTAATTTTTTTCCTAATGCCGCTTACTTTCCTCGAATGAACGCAGCACATATACATACATGTATATCCAATAGAGCTTAAATTGAATGGCAGACAGATTTGCAATCACACACTGGGACACTGACTTATTAAAGTATATATGTAGAGCAAATATATGTACGGGTATGTATGTGGCTGCCGTTTATCTCCCTGTAATCCCCAACCAATAACATAATCAATTTTCTCTTCTTGTTATTTATCGGTCGCAAACATTCATATATCTGCGGTGGCTAGCCAAATTAGCTTTGTAAATTTTTTTCATTTTACAGCACAGCTTTAATAAAATAGCAATTCATATATATTCTTTTATTAAGATACAAACAAATTCTTGACCAGTAATTGTTGTTTTATATATTACACACGTTATTGATTTTAAAAATATAAATGAGTATATACGCTTGTGCGTAATATTATTTTTAATGATTTACGCTACTTTTCTGCTCTTAAAATGATATAACTGAAAACTCTATAGTAGCTAAGAGAGATTTAAGCTATTTTGTTCAAATTATTGTGTATTATTTGGATTATATTCAGACGAGCAAAGTATCTCGAGAGTGTTTAAGCTAGTATGTGTTGTTATTACGACTCATTTTATGAAATAAGCGGATTTCTCATTAAAATAAAAACAATAACAGCTAAACTAAACCGTGCGATTAAGTAAAAATCGTTCTGAAACATTTTGCACAAACACCAATTATTTTAGTGTTTACAGTAAGATTGTAATAGTTTTTGTTATCACGTATGCACGGATGCGTTGGATGCAATATTTTATTGCTGATCACTGCCACTTAAGCACATTCTCAAATGAAATATAGCTGTCTTAAGAATCCTTTGCATCCTCTGAAATTACCATATTATTTTGATTCAATGAAGAACCTACCCTGATTAACTGAAGGAGTATCATTTTACTTTCTTTCACATAGTAAGGAAGTATAGTATGAAAATTTTTGAACTCTGGATTTTTGCAGATTTACCCATTTACATACACCTCCATTTTTTTGATTATGTGCGTTATCTTTAACTGTAGCTTGAGCCATTAAAAGTATTTTTTTCGTACGATTCATTTGTTAACACTTAAATGTCTATGAGCTTGTGTCTTGAATGCCTGTGGATCATAGTGATGTGGAAAAACAGAGCTTGGCAGAGCATTCCACATACGTGTTGTACGGCTGAAGAACGAATCCCTGAACTTAACTGTACGTCCGAAAATGGGCTTAAGGGTAAACTGATGTGCAATAAGAGCGCCACGAGTATTTGGGGTTGAATTCGAGGAGAGGTGGCATGCAACTGGCTTTTTCTCTTGAGCACCGCTGGTGGAGGAAGCGATAAAACAGTGACAAGCTGGAAACGTTCCTGCGGTGTTCAAGCGAATCCATTGATTTCGCAAAGTTTTCGTCGCCGATAAGTTTTAACGCACGGTTTTGTATTCTATCTAGCTAATGCAAGCTGGTTTTAGATGCACCAGACCAAATATGACGATAGTACTCAAGTTTAGGGCGAATAAAAGCATTGTAGATAGTAGTTAGATCAGAGGGAGTGAAATATTTCTTGCACCGGGTTAGAAAACCTAAACATGTCGCAGCATTTTTGGCGACGGTAAATATGTGGTCATTCCAAAGAAGCTTGTCGTTAACGCACATACCGAGAATTGCGAGATTTTCAGTTTCCTCGATGCAAGGTGCCATTCATGGATAATGGCATGGGATTTGAGATTCGGTTAGACGACAGGAGACAGTATTGGGTTTCGATTGTTTTCTCCCCATTTTATTATGCTGTCTAGGTCAGAATTTAACATACGAAGTTGTTTGAGTTCCACATGAAAGGTGAGGGACGTTCCTCAAACGTATATGAGAAGCTGAGAGTGTTGTCGTCAGCGAAAGAGTGTATTGGATTAGAAGTCACAGATAAGAGATCATTAATAAAAATGAGAAAGAGTGTCGGGGACAGAACAGAGCCCTAGGTAACGCCAGCATTTATGTGGTGTATTTCAGACTTGAAACCGTCCAAAACAACTTCAATTGAGCGGTCCAAAAGATAGCTTCTAATCCAATGAAGCAGTTTATTATCGACACCATAAGCACACATTTTTGACAAAAGAGCTGGATGCCAAACTCTGTCAAATGTTTTGGAAATACCGAGTGCAACAGCTTTGCTTTCACCACATTGATGCAATGATACCGGTTCCAGTATTCGGTGAGATATACCATCAAATCACCAGTGGAACGTTGCCCACGAAATCCGTACTGCCGGTCACTAAGGATTTCATTGGTTTCACGATATTTCATGAGCTGAAAATTGATCAGCGTTTCCATGTCCTTGGAAAGAATGGATGTAAGTGCTATGGGTCGGTACGAAGAAGGAGACGATGTCTCACCTTTTTTGAGTATGGGCTAGACAAAGGCTGTTTTCCAACTTCTCGGGAAGAGTCCAGAAGAATAATGTAGATGGAAAAGCTTACGCAATCGTAATGCCAGCTTGGAAGAACACCTCTTCAGAACTAATGGGGAAATACCATCTGGCCCAGCGGATTTGTGAATGTTAAGATCGTTAAGAGTACGAATGAAGATCTGTCCCATAGAGTGTTCAATACTCGGGGCTGCAGGCGGCATCAATGCACAATCTGGAAACGTGGAGCTAGCTGCAAAATGTGCAGCAAACAGATTGGCTTTGAATTTAGAGTTGACAACTGGAGTGTCATTATAAATGAGCGTTGGAATGGACGACGAGGCTGTATTTTTGATTCTTTTCGCGAATGACCAAAAATGTTTACTACCTTTGGGACATTGTAGTATTTTTAGACTAAATTTTTGGTCGTAGGCGAATTTGACTCGCCGAAGATGAGCATTGCAATCATTTCTGGCTCGTATAAAATTTGTTCTGTAGGGTTTGTTTTGTAAAACCGAAAGCATACCTCTCCAATCCTAGAAGCTTCTTTACAGCTCGAGTCGTACCATCCATTATCCTTTGCTTTGTTAGACTTATCCCTGAAAGTGATAAACTTTCTCATACCAATAAGAATTATGTTTGTGATTACATCAGCGGTGGCATCCACGTTGCTATCGCGAAATAACACTGACTAGTTAAATCTCCCAAAGAAGTTGTTAAGGCCGACCCAATTGGCTTTCTGGTGTAGCCATATCGGCAATTTTTGATGATAAGTATTAAATACACGTAAAATAATATGACATTTGTTCAAAAGGTCGGTGATGATAAAATAAAATATAGCAATACCCCAATTTGTAGAAAAAGTAAATTAAATAGAGAAACAGGGATTATACCAAAATAATGTAACGGATTATGAGACTCGTAAAATGGAACAAATCAAAATCTTACCACTATTGATATACATATAAAGCACTTAACTCCGTCGCTAATAATTATTGAAGAAATATTTGTTAGATAACACATAACACTATCCACTGAAAAGCATTTAAAAAATAGACATAGTCAAAATTATTAACTTTTGGTGTCAATGACTAATGCCGTTTCTTGTCTTAAACGGTTTTATAATGTACTGAAGCGCGGGCTAATCTTTATTCATTTGAAAAAGAAAAAAATGCAAAAGCTTGCCAGAATAAAAATTACGACGGCATTGATATGAATATGATTTGTTGAAGTTAGTTTGGTGGAATAAATTGAGATTAAACAAAATAAATGAATAAAAAAATCCTACACGGGATGAAGGTAAGAGGAAGAATACGGATGAGACAAAACCATGGCAACGAGATTTCGAAAATGGAAATACTTACCATACATGTATAATTACATTGACTAAGGAAAGGGAACAGAAATCACGCACTTACAGCCTTCCCCCACCAACCGCTAAATAACAATGATATAATACGCTAAAACGATATAACGATATAATTCCTTTTGCATTGCGGTCGGCTATAGAAGATAAGAATATATATCAGCATTCCTGTAGAGAAACAGAAACTCTTAGAAATACTCCTCGAATTCAAATTATGGGAGTTTACGAACCCCTCGCTATTCTAATTCATCGCGTTCTGCAGATAACCGTCCGCTCGGCTGATTCTTTTTACATTAAAAGACGTCAGAAATTATTCAGTTCGAAATGAATAAAATTCGTTTTCAGAACTGTCTGCCGTCTGCTATTTCTTCTGAATGAATCTGCTGCTGGTCGTGCTAAGTTTGATGTTGGGCGCTCCCTAATCTGTTATGTGAAGCTCCAGCACTTGAATGCTTGCCTGCCTGTCTTCCTGCATGCCTGCCTGCTGTTCATTCGAAATCGCATAATATTAGCAAATACAATTAGAATTGGAAAAATATTCAAATTCTGCTACGGCACATCAGCCGCTACCGTTGTTAAAGAAGTCATCTAAATCCAAGATATGGATAGACAGGGAGAAAAGAAAAAAAAGGAATAAGAGCTCCATAAAGTTAAAACGAAACTAAAAGCATTTTATTTGGTCAACACATTTCCGAGGGTTTCACTGTCTACGGGTATGTCCATTTAAATAAAGGTCGAGGGCGGTTTTTATTATAATTTTGTTTTTTGGTATGCTTTTATCGAGTTTCTCTTCGTCGTTTTGTGCTTACAAGTTGAGTAGATATTGTATAGAAATTGTATGCGATATGCCTCAATGCACAAGAGTTTTCCATTATCCTTTTATGGCTTAATTTAAAAATCATATCATCGAAGCTAGAATCGGCTTCATCAGCATCAACATTATTATCATCATCATCACAGTAGGGCGACAGAGGCTGGCATCACCTCGTCGGTGTCGTGAAAACTAACTATCACCACAAGTCAATGTAAATTTTAGGGTTTCGAACAAACTGAATGCTAACTATAGGTGTATCAGTGATGCACTGGTTTTAAAGATTTACTGGAGCTTTGACAGTTTGTCTGGGGGCTTATGCCACCGGTGTCAACACGTTCGTGTCCCACCAGTACTCAGAAAAGAATTATCAGGATAGGGATGTATATCTCTGACTTGTGGATTTTTCATGAAAGAGTTGCCACTTTGATGTAAAGTTCGTGAGTAGTGCAAAATCCCCACAGAGATAGATAGATAGATAGAGAGAGACTGGATCAATTGTGATCAGGTTTACACCATTTTACTGGGTATATTGCCAAGAGGTTATAAGAAACAGGTTTGTTGTTGGTTAGTGGTGGTCAGGTGTGTGGTGTGGGGTGTGGGGTGTGGGTTGTGATGCCCGTCATACAAGAAGCCCATACGCAAGTCAAGGAAAAAATGTTCCCTAAAGTGGTTGAAGGCAAGAAAGGCTTAATGAACATCGATTTCATGTATGCATACATATGGATCATTTGGACAAGCAACGGTCTATTCGTAAATATATTCAACAATATGTAGGATCTCCACAGTGCTGCACGTAGCAGTGTGATACATGGAGGTCAGAAAGACGACAAATTTTCCATTGAAAATGCGGTCAAACAAATTAAGTACTTTCAACACCTATATTTGATTGATTGGAATATGGAAAATTTGCATCTGTCTTCCTGAGATATCGTCGAAGAAAACAACTTCGTTGATTAGGAACTGACATAAAATTGATGTTAATAAAAGCTTGCCAGATTTAGCAGATTAACCCCTACCCCTGTACTCAAAGTATTATTAGAAAACATTACAATACCCCGAGACCTAACAGCACCCAAGACGAAGGAGGAAGTCGATCTATGAATATAAATTGTATTTTCATTCAAGATAATATCCGTACTAATATTATAAATGTGAAAGTAACTCTGATTGTCTGTAATGTTATCACGGCTCGGTAAATTTCAACCAAACTTGGTATAAATATTACTTACAACCTGGAATCAAATATAGTGTGAGGTGGTTGATCAATGATTAACTGTGGTGGGTTTATCACATAAATTAATAGAAGCACACAAAGCATTTGAGCTTAATAACAAGATCAAAAGAATAGCATATCAATATGCAATATTCCAACAGTTGTCATTTATTTCAAACTTTGCACATGTGCTTTGTGTATCTGCAATAAGAGAATTTGCAGGAACATTTTAACATTTATTGATTTTTTTTATATTATTTTATTTTATACTTTTAAGTTTTTAAAAAAAAATTGTATAGATAATCTCAATAGCGTAAGGATGGAGACCTCCAAAAGGCCCGCAAAATACCCCAAAAGACCAGAAAAAGACTTACAAAAGACTACAAAGGGACCATCAAAATACTAAGAACCTCCCAAAAGACGTACTAGACACCACCTCAGGACCACATTAAGACCCCGTCAATACCACTAAAAAGACTTTGATACCCTATCAAGACCCCACCGAAGATTCTCCCAAAACACTCTCAAGACCCCTCTAAAACCTCAATCAAGATTTCTTTAAGACTCCCCTCAAGACTATCTAAAGAGCCCTCCTTAAAATAACCCTCTAAACCCTCTTAAGCCCCGCAAAGTACCCACTAAAAACCCCTCAAAGATCTCTTAAATCCTCCTTAAGACCGCTGCTAGACCCCTCAAAACCCCTCAAGATGCCCTTACACCTTCTCAAAATCGCATTAAGACCTCCTTAAGATCACCTAAAGACCGCTTTCAAGACCGCCTCAAGACTCAGCATCCACTTAAAACCTCCTCAATCCCAACAAAATATCCTCTCAAAACTCCTTCAAGACGGCCTCATTTAACACTAACACATTTACACATTAAACCCCATAAGATCACACTTACCTGATAACATCTTAAAACCACCTCAAGATCCCCTCAACACCACCCCAAGACACTCTGACACACTGACTCCATTAACATCCCTCTCAAGACTGTCCCGCCTAAGACTGTCCCGCCTACTACGCGCACAGGACCGTTAAAGCATTACAATGGAAAAAGCGTGACAGAATGACATACATACCGACAGAATGATGTATATACCGACAGAATGGCATATACCGTCAGAAAGACAGAAAGGCAGAAAGACAGAAAGACAGAAACACAGAAAGACAGAAACACAGAAAGACAGAAAAACAGACAGAAAGACAGTTCCCCACAAAAATCGGTACGCTTGCAAAAAACTTTAAATATTTTCTCAGCAAAATCACCAATGCCCCCTTCACTATCGTCACAAAGAATAAGCTGGTAAATTCTCCTTCAGTTCTCTATTACCTTTAATTGTGATCTTTTGTCTGTCTGTTTGTGTTTGTCTTTGTTGAAACGAACTACCATAAGGACAAATGCTTTTCGCGATTTTTTCGCACTTGAGTGAATGATTTTTATTAGTTGCATTCTTTTGGTACGCTGTGTGGATAAAGAAGCAAAGGATACTTATATCCCTTGTATAAATAGTTTTGTGTTTTCATGCTTTGTGCGAGGATTTCCTTTTCCTATACGAGTACGATGATAATGGTATACACAGAATAGACACAAATAAATATAAAAAATTGAGATTTATGTATTTTCCTTCAGTAAAGGAAAAGTGGCATGCCGCATCCTGAATGTATCCTGAATCTTCCTATTTGGGAGTGATGATTGTGAAATCGGTTTTCTATAATGTTCCAAAAGCTATTGAAATGAAAGGATTTCGACGTAGAGAATAGCCTGACGCTTTCGCCGCATGTTGTTTGAGTGTATGTGTGCGTGTAATCGTTTGGCATCTCTCAAATTTGTAAGTTGTTTCCCTTTGAGTTCCTTTCTTATTCTGTTAAAGAGACTTCCGTATCATATGATTCGGCTTCCAAATAAATAATTTTTGCTGATTATGTTTGATATTGAAGCGCTGATTAGAGTTCTAATACATCTGGTCTACGCCATCCTTCCAGCGTAGGTTCATTGCGGGGTCCCATAAATCCTACCGCTAAGGAGTTTAATTAGAGGACTTTCTTAAATTATATGTAAATTAGGTGCCCTGCCAAGCGGAGCCTTCCTATCTTGATTCCCTTAAATATGTCGAGATAGCGGCAACCCTCATAGATCCACTAATTCTAGATACTCCGGAATAGTCCTTTCTCCCATACGGAGGACAATTATTCTCCTTAAGAGAATTTCATCTCGAACGCCGCTAAGAGTTCATAATGATTTTTGCTAAGTATGTCATAATGCTTATTGCTACACACCTCGGATAGAAATGTGAACTAGTTTGACCATTGTCTTATACACCAGCAGCTTGTATGTAATCGTTAGATTCCTGGTTTTGAAGAGTCTTGACAAAATTAAGTTGGCTTTTTTGGCTTTAAGTAACCGTTCGTTTATTTCTTTTCCCATGCTGTTATCGGCTACTACAACTGACCGAAGATAGTCAAAGGAATGCACTCTTCAGGTTTATAACATATTTGGATGCCCAATTCTCCTATGGCTTTGCTATCATAAGGGGCCTTAAAGTGTAAAAACAGATGGTAAAGTTTGGAACATTCACACGTTTAAGGGTAAAAATCTGATCAGTTGTTTATTTTCCAGGAATAAAGCAACATTAGTATGGGCCAATAGCAACATTAATGTACTAATGTTGCTATTGGCCCATATTATGGGCTTTTATGACACCAAAATCTTATCCTCTAATTCCTAATTAAGCTGGGCATTTAGAAACTCATGAATGTGCTCTTCCAAGATGATTTTCATATCGGCAGTCAGAAAGTGCACATACTTTGTTTTTGCAGTATGTGCAACGCGGTATAAATTGCGTCATATCGCGGACTCTTTGTTAGAACTTCCAATTTATCTGTACTGCCCTAGTTTACGGACGAGGTTCTTCTCCCAGGATGTTTCTTTTGTCGGTGAACTATTTTTTTATATCGTTGAACTCTTTATATTCTTCTTCGCTTGCCCGCGTTCTATAAGATTGTTTCATTGTCCGGTAGGTAACATTCTTCCGTTCAGTCTCTGGCTTACAATCGAACCAGTCTGTCTGATCTCTACGGCTACTGCCTAAGAGGCAGTACTAATAACACAATTTTTAAGGCATGTCCATTTCTTTTTTAGACCCAGTACCTCAGTGGCACGACTTACCTTCTCTGCACTTATGACGAGTCCTATAGCTTGACCGTAGTTATTTCTGGTCGCTTCATTATGAAGAAGTGTTGCTCCAAACTAATTCGCGGCAGCAGCCTTCCTTGGTGATGAAATCCACGCTCAGCATACCAACTAGACAGTGGTCTTGGTCAAAGTTGGAACCTCTGTTAATACCGTCGTAAGATCAGCAGATTCAGGTCTTTCAACCTAGTGACTCCCAGGAATCGCGCCCCCATGTTTGTTTTATCGAACTTCTACTAGTCAAGTAGTTACGCTGATGGTTGACCGCCATCCATCTACTTTGGCTATTTAATAAAGAGATTCTCGGACATATTTCCAAGATTTATAGTTTTTTAGATCTTCTTATCTTCACAAAATGTTCTGTCTTGTGTAAGTATTAAAGTTCTTAAAAATTGCTAGGTAAGGTTTTTAATTTATTTCGATTATATTACAAACAAGAAGACAACCAACAACAACTAACACTGTTCAAAATGATGCGGTAATCAAACCATTAAATTAATTTTATTAAACTATTAAAATTGGTATTCAACGAGCCAAACTGAAACAGTTTAACAACACAAGGATGCCTGGTGCTTTGGTTTATTCGGAAATTATTTAAAATAAATACACGCTCTGACCTAGTATATCACCATCTACATAACATAAGTCTTTACCCTTCTACCTTAAGAAAGCGCATCCTTTGACTTTGTAAAAGTCATAGCTATCGTCTTAATTGCTGTTTCCCATAACGCATTGTTAAAGTTAAAGCAGAAGTAAGCAAGCTAATAATAAAAGCGAACGGAAGGCATTTGGAAGGTGCTGGTATATCCTTTAAATTTCATCATCGCATTAATTTTATTAGAAGATAAGTAAACTCTAGAAGAAGCATATAAATAAATTAAAACTATGCCAGAAGGATGTAAAAACACTTATCCAAATAAAGACATTTGTTTACTGCGTACAACAAAGGATCAAACGGGAGAAAGCGTACTTGTGCAATCTACACTTAAGTTTATTGAATTTTCCCCAGGATATTTGCTTTGGGGCAACTTGATTTGTAGCGTATACGGAAGGTGAATTTGCACTACAAAAATTATTCCAACGAACGAGTTTATTGCTGTGGTTGGGGTTTTTCTCAAAATTAAAATCCATGTTTCTTCTTTATAACGCTTTTAATAAGATTCAACGGAGATTGATCAAACAACATCATCGGAGCACACTCACACTTTGTTATCATTTCAACTGTGGCACTACAACTTCTACTGCTTATAATCCTATTTTTATTGTGAAGAAAGATGAGAAGAAACAAATGAATGGAGAGGAAGCTGTTGTAGGAAATTACAGGAATACTTAAGTTTAATTATGCTCTATTGCTTGCCAGGCTACAAGGGCGACATTTAGAGATTTAATTAAATTTTTAGATGAGCTCTCTACTGCTACCGTAGAGATCGTCAAGCTGCGTTACACGATGGAAGGGACACACTAATAAAAACAAAAAGATAATGTATGTGATCCTTGTTACATACCACAACTAATAGTACGTTAATATGGCGAAGGATGTGTTTATTTTGCATTGAAAATAAAATAACAGAGCGTAGTGGCATTATCCTTCCTAAAATGGAATCATGTCAGTGAATTTTATGATTATGTGGGGGTTCTTCTTTTTACAAACGCTTCATTGTTCATGTATGAAAATAAAGATAAATAAATTAATAGAAAATACAATAGTTTGAATGCAAGTCAAGTTTGATAATACTCAGACAAATAGTACTTTTTAGACAACCCAATATAGAATTTAATTGCTTTTATAAATTTATGTTTTAAATGAGAGAACTGTTTGATCAAATTGCGATTTCGTATTGTTACGAAAATAACAATCACCATCTGTAGACAGTATCAGTAATATTGTCTATAAAATTATGTCTGTTTTAATTATGTGTGGGGAATTTTATATTAATTATATCAGAGTGTTTTGGTATTTGCTAGGTGCTTTATGTAATTTTCACACAATTCTCGAAAGTTTTGATTTAGTATAAATACCCCATATTTTTTGCAGTGCAGATAGAGCTTCCACGCTGCCCTTTATTTTATTATAATACATTATTATTTCTGGCTTGTTATTCAGTCATCCTGTAAAAGCTGCTTTCCTTTGAATTATGGACAACAGACAACAGATCTGTTTGTTGCTAGGACGTAGGAGCACATCGTGGCATATTCAGCAAATCGAAAAAAAAATAAATGTGACTTCACTAGTTCTGGAGGGTTTGAACTCGATGTGCACATTTATTTTGTTTTTTTTTTTTACTCTGCCTACAGAAGTCAAGTTTCAACTTTACAACTACTTTACCAATGGTAGTGTTGTGAAGAAGTTGTCCATTGTGACATTTCTTGCTGTAGAAAGCAACTAGCTCCACCACAACCCTCTCGCCTTGGTTGACTTTGGTTGACTATTTGGTGTTGTAGGGGAGAGTACGTCAAGGAGTCACAAACCCACCATATTTGGCAGGTTTGAGTGGAATATAATACACCTCCTTTACCCGAACAGCTGTAATGCACTCATAGGTTCGATAATTGGTTCGCAGATTAAAAACATCCCTTATAAGTGCGATCTTATATTCTGCCTTGCGTACAGATATGGTTGTACGCCAATGAAAGCGAATGAATTGCAAAATGTCTATGAACCTATTACGAGTTATGATTGCTCAATTCCAAAATTACTAAGCTGAGAATTTGTTACCGCAATTGGATTACTAATCTGCGTCTGCTTATGGGGATTTCCATTGAGTATACCTGTCTTCTTCTTTTTCTTCTTTATGTCCTGTATCCCCTTATGGGTCCTAGGGCCTCTACTACGCCTACGCGCCATCGTGTGCGGTTCCTGGCAATGAGCTTCAGCTCTCTCCAACTCTTCCCCAATTGCCGTGCCTCCTCCTCAACTGTTCTGCGCCATGTATTTCTCAAACGACCCGTTCTTCTACCATCCTGAGATAACGGGTTCCATTGCATTGCGTAGTTTGCTTGGAACTGTCGCCTTTTCGGAGTGTATGACCAATCCACTGCCACTTCCGTCGTTGGATGGTTGTGCCTATTGGTTCCTGACCCGTTCTCTGGTAAAGATGTTCGTTAGAGATACGGTTAGGCCAGAAAACCCTTAAGATTGTCCGTAGGCACCTATTTACAAATGTTTGTAATCTTTTTGTGATAGTAGCGGTCACCTTCCAAGTGCTGCACCCATACAACAGCACAGATTCAACATTTGAGCGGAACAGTCGCAGCTTGGTGTTTAAGCTGATCGCATTGCTTCGCCATATCATGGACATCATTCCAAACACCGATTTTGCTTTACCGATTCGGTTGATAATGTCCTGTTCGGTCACACCTTCGGTCGAGACAATACTCCCAAGATATAAGAAACTCTCTACTCTCTCTACCGGCTGTCCAGCAATGTTAACATGAGCAACTGAGTTAGTGCCGAGGTTGATGATTTTGGTTTTGGCAGTATTCATCTTCAAACCCGCAACATTTGCCTCCCTCTCCACATTTGTTGTCATTTGGTGCAGCTCCATAATTCTATGTGAGAGTAAACAAACGTCGTCAGCGTTATCCAGATGTTTGAGTTGGGATGTAAGAGTCCAACGAATTCCTCCGTTTCCAGTAGATAAAGCTGCGCGAAGTACATCGCTAATCACCAACAAAAAAAGTATCGGCGATAGAATGCAACCTTGTCGTACCCCACTTAGGATCTCGAATTCCTCTGACAGCTTTCCTCTATACCTGTCTAGCCTTTTTTATTAGGTCTCTTATAGCCGAACTCATGATGCAGCCGAATGTATCAATCTTGTTCAGATTTTTTTTCTGAACCTCGTCTCTTTCGAGCCAGCAATAGGTCCCGAACTTTATTTTTGTCCCAATACTGTGGTCACCCGGGTTTTCAGTTTAGTCAAAATGTTTAAAAAAAATTATATTAAATGTGGAGCTTGCTTATTTGATCGAAGTAACCAAAGACGTTGCTCAGTTGTCAAAGCGCTGGTCTCATTATCTCTTCTATATTTTGAATTCGAGTGAGATATTTTGATTTAGATAGAGTTGTTCACAAAGATATTAAGTAGCAAATCACAAAATAATTAGCACTGCTATGTCATACAAGATGAGATTGAAAGCCAGAAATTGTCGATCGATTGATTGAAAAATAATACTTTCAAAATCAAATCAGTAGCTAAGCAAACTCTTCCTGTGCTTTTATGCAAAGATGGTAGAAAGCTTCTGTTTTTTTCGTTAAAGGTTTTGCTATCTATTAGTGTTTTGAAATATCAATTTCGAAAGGAAAATATTTTGTTTAAATTGAATCTCAAGTGCTAAAAGATCAAGAGACGACAATTACATCTTTTTAAGAGCACTACTTTTTATAAGCTTTTTTACAGTTAGAACCTCATTCAAAACTTTATCCGGGCATTTTTTTAGCTTCAAATGCTTTCCTATGAATCACAGAATGTGTGAATTTAAGATCTAAAGTTTTGTACAGAAGTCCATTTAAATTTATCGTCATGGCAGTCGCTCAGTCACTGTGAACCATAATGTAATTTTCCCAAGACTGATCCGATGATCGTGACTCGATATATGAAGTTATCTAGATGTAGAGCCATCAATGTGGTATTAAGATCATAATTATCCATAAACATGGTAAAAATGAAACGAAAATAGACTCTCTTATCGCACAATCAGTTTACTATCAATTCTCTGAAAACGGTTTGAGAAAAACATTCTTAAAATCAATTCTGTAAGAACAAACTATCATACCGGATCACTAGTTTGGACTTACAGGAAATCATGGAATCATAGAGCAAGTGTATAGGATCGTATTAGAAATCAGAACCTCATTTGAACACTTCTGCTCAGCAGACTTCCTGGACACCGCTTAAGCTTTTAACAAAGTATGGCATAACGAACTTATATACATAGTTAAGGCCCAGCTAACAACGAACGGGCTAAACCGGGAATTCATAGTCAAATTGTTCCAAAAGGCATCGTACTGGGTCCAGTAGTGTATTTCTTTTTTACAACGGATCTTCCTATTTCAAATTATGTAACAGTTTCAACATATGCAGATAAATCCGCATTATTGGTTACCCATAAAAATCCTCAAATAGCGTCAAAATGGAAGAAACATATCGAAACAAAACGCCAACAAATGAACTTCAAATGTGTTTAAATAAATTTGGCTAATTGGAAAACATTCAAATCTAATCCTAGACTGTCTTGTTGAATAAATTGGTACTCAAACCCATCAGGACTTGTGAGATATAACTTATACTACAAATATAACAAAATTGCAACGTATGTAATCAAAAATTGTACGGAGGATGGTAAATGCACCTTGGTACTTAAGAAACACAAACATACACCGTGGTCTCAACTTTGAGATAGGAGATACAATACAACAGCACAGTAAAAAAAAAAACCACACTAAGCCAGAACGATATCCCAACACAATAGCTCGGTAAATATAATTGAAGCCTAGATATCGGCGCCTTAAAAGAAAATATCATTTAAATCTAGCTAATTAGCATAAAAAAAGTCACCAAATATTTTATAGTAATAATAAAAGCTAACATAGGTTAAGTCTTAAGTAATTAGCTTGTAAGTTTGAAAATGATGGAAAAGATTCAAGAATAAAGCCAAAGGCGTCGCTTTTTGAAACAAACGCCATAACCATGGTTCGACAAAAATTGTGTGAGACGAATTACATGAGAAGAATTGTGGGAGAACAATTGTTTGAGAATATTTACGCGAAAATAATAGTGCGAGAAGGGTTTTTTGAGATTCATTCGTATAACAGGCTGCAGCCACAATTGTTTTTTAAAACTTTTATCTAATTTGACTTTTCCTGTCTGTTGATTTTTTTGACTTTTTTGAAGTCTTTTGAAACACGCAACATAGAGAGCTCTTCTCACGAATCGCGTGTGATGCGTGAAAAGTGGGATAATCTTTGAAATAGGTCCCGTCCGCGTCGACTTCTTTCTGGTTTTTTTCTAACTACCTTTCGCACGACCTAGAGAGCTAAAATACTGTAAGCACCTCAACGGCAAGGCTATTTTTGAGATCCCGCATATGACTCGTGTCGAGAGTCTCGTGTAGCACATCTAATGCGTGGACAATTGAGTTAACTGTGAAATAGGCCCAACCTCTTTTTAACCAACTTCCACACGTCCAAGAAATTTGAAATCTTGTGAGCCTCAAATGGCGCTTCGGAGATCCTGCTTGGGTTTGTGAAAAA
Organism: Nephrocerus scutellatus; assembly: GCA_947095585.1. Classification (NCBI taxonomy): domain Eukaryota; kingdom Metazoa; phylum Arthropoda; class Insecta; order Diptera; family Pipunculidae; genus Nephrocerus; species Nephrocerus scutellatus. The sequence goes on from OX352765.1 coordinate 72,356,337, forward strand.
TAGGTTAATTTTCGAAATAGCTCACACCGCGTCGACTATTTTGGGGTCCTTTTTATTCACCTTTCACACGACTTAGAGAGATGCAGTTTTGTTAGCACCTCAGTGTCAAGGGCTATTTCGGATCAACATTGATGCAAGGGCTATAGCAACTTTTTAAAAGTCATTACTGCGGAATTGTAATCGCTAACAGCCGTGATGTTATTTGATAGAACCTTGCTGATAAACACTCATGTGAAGCAAAAGGTGAACCAGAAGCGAACGGCAATGCATGTGTAATAGAATGTGAGACGTTACAGGAATTTTCTCGTGTCTGTAAAAGAGTCATAGGAATCAATGGCCAGTCTACAATCGATTTTGTTGATGTCATCATCAAAAATAACATTGTATCGATTAACCAGTATGCCAGAAACAATTCTCATAAAATTTTGAAAAATAAATTACGGACATTAAGCTGGGAAATTCAGAAATGCATGCACTCATTTCAAATGCAATGTGTTCTCTTGATGGACTTCAACCAACCACAGAGGGCGTTCTAGAAAATGTTGAAAATGCTGCAAATCTTAACACTATTCGTCGTAAAACGGACAACAATATTTTAAATATTGGTCATGAAAAGAAAGCAGAGGAATTTGCATGGTTCTCTTTCCATATCGGCTCTTGACTACTTCCAGACGATACACGAAACGAAGATTTGTTCTATGCTCTTTCGATGTACGAATCTTATCGCATCAATTCGAACATCTCTGTTTGTGCCCACCAAATTCAGCAGTACAAGAATATTGTTGCGGACATTCATTTGTATGTGAAAAATCTTCGTTCTTGAATTTATTGCTATGATCAGATGTCTTGGAGCTCTACACTATTTCATCCCAATGACTTGAATTGGCTCGACATGCGAAAAGCTCTCTTGGTCGCCGATGGACAGTACCATAGAGATCCTAAGAGTCTAACAGTTTACGAGACTCAGATATTTATTGAGAGATAACCCGTTGTAGTAAGCACACACTTTTTGGTTCGTGTTAATGCCATGCTTAAGCACATGAAATCCAATGCTAAACTGCTAGGATGATGATGGGATGGTTATTGGATTCGAAATAGAAGTTCACCTAATCTTCACATAGAAGTTTGGATTGAGAGAACACAGTAAAGAAGGAATCTTTCGAATTGTTGAAGTGATGACTTGCGAGTTTCCTGAGGATACCGATCACAGAGAAATGTTTCAAAAAATTGAGACTCATGGACACACGCACACATGCAAGAATAGTGGCTCTGATTACTGCAACTTCTCATTCTCAAGACAAGTAAGCGAAAATAAAAGAATCATCACTAGCGCATCGAATGACTTCCTTATAAGTGGACGCATTTTTATGAAGCATCATGAAGCGTAAAGTAGATAAACACTATATCAAAAATAACAATACCAGCCTTTTGTAGCTTTGTAGAGCAAATATCGGCATTTATCTATGTGGCAGCAATGAATCAATTTCAATTTACATTGCCAAATATATTTCCAAGAGCGAGCCAACTAATATTGACAAAAGCATTGCTGAAGCTATCAAGAAGATTCGTCCTGAGGAGACTGACATTTCGAGAAAACTTTTTAAAATCTGCGTGAAGATCCTCAATGACCCTCAAGTATCAAGATGTGTTCGTTTGTCTCCATCTAGTGAACACCAGAACGCATGCAGCCAGCAACACATTTTTGGCTTGAGTTTTGTTCTGCGAGGTTGTACAAAATATGAGAAAACAGGGTGACATATCTTTTATCAATATTCTAAATGACTTGCGAGTCGGCAAGGTCAAACAGCTGATTTTGACTAAAGTGGAAGGAAATAACATAGGCTATTTCGCTGTTGAAGAAGCTCTACGGATTTATCCAACAATTAAGTAAGTCGCTAGTAACAACCGAACAGTGCTAGAACATTTTGCAAGAAAGAACGTTTTTAATTATTACAGTCACCACTAAAGACAACATTATTGGCACCGAACGCAACTTGAAAACTGCCAACTTGGAAAAAGTGATTTCAACTTTCATCAACAGTACATTAAATACAAGAAACAAAGATGCACCAGGACAGGTGAACGTAGCTTTAGGTCGAGATGGATCTATCGAAGGACCTCAGCTTTAGGATTTAAATTCAACAACACTAATATCTCTACATATGTGCGATAGAGAGGCACTGGAGAAATGGAAAGATTACGCCAGCTCCCGGTTTATAGACGTTCAGTAAAGAACAGCCATGTTGACAAAAAATAATAGAAAACTGGCAGCTTAAGTACCAGTCCCAAGTTGCTGATGTCCCGAATGGCTGAAATTAAGTATTAACATTACTATTATAAATTTTAATATATGAAAATAAATGAATTTACTTCATTAAAGCAATAGCTTGATCAATAAATATACTTACTTCAGCATCTCAAAACGAAAGTTTATGCGTATGTCGTGGTATATATAAAAGTTTTTACCCGAAAAACGAAGGTTTTTTACATTGACTTGGTTTATAATTTTTTTAAATTATTTTGGCGATATTTCCAATTGTGAACGAAATACAACACGCGGTATAAGTCACAGCCAATCTTTATTACAGTGAAGTAATAATAACTTGTGAGAAGCTTTATGTAGTAAGTTATTACTCTCGGAAGTTTGTCAGACATTCCTGAGAGCTGGGACGGTGAAAAATACTGTTGGTGTTTCTGAGAATCGAACCTCCAACCTCCTACTCAGAAGTCCAACGCACTAGCTGCTAAAGCCACTCCGTCCAGCTTCTCAACTCGCCTGCCGGATACGGCATTAAATCATGAATGGTTGCGAGAAGCTAGACCTTGGACCACAAATATTATTATTATTGAGTAACATTACAAGTACATACAAATATTTTGTTATTTATTTAAAACTTCACATACACAAAAATAATACCATTGAGTTAGTCAGTAGCACTTACCACCGCGACGGCGCGAATTTTTATTTTTTTTTTATTTTTACCTTAGCTATAAACGCTTAAATTTGGTTTTCCTTAAAAGCAACGCCCGACATGGGCTAACGCACATATAAATAGAAATTGTTTATCCCAAAAATATATTTACGTATTAAACTTTTCATAATGTTTATTATTCTTTTCGACAAAAATGTCTCCCGAGGGCTTAGCCCCGGGAAGTATAATATGCAAATGCCGAAATGGGCCATTCGGTGCGGTAGAGGTACGTACCGGGTGTCAGTCATCAACATAATCATTTTGTTGCGCATTGTGCTACTGATTATGTACAAATATACACACACATCCGAGTATGTATATGTATTCATAAACGTAGTACAAAACACTGTCCGTAGTGCATCCAGCTGATGGTGCTGAAACAGTTGTTGAAACAAACCCAAAAGTCAACTTTATCCGTAGGCAAGCATTAAGCAGCTAAGCGAACCAACAATGAAGACATCCCGTTACGCTCTGAATCCGAAAATGAGAAGAAAACTGGAAAGAAGACTTTTCTCAGTTTAGAACTGGCTGACTGGCTGGTTTGTCGCTCCGCTCATTTTTTTGTCTTGTTTGTGTTAACCTCATTTCCATTTTCTTGCTCGCATGTGGAACTCAATTAGAAAGTGCTATTTTCCTGCTAAGGCAATAGCGTTTGTTTGGATCCTCATTTGGGACACATATTACATAAAAACTGCACAGGCAACAGGAGTAGAAAGGACCATCATTTCTCCACCCCGACATGACACAATGGTGAGTTGCAAATTGAACGAACGAGGAAGAAACAGCAGCAGCATTAGAACAACAGTTAATTTGCATTTTAATACATCAATTTTGTTTGTAAATAAAATTTGCGAAAAGTTAGCGGGCAGTTGCCTCTACCACCGCCAACAAAGGGAACGATAAACTATGTAATCTTCGTTACTCAGATACAAATGCTTTTGAGTGGTGGTGATTGACATTTTTGAATTTCTGCATAATAAATGACTGGTCAAATGGAGGAGTGTTACATCGGTCGTAGGAGGGAATTGCTTTTTGAAGCAGTAAAGTCGATTAACGATTTTAAAATGTCCCCAAAGGGCGACGAAAATTTTATCATAATTCAGACAGGAAAACGGCGATAAGCTGTCGAAAGATATTTTTGTTAATCCACAAAGATTAAATTTTCTATATAAAATGTTAACTATTACTCTCCTTAGGCTTCTGGCACTGGGGTCCGATAACTTCCATATTTTTTCAAAGAGTGTTGTGAGCAGAGATGCACACGTGTACAAAATGTAAAAAAAACCGTTTAATTTAAAAAAAAAAACAACTCATAAAAATTTAAATTTTCATGTAAATTCTGTAATACATATGTGTGGAAAGCTTTAACCGGGTTAATTGGGAAAAATTAATATTAAAGCCGTTTTAATATTAATTTTTTACAAAAAATGTTGTCATCGGAGATACACATGTGTTTAAAATTTGAAGTAAATTTGGTCTTATTTTTAAAATTATATGGGCACACGACTACGGCACCATCTAGGCCTTTCACTGGATGTTGGCTAGAGCATTGACCACATGGCAGCTCTTTGGCGATTCTGTAAACACTTCTGCTATCGCACCTGCTCGCTGATTCCTCTGCTTCTGAGGCCAGGTTTTTTATATAATTACGGTTATCACGTCTTACACTACGCTGCACTTCTGTCATTTTTCTTCGATACAGGGACTCTAGCTTGATCCTCGCTGCTGCTGGGGCATCTACAATATGAGCTTTAAGTAGCTTACGTTCTTCAATCGACTCCAGGTATCTTCGCTATAATTTGCTTTGCCTTGCCTTCTTTCTACCAACAATACTTTCCGCTCCAAATGTGAAAACATTTTTCACAGCCTTCTAATGTTCTTGGATGGTTGTCGGCAGTGAGGTGCTGATTGCTTCCATTCCTTGCGATAAATGATCCCTTAATTGTTGGCGTACTGAGGGGATCTTTAGCCGGTCGATGTTATACCTAGGCATTCGGATGATGTTAAGGATTCTTTGAACTGATGCAGTACGTAACTAGACAGAAGCTACCATAAGGTGATGATCCCGTACCATACCCATATCGGCTACTCGTTTGTTGCGGACGTGTAAAAGACAGCTCCTAAAACGGCGGCTGATCGCCACATGGTCGATTTGGTTGGATGATGATTGCCTGTCAGTTGACACGTAGCTGACCTTGTGGCAGGTCATATGCTCAAACATGGTGCCTCCTATGACAAGGTGTTTGGTGTTGCAGAAATCAACAAATCTTTCACCATTGTCATTTCGTTCGCCGATGCCGTGCTTCCCAATCACATGTTTGAGTCCTTCATTGTCGTTGCCTACCTTGGCATTCAAGTACCCTATCACGATGACGATATCTGCGTTCGGCGTTGCGTTGAATAGAGCGCTTAGCTGATTGTATAAGTTGTCTCAGTCGAAGGATTCGTTGGGGAGTAACACTGTATGTTCGTGACGCATCGTACTCTAGTCCGAAATCTGGCCGATATGATCCTATCACCATTTGGGTGGCAAGGAAATTAGACTTCTGCGTCTCTCCCGCGTCGAACCATCTTACTTCACTCACTCCCAGTATCCCAGTCCTCACATTCCAGAAACCAATCTTAGTCCGGGAACAATAGCCAAAAGTCGTCATTATTTGATCAATACTTATCCGAGGCGTTGTTATTAAATTCTCTATATTAACTTCGCGTGCTCGTGGCTGGCTGACTGGCTGGCTGGCTAGCTGGTGGGCAGAATCTTGTGATTCTGTGTCTTCCTAAGGTCCGATTTTATTCAAATTTGGCACTCATGTGTATTTCCCATGACAATATTTTCTATTAAAATTTGGGGCACCTCGGGCCTCAACTGCACATTGTGTATTCCCGATTAGAGAATTTACACGAAAAATTTTAATTTTTATGGGTTCTTTTTTTTAATATGGAATAAGGATTTATAAACATAGTTGCCCGGGGACCACCACTACGAGGTAAAGCAAGGACTACATCACGAACTTGATTGTTGCGCTACTGGCTCAAACCAAGTTCTGAGCAGTCAGTAGCAGACGTGGCCACCATGTACTTTGTTGGAATTAATGGATGGTCAGTTTGGTGGGGGTCAGTGGGATAGGGCAGCCGGGAAACGCCGGATAATTTAATAAGTATTGTATAAAATTATGTGGAACTTATTCATTAAATTTAAATGTGGTACTGGACGATTTATGTAGTTGTACTTGAATATACTTGCAAGTAGTTGTGGTAGTAGTTATGTTCTAGCTGACAGATAGTTTTTTTATAATTAGCGTACGCTTCAAGGGATTTGCAATCTTATAATGCTTAAGCACAGGGTGGGCTTGAAAATATTTTGGATAGAAGAAGGAAAGTGTTGTGGTGGGTGGAGTTGAGTTCACAACTGAACACACACAAATTTCTATATTAAATTTATATATTAATAAACCCACATTGATGACTGTCTACATCTAGATTTTTTCATATATCAACTTAACCGTACATGTGAATACTGCAGTATACGGCAAATGTATATTACATGTACAGCATCGCATCATCTTTACTAGTAATCTGGATGATCGGTGCGGTGAGAAAAATCGTGCATTTTTGGACGCGCTATGAATCGAACCCGGTATCCTCCGAATGGGAGCCAATAGTAACAACGACTGCACCACCGACACTAACAAAAAAAAATATATTTTTAACAATAGAAGTAGTTATGGTATAAGAATAATGAAACTATTGTCAGTGTATCGGTACCTTTAAAGGTACCATTAACATAAATAGGTAACTGCTAAATAGAGTGTTGTCTTATAAGAGTTTTTCTATTTAATCAGCATGAAAGTTGTTGAAGTTGTAAGTAAGACACTTACAACTTTGAATAGGTATCGTTTATGGCGTAGACAAATGCCAATATGCATTCAAGATCATAATAGACATAGTAGTAGAATGGAAGAAAAAGTAATAAAGAAAATAAAATATAAGAAACTAATAACAGACGAGAGTTTTCTAAAAACACGAAGCCACCCCTAGTTTGAGGGAAATTTGGAAATGCATGGTTTTTCTCACTATGATAAATCCATGCTAATCTAAATAATTAAACTATCCGTCATTATAGCCATTTGGGGCTTGGTACGAGATTCAATGCCTTGACCAAACAATGCTCGCCAAATGAGATATGCATTACATCTTCATCTTTGCTAATGTAATAGTAGCAATTATAGGTGAGAGGTCTTGGATGGAAGAATGCAAATAACCCACGTTTACTGATTGGGTCACTAACTGTAGCGGGCAGCGACTTTTCATGAAATGTATAACATTTTTCAAAAGAAAACAAATAATTAATTCTTAGGAGTCTGCGTTCTGGGCACCAAATAGAACGATCGCCCATTTCTGTCTTTCTTTAAAACCACTCGTGTAATTACTTAAATTACTTGGAATGACGTTACTAGGCAAACGTGGACGTCCAGTCCCACCAATGGTTCGGTTTCAGGTCACACCATCTCTGCACAAAAGAGAACACAGAAGGTATAACTTCTCCTTAATGAGATAAATTTTTAATCCACATTCTAAAAACTGATTTTATTCAAAATTTGCACACATCGCACTCCCGGTGGTACAACGACGTAAGTGTAAGTGCTTTTTCCACAAGCAGTGTTCAAAAGAAATATCCAGATGCATCCCGCCCATTCTCCAATCCATCCGTAATTTATATGATCTGCAGTCGTTTAAGACACGCGTGCATAGGCATCTCATCTTTTCCTCTCCCTAATTTCCTAACGCTAAGCATTATAAGGGTACAAACCCCTTTAGCGTGTGTACATTAAATAAAAAAAATCAAAACTTTAGTCGATTTGATAGAAAAATTTAACAATTCATATAATATTAATATGTACTTTGAAAGTTGCAGTATTGCGAACGAGTACTTCTGCTTATGGTATGGAAGTGATTATTAATGAACAACCCTTTTATACTGATATGAGAACATCATTTGCGACCAAACCTCTAGACAATCCTGAGATAACTACTATCACACCGTTAGTTAACTTGATGGATGTGTGTAACAATTCTGATACTATCACCACGTTTGCCTTATCGCATCCGAGTACTTTGGTGTTATATATAATGAAAGCAAGTATTATCGTAAAGAAAATCTATTATATTTTCAGTTTCTGTAATTTTGTTTTTAAAATAAGCAATTTTACTAAAATAATTAATATTACTTATTTAAAAAAAAAATACAACTTCAGGATCTGTATTAATTTTCAATACGTTAGTACTTGCTTCCATTATTAAAAAAAAAAGTAATTTAAAAAAAATGATTTTAAGTTTTCTGAAGAATCAACATTTTTTAACTTAAGTCGTTGCACCACCGGAGGTTGGACGTGTGTATATCTGATTTAGATGACATTTTTAAATTTTATGGGTTGGTTTTTTTATAATTTTATTCATTTTAATCATACATAATTATAAAATATTTTACAAAAACATAGGCAATTTGGCGATTCTTTTATGACTAAAAACATTTAGTCACAATTTGGCATTATTTTATGAGCAACAACAATTTGTTACTAATAAGCATGAGTGGAGAAAATGATTAGCAGCATCAACTTTCTGGTATCATTAAATGAAAATTGAATTTTCCTAAATTGTCTTGTCCTTATATTGAATTTAGTTTTATGTAGACAGACAATTTGTTGGCTCCATTTATAGTTGATTTACTTTTTATCAATACTGACATTGAATGGATCCACCTTTTCCATAAGAACCAGAAAGTTTATTTATTTCTTTTCACAGGCAATGTGGTGTTTCAGGTTGATGCCCGAAAGTGAGTTAAATAAAATCAAATGGTTTATTATCCTCTTTTATTTCGCGCATTACATATTATATGTATTCTATTTGTTAAAACACTTAATTGGCAACAATAACTTACTGTGATAAATTCACTTTATGTCCTGCCGAATGTTGTCGTGTTGTCGTAGTCACGTACTGTGAATTGCTCACGTAATTTTAATGGCCTATTTACGTATCAACGCATAACGCAAACAAATGTCCTCTTTAGTTATAATTTTGAAATAATATCCTTAGCAAAAGATTAACACCACAGCTTTAATTAATGCAGCTGTATGCATTAAGATATGCGCCGCGATGCTATTAAAAAGAATTTAGATTTATGTGCAGGCGACTTATTACATGGGCAGCGAGGAGGTTGAATTTAAACAGCCGTTTTGCAACGATATATAATTTGAGCTGTTGCTTATCTATTTGTTATATTTTTATATATTCTGTATTTTATGTGTCTGTATTTTTTAAACATTTCTCAAATTATAGGAAGATATCCAACAGAAATGGAACTTTAGTTTAACTACGAATATTATCATCTTCTGGATACAGATTTTTTAGATCTTCAATTTAATTAATATGTTAAACCTATTTGCCATAACTCTGTTGTACAAGTTTCCGTTAAAAACTATATTTACTGATGTTATTTTTTTCATTTTCACTGTGTGCATAAACTGTGCACTTAGAGTGCTTTATTTTTAGTAAAAGCTTGGGATTACTGCGAAAAAACCTAGCAGAAGGACGAAAAATATCTAAGCCTATCATGTAACTTGTAACTAAATTATGATAGTAATTCCACAGCAACTCACGTCAGCGGACGATATCCTGCAGCTATAAAAATAATAATAATAATGGATGAAACGAGATGACAGTAGTATCCTCTCATTAGCGAGAAACGCTTCGCTAAGCACTGTCAAGAGTAATAAAAAATTATTCTTAACACGACTCTTATGACCCTGTTCTCCTATTCCATGCATTATCATTATCGCGAATGGGATTTAAAGAACACCAGCCTGCTTACGCGAGTAATTGCATAAAAGCTGTATCTTAAGTTTTATAGCATGACATTTTTACAAATGCTTAGTAAACGTAGCCTTACGCACAAACATAAAAGTATAATGTAAGGGGCTACTATCGTTGGAGTTTTCGGGATGCATGTTTATTCTCTTGTATTATTTCTTCTACTCGTAGTAAGATATGGAAATGGTTTAGTTATTAAAATAGAACTTTAACGATGCTTAATTTCTCCGGTTTTGTCTAAAGTGTCCTCATGGGTTTTTTTAAGTTTAATAAAGGATGCAACTTTTACTGCAGTGACTATTGAAATTTTAATTTTCAAATATCGATCAACGGAGCATAATTTTAATATTGGTTTTTGCATCTGCAAAAGAGCCGCTCGCCAGGCGAAGTATTGCGAAATAACAAACAACTTCAAATAATGATAAATAAATAACAGAGGATGACCCTGGAACACGTATTAAGAACACCAATTTCCGGATCTACATATTAAATGTTTGCACCCTCAACAGACCTCGTGCAGTCGAACAATTAGCCGGGGTTCTAGTAGAATCCGGCATAAATGCCATCCTGAAAATTCAATGTAATAGGCTGGAATAAAGAAGAATAAACAATTGAGATATTTACTACAGTGACTGCTATAGATAACAGAAACAGCTTTTATTCGGGTGCCAATTTTTTGCAATCGGCAAACTTAGGCAAGAAGTCTGAAGCATTTGAATGTGAGCGAACGCTTTTTAGCAATCCGCATTAGGCATACATTTTATAACATCAGCCTAATATGCACTCACGACTCTACAGAGGAAATAGCCAAGAGCACCAGCGATTTTTTCTACGACCCCCTCAACTTACGTGCAATGTCCACACATTGGTTGTGTAAATACAGAGTTTGAAAATAGAATTAGACTGATTGACTTTGCTGCAGGCAAGAACAAGTGGAAGTCTGCGGATCAACAAACCATCAACAAAAAATTCTTCACGTTGCGATCGCTGTGAGACATACCTATAGTATTCTAGATGCACCATTCGAACAACACTAGCTTATACAAATTCGATAATCCGAGACTGTTAAACATCAATGAAGATCAATATTCATCTGTCAGAAAGAACCATTATAAATGGACGATATGTCCGTCCTGTCTAAGATGGAATGGGTATGCAATATCCAAACTAAACACTCCCGCCGGCCGAGTTTTTTAAGACTGCAGAAAATGACTTGGTAGTTCAAAACCCTGCCATGTCTAGTTTTGGCACCCCACCAATCTCGTTCTACTGTGCGCGCTGCTTCTTCAAGGTAGGTTACTAAGTCGACGAGCATGTTAATTCCTTTACATCATATTGAATAGAATTGTGCAAAACTCTCATGTACACGATAGATGTTCTTTTCAGAACCAAGCAAGCTGTCACTGGCATTTTTGCAGTTATTTAGTCAAAAGCGGCGAAAATGTAATTGACAGTAAACGAGGAAAATACAAAGTATTTACTGTTAACAGGAAGGACAACTGAGTAACTTATTTAAACCGAAGCATGGGCTCTATCAAAGGCAGAGAATATATATTTGGTTGTTTCTAGCAAAAATTATTCGAACGACATCGGCCATGTCCATAAATTAGACGTTTGATATGGAAATGACAAATAGAGCGAATGGGCATTAACGTTCCGGCCCGTAAAGTCTTCGAATCAAACCCAAAGGGACTGTGTAGTTTAGGAACGCCTCGCCTTAGATGGCGAGCACAAGTGACAGGTGTGCCAAATTGGAGGCAGCTAGCAAAAGATCATGCTAATTGGAGAGGTTTCTTACTTAAAGGCGCAATCTGTAGCGCCACATAAGTAAGTAAGTCCACGGGGAATATAACGTAATTAGATAAACGCGTTTTTTGTTCAAACAAACCCTTATTTGGGTTTTCTTCGGAAAGATAATTTATTTGTTAAAATTCTTCGCAGTCCTTCGTAAGCAAAGTTTTAAAATTTAAAAAACGGGTTAATTTATACATTATGTAGCTCTATCAAGACTCCTCTCAAAACACTATAAAACTCCCTCATGACTACGTGACGACCCCCTTCAGGACCCCACAAATGACCTTCTCAAACTCTCCTCAAACCCTTATCTTGATGGAAAAGGCTCACTAGTTACTAAAGGACTACTTCTTGTGCAATTGGATTTCGCTGTTTACTAGCTACCATAAGTAAAAGCACAATACTGACCGTAACCTTTATAGGCTGTTACTCTTCGCGAATATCTTCCCTTTTGCCATTGTGTCATCCTATTCCTTTTTCAATTAACAATGGACACAATAGCAAAATACGAAACAATGGAAAACCATGAAAACAGTTAAAGGGTTGGTTTGACTAGAAATGTACACCTATCTCTGTGTTTTTCCACAACTAACCCACCCACTTGTCTGTCAATCACTCAGTCATTTCGAGGTGGAGTGCAGCAGAACAACCCGATTTCCGCATTTCCGGTGATGGAGCAAAGTTTGTTCGAAAAACTTTGAAAATTTGAAAGAGGAAATAACGAATGTGCAACGAGTTAGGCAAGCGGTTCTGGGCAAATTGCCTGCCATGGTGTGAAAATGCTTAGACATCAAAACACACAGCCATCCATACACACAAACTAACACGCACCATTGCTGAGCGCCTACAACAACTTTAATGAACCGACGGTTTTCTGCAAAAACTTTTCCACATCTATTGTACAAGCAGCAGCTGAAGAAATCCTCTGATGATTGCATGAAAATTTTTCAACGCAGCAAAATACAACTTCCGGATTTCAGCTGGGTCTGCATATATGTAACAGACACAGACGAGGCGGAAATGAGCTGTCAACTTATGCGCCGAGCAATCATAAACGCTGGAGGTGGGTGTGTGCCAAACTATTCTTGGGCGCTTGTATAGTGTGGGCACATATGTACGTTTCTTGCATTGTACATAAAGAAATTATTAAGCACACATATGAACAGAAAAACAATAATAATCACAAATAAATGCAATGTGCGAAGAAAATTTAACAGCTAATGGTTTTTACTGTGGCGATTTTCTTTCTCTCTTTTGGATATTGTTATATGACAATTCCAGATGACATTGACACATCTTGCAAATATTTGATGAAATAAAGCTGGTAATCTACAAAGCAATATTCCTCACAATTGCCTTTATTTGCACCCAGAACAGCTGATGTCTTAAAAGGAACATGGAAACAGCTTGAAGTGAACGCAAGAGTTTGGCGCTTCAAGTAAGCAATTTTTGATAGAACTGATTATTGAAAAAAAATTTCAGAGGTTACGTTTCACAGATGACAAAGTAGGTTTTTTAATGCTTTTATATTAACTTGCCTGTGCCTTTCTGTCTTTCTGTCGGTTTATATGTCAGTCTGTCAGGTTTTTTTCATTACAAATCTGTGAGGAAGTCTCGTACGCATTTTTGTGGTAGGATTTTTTTGGTGGTCTTCAGGTGGGTCTTGAGATGGGTCTTCAGGTGAGTCATGAAGGGTCTAGAGGGGGTCTTGAGGTGGTTTAAAGACGCTTTTGAGTGGGATGTTGATTGGCTTTTGAGGACGTCTTGAGATGATGTTAAGGGTGTATTAAAGGGGTTACTTGAGATGGGGTTGAGGGTGGTTTTGAGTGGTTCTTGAGTGCGTCTTGATTGGATCTTGAAGGGTCTTGAAGGTGTTCTTGAGGGCTTAAGGGCTGTTTGAGGGGAGTTTTTATATGGTATATAGGGGGATTTGTTGGGATTTGAGGTGAGTTTGAGAAAGTCTGATGCTGATTGAAACTTGTCGTTAACGCATATACCAAGAATTGCGAGATTTTCAGTTTCTTCGATGTAAGTGCCATTCATGGATAATGACTGGGATTTAGGATTCGCTTAGACAACAGGAGACAGCATTAACGTGCCTTACATACGAAGTTGTTTGAGTTCCACATGAGAAGTGGAGGGACGTTCCTCAAACTTATATGAGAAGCTGAGAGTGCTGTCGTCAGCGAAAGAGTGAATTGGATTAGAAGTCACAGATAAGAGATCATTAATAAAAATGAGATAGATTGTCGGGGACAAAACAGAGCCCTGGGGAACGCCAGCATTTAAGTAATGAACTTTTGACTTGAAACCATCCAATAAGCTTGTATTGAGCGGTCCAAAAGATACCTTATAATCCAGTGAAACAGCTTATCATCAACACCATAAGCACGCATTTTGGACAAAAGAGCTTGATGCCAAACTCTGTCAAATGCCTTAGAAATATCGAGTGCAACAGCTTTGCTTTCTCCAAGTTGACGCAGATTGATGCGGTGGTCTCAATGGGGGTTTGAAAGGGTCTTGATGAGGGTTTTGCGGGAGTCTTAAGGGAATCTTGAATGGGGTTTTAAAGGTTTGGGGGAGTCTGGAGTCATAAGGGGATTTTTTGGGGGTTTTAAGGGAATCTTGAAGGGGGTCTTGAGGGGTTCTTAGGAGTTGTGTGATGGTCTTGAGGGAGTCTTCAAAGGGTCTTAAAAGGGATCGAACGAGGTTTTAACGGGGTCCTAATGGGGTATTAATGGTGGTCCTCAGGTAGTCTTGAGGATGGTTTGAGGTTTGAGTCTTACGATGGTCTCTAGTGGGGTGTTAAGGTGGTCCTGAGGGGGTTTTGAAAGGGTCGTGAGTGGAGTCTTAAGGGGGTCTTGAAATAGTCTTGAGGGAGTTTTGTGAGGATATTTAGTGGGGTCTTAAGGGAGTCTTTAGGTGGTCTTGAGGAGTTCTTGAGGGGATTTTAAGAGGGTCGTGAGTGGAGTCTTGAGGGGGTCTTAAGGGAACCTTAGTGGGGTTTAAGGGGTTATTGAGGGGATATTGAGGGGTTTTCGGTAGTGTCTTGTGTAGAGTCTTAAAATGAGACTTGATAAGGTTTGAGAGGGTCTTGTGTTGGGTCTTAGGAGGGTTTTGAGAGGTTCTTAAGGGAATCTTGAGTGGGCTCTTGAGAGGTTCTTAGAAGGGGTCATGGGGAGGTCTTGAGGGGGTTTTGTGAGAACCTTAAGTGGGAGGTCTTTAGGTGGTCTTAAGGGGTTCTTTAAGGGATTTTGAGAGAGTCATGAGTGGAGTCTTGAGGGGGTCTTAAGAACATTTTAAGGGTGTTTTGGGGTTGTCTTGATGGGATTTTAAGAGGGTCGTGTGTGGAGTCTTGATGGGGTTTTTAGGTTTTCTGAAGTGGGGTCTTGAAAGTGTTTTGAGGGGGTCTGAAGGGAGTTTTAATTAGGGTGTTAGAGGGGTATTGTGGAAATATTGATGGGAGTCGCAACGTGGTCTTAACGGACTCTTGAGGGTGATCTTGAGGATGTTCTTGAGAGGGTCCCTAGGTGGTCTTGAAAGGGTTTAATAGAGGGTCTTTGAAAGTATTTTGAAAGTCTTTTGAGGGTATTTTATGGGGCTTGTGGGTGTTCTTTTAATCTGGTCATAAACCTCTTATGCTAAACACAGTTCTTTTAGATTGTGTGATTTTTTAAGCCATAAATATTCCAAATTCCATTAAAAACATTCCAGTAATTTTCGTTTATTTTATAACAGTTCTAGTTGCTCTATATCTACGTTACCTGCTTTTATTTTTTACCTTTTAGGGGGCTTCCTTTTATTTTATGCTTCAATAAAAGCATTTTTTTAAAATATTTTTTTATATAATTTTATTTTCTCTTAAATACTTGAAAACTTCCCAGTTTTACGCTAAGACTCTCAGTTTATAGAAGAGGTGACCTCAAATAACATGGAGCAAGTGGTAGGATAAAAAAGCAAACTAAAATGACTTACGGTTTCCAACCCTGTTTTATCGATTTCAAAAATACTATTATATCAATATGTCACAGCGGTTTAAGATAAACGGCTTAGTTACCATCAGAAGATCGGCAAATGATTTGGCCCTTAATTTATGATAGATCAAGCTGCAAAAAAATTAAACTTACATATAGCAGTCTTCAAGGTAGAAGTAAGAAGGCATTTAATTATCTTTAGTTCATTCATAAAGGTTTCGTTCCAGGCTAAAATTAACTTAAAAAACTTACACAATTTTCAAATGAAAAAAGTTGGCATTAACGCCGCAAAAAATTTAAACTCAGCTATGCTTTTAGTAGAACAGAAGAACAAACAAATGTACTTCTTGCAAACACTATCGTTTTTCACCGGGGACAACAATATAACTCATAAAAAATAGAAGATTTCACCGATTTCAAAAATCCAGTTAGTTACTCGGGCGATGAGAATCAATTAAACGTATGCTGCAGTCGCGGTATCTTCCGCTGCAAAATCCAAGAATAGAAATAGCACACTATAACCTGACAACGATTTTCCTTCAGTCAAATACCACCACCAACCGTAATTTGTTGCATAGCTACAAACATGCCCTATCAGAGGACGCCACACCTAAGCCAACCACCAAGTAAAAGTTGAAAGTAGCGTCACGTGAATTTCGTTGCGTGTGCAATTCAAATTACCCGCAAATCCGTTTGGGAATTCGATCCGAAAGACGTGAACGATATGCGCCAAGGTACCTTTAACAAATCGTGGGTTAGAGGATATTTTTTGTATTTATGTACTGGTTGTTACTTGTCGTCTAGCTCGTCCGCATCCTGTTTATGTGGTGTTGGTTTTCTTTGAGACGCTAAGGCTCCTCTCGCTGCGAACTGCACCTAAATATAGATAAGGCAATGCGAAATCCATTTCGTTCTTTTGACGATTGCATAAGGACACTCGATTGCCCCCCTCTCATAGAGAGAGGACTATATTAAAGTCCTTCAAATGGCAAATAATCCAATGCTCTAGTGAGCTGTACACATTTAGAGTATTCTTAACGCAATATAACTACAGGACCAAGTTATATACTTTCGTATATATATAGAAGCATGAGTGCACTTCCGGCGACGTCGCCGTCCTCGTTGTCGTCTGCTTGTCGGAAGGTACTTAAAGCACACGGTGAAATATAACCTGGCTTTAAGGTGATTTTAATTACACGAAATTAATTTGGATTAACGTTTGATATTGTTGGCAGTGATATATGACCGCTATCGTCGTCACGACGAGAACGCGTCCGACCAATTTAGGGTGGGTGGGCTGACATTTTACGACTAAACGACTGGAGGATCTGTATTTGAGTGGTTTAGGTTTGTTTGCTTAGTCTTGTGTGAAGGAATGCTGCACTTCTCTACTAAACGATAAGAGGAGTGTGATGCACAATTCATCAGGGCAATAATGATGTGATGAGAACGGACAGAGAGGGAAAGGAGGCGTTATCGTTGGCAGGACACAACGACAAGAATGAATGATAGCAGCGGCTTTTATTGTACTCATTCCTTGTTGGAGGACTTTGGTTGAGAATTTTATTGTTTACTTCATTCTGAAGAAATTAATTTCAAAGATAAGTGCTGAGCAACTAATAGTTTTAGAAAATACTTTTTTCTGAACTTCCACATGGATACACTAATGACAAATAGATTCCGAACTATTGAAAGTAAAAAATGTAAAAGGGGAAAAAACTATCTATGCAGTACTATTTTTGGCGATCAACACTACTATCACTCTATTGGGATCGTTCCATAAAAATAGAACTCTTTGGCAAGTATATCATAGATTTACATAGATTCCGACAACTACGATTATATGTGCATTTTGTCAATAATCTGGATATTCCCAAACACTGTACCGACCGTTTTGCAAAACTTAGACCATTTATTGAAGCTATTTAACAACGATGTCGGATAGAACCAGTCGAAGAAAATGTTCGCGAGGATGAACAAATTGTTTTTTTTTTGCAGAAAGCAAAATGTATTACAAGTATAAGCCGCATAGTTAAGGTTTTGTTTTTTACGTACTGTGTGAAAAGTCTGGTCTTACATACGACTTCGTTTTCTATCAAGGCATGTTTAGACTTGGAATTGATAGTGAAATGATATTGGCGATGGCCAATATGGATTCTCCACAGCAGTCGTACGCAGTACAGTAAGATAAGGTTCTTCAAAAGAAATGAAGAGGCTCGACTGACAGTGTTATCACAGCATGTATGGTAAAATTGTGTTTGTCAACTGGAATGATAGTCGTCCGATACATTTTACGTCGAATTAGGTTGGCTTGAGAAATTTAGTTCATGTTGAGAGATATGAGAATTTAGTCAACTTGAGCACTGCATATGCTTCTCTCAAAAATCGTGGCCAACCTTCAGCAACATATACTCAAGAATATTCTCCGTGTACCTCAAAAATATGAAAATATGACCTGAAGTTGAACAGCGAACAGGTGAATTAGGCAATTACAATTACATGATAGAGGTGCAATTCAGACAAGATGTAAGAACAGGGACTGTAAAGGTAGAACTTATTTTATGTGCCAAAACTGCAAGATGCATTTGCGCGTTTCGTGCGAAAATAATTGTTTTTTTTTAATTTTCAAACTAATTAGTCAACACACTATTATAAAGATATGCAAAAAAAAATATTCTTGTTTTGAAATAATTTTTTATTTAAAAATCGCGAAAAACCACAACACGTCTTAATGTATTTAAAACTAGACCAATATTCTTTACGATTATTTCTAGAAATAACCAGAGTAACGCTTGGCATAAATAACAGTACGATATTGGGAAAACCAGATCAAATTTTTTCATTTCAATTTTTAGTCAGCTTATTACAAGCTAAAACCTAAACCTGACATAATTGAAAACTTAGAACTAAGACTTAAGACTAAGACTTAAAATTAACATTAAAAGCTAGGGGAATGGCGGAGGAGATCAAGTTTAAGGCAGTGAGTGCTGCGGTAAGCGAGGGAAAACGTTAAGGTTTAAGTTAACCTTTTGCGGCATACGGGAAATTGGTTCGTTAGAGCCGTACATGGTGTGGTGTGTCGGTAGATAGAAGAGAGGCGGGCATCGTAGATTACGAGGGTTAGTGTTAAAGAAATTTGAGTGGTATAGAGATGCGCATTTGACAGAGCCTAAGAGGAGAAGATGTATGAAAAGAACGTCAGCTATGTCTCTACGTTCTTCTAGGGTTTTCAAGTCTACGACATTAAGGCGGTCTTGGTAAGGAGGCAGTATAAGATAATTGTCCCAAGGTATGCCTCGAAGAGCAAATCGGAGAAAACGACGTTGGATGCTCTCGATTCTGGACACATGAACTTGATGATATGGGGACCAGGCCTGACAAGCGTACTCGATAAGTGGACGGACAAAGGTAATGTATAGGGGTTTGGTCACGTAAGGGTTGGAAAATTCTTTGGACCACCGTTTGACAAAGCCAAGTGATAAATTGGCTTTAAGAATTATTTCATCAATATGAGAACGGAAGTTTAGTTCCGAGTCGCACAATATGCTGGGGTCACGAAAAGATTGCACCCAGGATATGGGTTGACCGTGCAGAAGGTAATGTCTAGGAGGCATTTGGAGATATTAAGATCTAAGCAATTTTTGAGGCACTAGGTCGAAAAATTGTCTAGGTCTTGTTAAAGGAGATTGAAGTCCTGTGGGGAAGAAATGGGTTTGAAAAAATTGGTATCGACAGCGTAAATTGAGAGGCCGGAATGTTTGATGACAATATCAAGATCATTTATAGTTAGGCTTAAGAAAATGGGGCCTAGATGGCTGCCTTGTGTGACTCTAGAGGTTGCCAAGAATGTTGACGATAGAACGGAACTGAAGCAAACACTATAATATAAGGTTTTCCAGATAACAAGATGTCCATTTTAACAATATGGGCTCAAAGCCCAAAGCAAAGGATTGGTTGATAAGATATCTTATCAAAAGCCTTAATGAAATCAGTTGCAAGAACGTCGACTTCGTTGCCACTCTCTAAGGCTGAAAGGGGGAAGGATATGTATTCAACCAGATTAGTGGTGGTTGATCTACCTTTCAGCAAGCCGTGTTGGCTGGGAGAAATAAGAGACTAGCAGTGGAAGCTTAAAGCTTCATATAAAATATGTATTGGGAATATGTCGGGGGTAGTTCAGCTGGTTTAGGCTTACGAAGGATGTTAGTTAGAGGTTGGTTTTGAGGTACATTATGGGGAGGTGATTGGGTGGAAGAGGATCAGATTTGATGAGTTTTTGAGATTGGATAGGAAAAATATTGATTTTATCCAATTTGGGACAGAATTTGAGATGGATTTAGAAATCTGTCGTTTTTTTAATTTTTTCTATTTCATCATTGTCATGCCGTCAATTTTAACAAATTGATTAACAGAGAATAACCAGGCATTAACGTTAACGCCAGAAAGAAAGTTTGCTTCTGGCTATAAAATTGTTTAAAATGCTGTCGTCTAAGAGCCAAATCTGCCGAGCAGCGAATGGGAGTTTGACTGGCACCACGAGTCCAACCCACATTCGTATTCAGTTCAACGGAAGTTGACTACGCTGGTCCTATCAAGGTCAAAGCATCTAAGGGTTGTGGGAAAATTATGTGGAAAGGATATATTATGTTAAAGAAACATGTATTTTAATATAAACAGTGATTGTGAAACGACTTTCGTAGGCGCGACCAATCAACTAAAACCCCAAGAAAGGTCATGGTTGAAGCACATGGAGGATAGTGTGCCCATATTAACGAACCGCACAATCCAATGGCTTTTCATTCCACCAGATTCCCCTCATTTTGATGTTATGTGGAAAGCTGGAGTTAAATCCGTATAGTACCACTTGAAACAAGTTTGTGGCCGTTCTCACGGAGATCGAAGGATGTTTAACTTATCGGCCATTGAGTCCGACCACTTCAGACCCTGATGCTCTAACAGAAGGGAAAGAGTAGAGACGAGCGAACGCGCCCCAAGGATATGTAGGTATCAGCAAAGATGACAGGGTGATACACACTAACAATCCAGGACAGTTCATAATAGTTCCACAGTCATCATGGATTCCGGGGCCCATTATGATTGTGGAATTGTTGGATATTCATCAGCAATTTACAACTACTGTCTCGTGTGAACCATGACCACCACTGGTAATGGCGATCACCACTGTTAGTGTAAATGCAACCATCGAATTTTGAAAGCTAGCATACAATTAATAGCTTAACTCTTTTCCTTTCACCTACTCACTTGCGTTTTTTCTCGTGCAGTAAAAGCATCTAAAATCTTGATTGTACCACCATTTTTAGAAAGAATAGATGAAATTTGTTAAAAATAATTCTTCAGTTTTCTTCGTGTAGGGTTTTATTATTGAACAGCAAACAATATTTATAGTACGATTTAAATACAAACACCATTTTCTTTCTTGTGTGAATTAAATTTCCGTTGTCGCCTTCTCTCTAAGCTACACAAAGACTGGCAGATACTGTCGTGTATGTTCTCGGATGCGATGCGAGGAAAAAGTGTTGGGTGTATATGTCTGGACGTGGTGGTGATAAGTGGAAATTAATTAAACGCGCTCAATTAAGTGGGTGAGTGGACGCTGTAAACCAATGTCATGTGGCAAAGTGAATGTGGAATTAAATATTTTGTGGCAAAACGATGGGACAAGACCCGTATCCTTAGACCATTCGTTGTAACTATAACTTTATGTGACTATAAGTATGAGAGAATAAGTACGAAAAAAGGAAATGATAGAGGACTACAAGGACTACGAAATTAAGGAATAAGTTTGTTGCGTTGGGTTCAAGGACGCTGTAGGAATTTCTTTTATTCAATTTAAGTAAAACTGCTAGGCAAAGAGATTTCAAATTGGTTCGTTGGGTAAAATCAGCCTTACTCATGCTTCAGAGAATTAAAAAACAAACGGAGTATAAGGAAATTAAATGTGGGGAACCAGAGAAATGTGAGGAAAAATATTTTATTTTTTTGTTGTTATTGTGTTTTTGCAAATGAAAATTACTTGTATTTGTATTTAAAAGACTATGGTCAATAGCAAAAATAAATTTCAATCCACTTGAAGTGCAGGTGATGTTGACCACCACCACCCATTACCATGAACAATAACAAATAGACACTGAAAAATTAATCTGCATTATTGTCCAGCAGAGGATGACATCGAAAAGGGTTGTGTGCATGCGTGTAGTACGAATGGCTGCCTTGTTGACATCGTTGCGACGTCGCCATCATCTCCAAGTAGTGCGGTCGAAATAAAATACAAATTTAATTAATGCAATAAATCGAAACTCCCTTCAGTACAACAAGGCTTTTAAGGACATACACAGAACATACTCCACATTTGTATGATGCCCCCGATTGTACGTAGAGCAAGTGCTGACTTTGCTCAGGTGCAAATAAAGCACGGCATGAGAGGACTTCATAAAGCAGAAATGAACTTTCTACAGTTTATGTAACTGCAACCATCTGCAGGTATTTTATTAAGTGTAGTAAACTTCCGTACAGGGTGCGTATATGGCCATTCGAAACAAATTTTATAAAATTATGACAACATGATGGTAGTTGTTTTGTCAGAATAGCTGTTGCAGCTGTTATAAGACCACCAAACTAACTAATAAACCATCACTTTTTTTTTGAATATAGAGTTTTTATCTTAATATATAAAAATGGTGTAAAAAATATATGTGCGCGCATCAGTTGAGAACGACTGAACCGATTTGGCTCAATATTTTTTGTTGTGTTCGCAATTGCCAGGAGATGCTTCTTACGAAAGAAGATTTTTGGAAATTCCACCGGAAATGTCAGAAAAACGCAAAATTTTATTTTTGTGCGCGTATCCGATCCAAATAGTCTTTTAGAAGAGAAAAATTGAAAAATCTGAGTGGAAATCTCAGAACTTTCCGGAAAACCCAGAAGAAAATTAATTTTTTTTCTATTAAATTTTGAATTTTTTGCATTTTTTGATGATTTTGGACGCTGTGAAGCATGAAAAGAAAAAATTTATATAAAAAGAAAATATACGTTGCCAAGCACAGCACCGGGTCATGTATCTTATATATAAAAATTAGAGCAATGTCTGTTTCCTAAACAATTCAATCATATCAATTCTATTTTGTTTAGGATGCTTCACTGATATGTGGAAGAAACCGTAGGCATATTTATACCAAACAAAAACCACTTCGTGGATGGTTTAAAATGGTTTTCCATTTATAATCTACACACAAGTACTTAGTACTTGTTATTATTGCTGATACTAGTATCGATTATAATGTTTGCTCTGTGGCTGAGGTGTTGGATTGTTGGTGGTGGGTCAGTGGGTGGGTGGTCATTTGGCGGATGGTCAGTTGGGTGGGGATCAGTGGTATATGGCAGCCGGGAAACGCCGGGTATTTCAGCTAGTTCTAATAAATAAATGAAATGGTTACAAATTTACTTGGAACTTTACTTTACAAAGAGAAGCGACTGTTTAGGTACCGCACCTTGAGTTTATTATTTCTGACAATTGCAATTACAGACCACGATTCTTCTTGTACAAAGTTATCTTTAACTGGGATAAGAAAAAAGAATTCTCATACTTTGGACCGCTACAGGATGTGTTACTATAAACTAGAGCCATGTGCCCTTAACTCGTTAACTACTTAACTCCTTAACTAATTAACTCCTTAACTGCTTAACTCCTTAACTCCTTAACTCCTTAACTCCTTAACTCCTCAACTCCTTAACTCCTTAACTCCTTAACTCTTTAACTCCTTAACTCCTTAACTCCTTAACTCTTTAACTCCTTAACTCCTTAACTCCTTAACTCCTTAACTCTTTAACTCCTTAACTCCTTAACTCCTTAACTCCTTAACTCCTTAACTCCTTAACTCCTCAACTCCTTAACTCCTTAACTCCTTAACTCTTTAACTCCTTAACTCCTTAACTCCTTAACTCCTTAACTCTTTAACTCTTTAACTCCTTAACTCCTTAACTCCTTAACTCCTTAACTCCTTAACTCCTTAACTCCTTAACTCCTTAACTCCTTAACTCCTTAACTCCTTAACTCCTTAACTCCTTAACTCCTTAACTCCTTAACTCCTTAACTCCTTAACTCCTTAACTCCTTAACTCCTTAACTCCTTAACTCCTTAACTCCTTAACTCCTTAACTCCTTAACTCCTTAACTCCTTAACTGCTTAACTCCTTAACTCGGAGATGCACATGAGTTCAAAGTTTGAATAAAATCGGGTAATTTCGAAAACTTATATGGGGGCACCTTGGCCCTGTGGTCTGTTCACTATTAAGGTTTTATAGCGCGTCAAAAAACGCACGAATTTTTCTCACCGCACTGATCATCTAGATTACAAGTACACATGATATGTTGCTGTACATGTTAACTGTATTCAGATATACCGTTGAGTTGACGTAAAAATTAATTAAGCTGTAAAGCTCACTGATTTTATGAACACAATATTCTAGTTTGTGAGTGCACGGATGTGAACCAAGCCACCCTCATTAATCCTGGTAAGCCCATGATTTGCCTAGGACTTTTGAGGGTGTAAATCCCTTGCAACGTGCGTTTATTAAAAAATGCATACACCCAATTTTATACAAATATAGAACAAAATATAGAAGTCAACTTAAAATGTATGCTAAGACTGTTTCAGAAATAAATACCTGTTTGTAGAGATTTTTTTATTTAAATAAGTAGCCTGGCTAAGTGCAAGTAGGTAGGTATATGGAATCAATTCGGATGGCTTTGCTTACTTATTTAAGACTTACTTGTTTAAGTAAATATTTCGAAACAGCCTAAGACAAAATTCGACTTTAGCTATGTTTTCATATTACGTATGCTTATAATCACCCTTTACAAGGGTACCACTACAACCACGATATAACAAGACTACTACAAGCTAGTATGAATATCCATATAATAAAATCACTGCTTGTACCTGCTATCTTAATGTATAGAAAACATATATCAACAATAACAACACGAATACCACCACCCCACCCACTAGTAACTATACCTAAACTTGTTGTTTTGTTCAGGTTTGGTTAGATAGACACACGAAGTGCTTCAAAAAAGGCTCGAAATAATACATCCGTTCAAGAGGTGTGCAAACAGTTATTGCCTCTGTTACATGTTTCGGTTAAGGATTCAAATAAATTTTTTACACAAGCCCCCATACAACACATAGTAAAAGTACGATGGAAGGACTACACACAAAGCCAACTCGAGGTGAATGAGTGAATCTTCCGTATCGTGATGTCCAGCATAAGCATCATCCAAAGAATGATTTCATGTGACTTTTCTCATTTACCTTGATGTTGATCAAGTTCGAGTCGTCGAGTTTGCTGGCTGTTCATTTTGGTTCCCGACCCAGACATCAACCACACACAAGAATCTACTCTTGTCTCTGTGCCACTCTGTATCGACCATTTAAGCATAATATTTAAAAGGATTTTCTCTATGTGTCATTTCCTCATCGCTTCTAGATAGCCGATATATCCGATCACATATAAATACATAACCAGTGAATTTAGTAAATGTCAATGTCTTGTAGGGCAATGGCTGGCCATGCGACATAGTACAACATGCAGAATATTTTTACATTGGTCTGATATCGAGATTATATGTATTTGCATTGCATTGCATTGCATTGCATTGCTGTTGTTATTTTAGGACAAATGATAAAACTGGCATGTCGGTCTCTCCGAAACTAAACTAAATAGATTTGTGCGTAAAATATTTATGTATTTTCAGTAAATCTGATTGACTTTAGCAAAATGTATACGGACAGGCGGATGTTTGTGTTTGATTATGCAGGGGAAAGTAAATTCGAAAGATATGTGTGTTTTGTAGTTAGAATAGGGAAGAAACGAACAATCAATATTTGGTTGAGCTAGACATGTACACGAACTCAATGAGTGATCGAAATTGTGATGCTCAAATTTGCTGTCGACAAATTGACAACATACGTAATTTTGCAATAGAAGGGCAAATATTGTACGACAGATGACTATGTGCTGCAGTAATTTTCTAAACATTTTGTGGATAATAAATATCTGCTATAGTCTTGTCGTCCACAATTGAGTTACGATATTTTTCAAATATATTTTTATCAAAGTTGAGGGAGAAGGATATTAACATCCAAGCAGAAGACAAATTGCATTGTGGATAGTAATTAGGTAGTAGATAGTTTTAGTCAAACCGAACGTGGATTCTTTTCTCTGAATTTAAGATATAGATTTAAAACGTAATTTATTTACCTTTGTGCTAATGAAATCGTAAAATGATCTTAACAAATTTAAGTCACTGTTGGATGCAATGCACAACAACACACAAATAAGAAATATGTACAAAGTGCTCTAACCTTCCAGTGGGAAAGACAAGTTTATTGCTTTATTTTTTATCCACATTTTGGCAGCTTCTGAACAAAGATGCGGAAGCCTTTAAAGTTGACTTTATGGAGGAAATACGAGGGTTGCTTGAAAAGTCAGTGACTTTGAATAAAATATATTTTTTTCGGCGAAAAAGCGTATCCTTTAAGCTCACTGCATTTAGTCCAGCATTTTCCCAAATTTTTTGTTTCCTTCGATTAATAGCTTTTCTCAAGGCCCGCAAAATAAGTGTCTGTTTCCGTGATGAGTTCTTCATTATACCCAAATATCTTACCGACCAACAATTTCTTCAGGTTTGCAAGGAGAAAATAGTCGCAGGGGGACAAATCTGGAATATATGCTGGATGGGGTAGCAGTTCGTAGGCCAATTTATGGATTTTTGCCATGGTGACTACACACGTGTGTACCCGTTCATTGTCTTGATGGAGCAGCACTTTTTTTATCGGTCGTTTTTGCTTCAAATCAATACCCAAAAGCTCTGAATAATAATCGCCCGTGATCGTTTTACCCTTTTTAAGGTAATCGATTTTAATAACACCGCGTGCATCCCAAAAAAACTATGGCCATGACCTTGTTGGCTTTTTACGCAAAAAAATGCTTAATCAGAAAACGAAATTCACTTACGCACCTTGCTCAAAATTTGAAAGTAGTCCATTAATAGCTGACATCTCACGGGATCAGTATTCCATTTAAAGTTACTGCGCGGAAAATTCAAAATGTCACTTATTGCAGTTTTATGCTCAAATAATTTTATACATTTTGCCAACCTGTGACGTTATTACTTCAATTATATGATCAATTCAATAATAAATCCCCTAAAAAGAACAATTGGTTCTGCTTTTGTGTATTTCGCTATGTAATCGGTGGGAGGGGTTGATGTTGTACAAGACTCGTATCAATCCATTATCAGTCTTCAAGTCTCAATGAGCTCGCCCTTCGATGGACAAACAATAAACGCTCGTAAATTGTTATCGATTTGTCATTGCAGTACGTTGCTTGTCTGTCTGAATGTTCTCTTTCTCTCTATTCATTTATCCTTCTGTCTGCATATCGATGAATCAATCTATGTTACAAGTGCAGTACAAGCACATGTGCATCTCGAAATGCATTTTACTGTGGACGAGACGCCTTTGGAAATCAATTAACAACATCAAACAACAACTGATGCAAATCAAATATGACTACGGCGATGCTGTATAATGCAAAATAACTGCGAAATTAACATAAACAGTGATGAAGTGCTAAGAGGATTGGAAGGATGATTTCGTGTTAGTGCGGAATAAAATGTGTGCATCGAGGGCTAAAGTGCATCCAACAGAATTTTGTGGGGTCAACCCTGACCCGAAGCAATTCTCTGTACAGATGCTGTGTATACAATTTGATTCCGAGTGAAATCTCGAGTTTGTTGTGACGCCCTCTTTCGCGCAGTAAATGTTGATTTAGTAACCCAACCCGGCGAAAAGTCTATATTCATTGTAATACGCTCTCTAATGTGCAAATTCGAATAATGCAACTTTTATGTTTTATACAACGCAAATAGTATCGGGACATAAGCTCGTGTCGGTTTTTATTTAACAGTGAACCCGATCCGGCGGTCAGCCATCAGCAGAATAGGGAGAATAACACAGAATGCTCTAGAATTGCAGGTGACCCTAACTATCTCTGACTGGTTGAAGTGCGATCAAATCTCCACGTGGTGGCCGCCGGTAATTTTCCTCCAATGCAGGAAAAGCTGAATGATCGGGCTATTCCCTTCAAAGTAAGGTTGGCGCGAAGCCAATAACCTCGCCAATAAAAAATTATTATTACGGAAGCCAAAATCAGCCTCGGATACACTGATGAACGACGACGACCACGGTAACGAAAACGGCTTAACGATTTAAGAATTTTCTCATGGAAAGTACGCTCACTGTATAGAGCTCAAGTTGCACAGCAGCTGGCCGATTCCCTGTCCAAATATAAGACTGACATAACAACAATCCAGGAGATAAGGTGGACAGGGAATGGTGTCTTACAAAAATCAGAATATGACATATATTACAGCTGACATGCAAGACATCATGTGCTCAGGGTGGGGTTTTTAGTGAGCAAAAGAATGAAACCCACCGTTATCGGCTTTAAAGCAGTAAATGAACGGCTATACACCCTTCGCGTGCGGGTCAGATTTAAAAATATAAGCCTCATAAACGTTCACGCACCTAAAGAGTATTCCCCAGATGATGAAAAAGAAGAATTGTTTGAATAAGTCGAACGGGAAATCCATGCCTGCCCTCAGTATGATGTAAAAATCTTTCTGGGGGATATGAATGCTAAAATAGGTAGGGAGCCAGCATTCAGGCAGTACATTGGCACCCACAGCTTACACGAGAACACTAATGACAATGGACAACGAGTCATAGAGATGGCAGCAAGCAATAATTTGGTCGGTGCGAGTACAAGCTTTGCGCGTAAAAATATCCACAAAGCCACGACGACTATCTTGTTGGTATGGTGCTCCCAGCGCGGATTGCATCATCAAGAAAGACAGCATCCGCGAATCAGATTCGAGTCAACACGCCTGCGCTTCGCAACGGAGAGACCAGAAACAACTACGATCAAGCGATAGGACTCGCCCTAAGTGCAGGGAGAATAAGTCCTACGGCTGAGATGCCGGGCGTAGAAGAGAAATGGACACGCCTTAAGAATACTGTCATTAGTACTGCTGACTTCTTCTTAGGCAGTATTCATAGAGATCGAAACGACTGGTTCGACGACGAATGTAAGCTAGCGACTGAACGTAAGAATGTTGCGTACCGAGCAATGCAACAATCTCATAGAACGCGGGTACGCGAAGATGAATATAAAGAGCTCAGAAGATATGAAAAAATAGTTTGCGAAAGAAAGCAGCCTGGGAGAAGAATCTCGTCCGTGAACTGGAACAGTACAGAGAGCGAGGACCGCACCAGGCGCGGACGTTTTACCAATGAGTCCGCGGTATGACGTAAAATACACCTCGTTGCGCATACTGCAAAGACAAAAAGGGAAATCTGATCGCCGATCTCAAGGGTATATTAAAGGGAAGAGCACTTTCATGAGTTGCTTAATACCCAGCTAACTGAGGAATTGGAGACCCCATCAATGACCGAAAACCACACTATGCTGCAAGCATAGACGAAGTTAGCAGAGCGATTAATCAGCTCAAAAATATTAAGGCTCCGGGATCTGATGGTATCCCAGCGGAGCTAATAAAACAGGAGACCCCGCAATACACCAAGCAATTCATGAACTAATAGTGCAAGTATGGGAGGAAGAAGCAATGCTAGAAGACTGGCGATATATCACAACCTGCAGTAATGATCGTGGTTTAACGTTGTTGAGTACCGCATTTAAGATTTTCTCCTCTATCCTTTAAGACAGGATAGCCGCATACAGTCATCATATTTCGATAACAGTGTGGCTTCATCCCAAGCAAATCAACAACTGATCAGATCTACACCCTAAGGCAGGTGATGGGAAAATGTCTAGAGTTTCAAAACTCACTACAACATTTTTTATAGACTTTAAAGCCGCCTATGATAGCATAGCCAGAGTTATAGTTATAAAGCCATGAGAGAATTCGGCATCCCAAATAAACTGACACGACTATGTAGGTTGACTATGACCAATGTTATAAGCCAAGTAAAAATATCCGGATCACTATCAAGCCCATTCAACTTCTACAACGGGCTCCGACAAGGGGATGGACTGGCCTGCGTCCTCTTCAACCTGGCGTTGGAGAAAGTGATCCGAGACTCTGATGTAACGGCGAGAGGAACAATCCTCTTTAAGTCCATTCAGATACTGGCTTACGCAGACGATATTGACATCGTTGGTAGAAACCGAAGAGCTGTACAGGAAGCTTTCATCCAGATAGAGCAGGCAGAACGAAATCTGGGGCTGCACATAAATGAGAACAACACAAATTATATGGTGGCCAAGTCTGCGAGTAGAAGATCCAAATATTGATCCCTCAATTCAAATAGTGGAGTGCGGATTTGAAGTAGTGCAATCCATTAACTATCTCGGGTCAACTGTAGCCGCCGATAACAGCATGGAACCAGTAATACGCGCACGGTTGCTTAAAGCCAACAAAGCCTGCTACAGTCTGTCAAGCCTCTTCAAATCCAGGAATTTAACCATAACATCCAAGCTGCTGGTATATAAGATAATGGTCATACCAGTACTTACATATGGATCCGAGTATTGGGTGCTTGAGTGCAAAAAATATTCTGACGTTTTAGCCGCGTTCCAGAGAAAAGTCTTGCGGATAATTTTTGGCCCCTTATGTGAGGAAGCACGATTCCGTAGACTCTATAATGATGAGATCTACGAGCGTTACCGCGATGTCAACATCGTGAAATGAATTAAGCTCGGTAGGCTCCGTTGGGCAAGACACCTAGCTCGCATGAGCGAAGATGATCCTGCTCGGAATGTCCTTTGCGGTAGGATTTATGGAACACAACAGTGAGGCCAGCCAAACTTACGCTGAAAGGATGGCGTAGACCAGGACGCCCAGAATTTAAGGATGTCAAACTGGATACCGGACCGGACAACCGGATACAACCGGACACCGGTTGTAGAGCCAATTATGATGATGATGATGATATTAACTATACGTTATCGGTTGTCTGTCGGTACCAGGCTTGCTGGTAAAGTGTTGATCATTCTTAACCCACTTCCGAAAGCCTGATTTTATTGAAACTTTCCACACATATGTATCTCCGGTGACAACACTTTTTATAAAAGTTTGGAGTGATCGGGTCCCATAACCGAGGGGCATCCATATAATTTTTTTTTCTTCAAATTTACCTGATTTTCTTTAAACTTTGCACACATCTCCGATTAGAGAATTTACATGAACATTTTTTATTTTTAGTGCTGTTTTTTTCTATATTCTTTTCTCTCTCATTTTTAGAAAAACATGGTTGGAAGAATTTTAGTAAACAAAAATTATTGGAAAATCCTCCGTTGAGCCAGATTGACGTGGTCGAAAGAAAACAAATCCTGTGATTAAATAACAGCTAATCATATAGCGATATCTATTCGGGGTTTGATGTACAGATTTTTTCCGTGTTTTCTGTTGTGCGCTCTATCGTTTTTTTATCCATATCTTCCAGGTATTAAGGTTAAAGGAAAACAACACCACCGTAAAACTCTACTTTGTCTCTAGATTGCATAGGGAAAATCTTTATTATTCGTGTAAATTAATTAATAAGCTTTTAGTGCAGGCTTTTCCACAGTGCAATTCAAGAGTATAACTTTGGGTTGACTATAGTTTAGTTACTGCTTCAAGGATATATCTACGGATCGTGAATTAACATTATTATAGAAACTGGTACAATAAATCTTTCTTGTTCACCTCTGTGTACGCGTACTTTTACTCACTTGTTTGGAACAATTTCATTGGCTAGAAAACAGGGTGCCTTGTCTGTCAGGATATCTCGTTCAGTGTGTGTTTAAGGATTTTTGAGAATGCAATAAGCAGTCAATTCACTCCTAATAAAGTTCTCAGTCTTGTGTCCTTACACGGTCTCATTACACTGTAGCTCCATTTGTAGTTGGAATAAAAACCATTAAGATCTTCCTGCCATATATGCATTATACAGGTGAAATTTATAATTTGTAATTCATGTTGGCTGTTGTTCGCCATTTAATTGAGTTGAGTTGAGGGCGTTCGGCGGCGGTTAGAAATCCAAAATTTATTTAATGGTTCTACAGGGGTTACTTTACCACCAACTACAGTCTTGCCCCAGCTCATGTATATCTTATGTATAGTATGTTGTCAAGTAATGTTTATGCAAGTCAGTTAAGTGTGCTTGAGTTATTTCCGGAAAAGGAAGATTTCCACTACGCCAATAAATTGTCAGGTACACTTTTGAACCCATTAACCTATGTGCAAATGTATGTCTTAGGCACATGCAGCCAACCTCCTTTGTATTACCTGTCAAGCAATGCAAGTTTGGTTTTGCATCAATAGTGCCCCAACAGAATTGGGAATGGGTCATGTCATGTTGTTGAATTTAAAATTTGTTACAGCTTTTGTTAAACATGTAAGGTGACTCCCCAACTGAACACAAAAGGGGGCGTTTCTTTAGAGCTACACACATATGAGACATTATCGATGATATCTAGAAAATGTGAAATGCCTATTGTCTGTAAAATATTCCTGGGCTATGTCATTGCTATCATTGTTATGAACAACAAACCGCAAACAAAATAATTAAACCTTCATCTAAAGTTAGAGGGAATCTTTACTTTTTGTGTCGGTACTCTGGAGTACGATGGGTCTCAAGATGGGATGGTATTACGTAGAAATTCTTTCAAAGAAAAATTACAATTTGCCGCATAATACTGAAGAACTTTTGTCTTCTTTGCAGCAATCTTAATGGTTCCTCGTCAATTTGTTCTCCGTAGGTATATAAAATTACACTTGCGCCTCGAGCACAAAGTCATTCTTCTTCTCACCCCAAGTTAAGACACCGCTGATTATTTTACTCACTCTAAGCCAAATCAAGTTCCAACAACCGAAATGAAATAATAATAAACTTTACGGCCCGTTGTCACTGTTGGCGTAAAAATTTGTTGTAAAAGTTTTGCTCGAGAAGCCAAAAACTCGGTTGGTTTCTAAGGAGAACATTACCGACGCCTCCGGCCGTCAAGATACAACAGAGTGGCGCATATGGTGCGCGACACAGTATCAACAAAAACGAGAACTCACTTCACTACACTCAAATCGAGAATTAATGAAGTGATTTTCCTGCAAAAGGCGGAATGATGCGGCAGCAATATCTTTCAGGGTGGAAATGAAAATGTTACTCTTACCTACTTCGGTTAAATGCGACAACGCGCATACGCAACCGACTCGTTACCCCGGAACCGACTCATTCTTGTGAGCTGATAGATGGACGGAGGCAACAAACAACCAATAAACAAACAAACTGGCAAGACATTCAAACGCGACATTAATAGTAGCTGTTGTTAGTTGGCGCATGCTGTCCGTCCCGCTATATGTCCTGTATTCCTCGTCATAGTCATTGAAGGCAAATTTCGGAAGATTTAAATTAATGAGCGTTCGGAGTTGTTGCTGGTGCGGTTCATTGTAAGTTTTTCGCATGAGATGTGTCATTTGTTTGGCGAGGATAATTTTTTGCTTCCCTCATACAGAACAAAGTGGAATCACTGCGAATTGGCTTGTTTAATTTGGGGATTTGTTGGCAGCCTGTAGAACCCTCCGAAGACCAACACATCTTTCGACATCTTATTCGCCCACAAAATTTTGGCATCTAAACAAATAGAATGATTTTTAAATTTTAATTTGTTTGTAAGCCCTGAAGTAGAGGATGGCACCGCATCTTCTGCGTCAGCTCGCCCAACGCGATCCAGGCGACGATGATGTTGGATTTTAATTATTGCTTCAATTGCAATGATGTAAATAATCTGAATTCACCCCAATTACAACGACAATTGGACGGGAGTTTTGTCTGATGTTTATGTGTTTGTTGTGCAGCTGAAGTCGCTTTTGTTTTTAATTGAGAGACGTGGGGTGTTTCCGGAATAATTAACAAATGCCAACGTCAAATAGATGGATATGTTATAAGGGATGAGTGGATGTATAGGTTGATAAAATTGGAAATTGGGAATTTTCTTATGAAAATATTTACACATTCAAGGAAAGGGTAAACTTTTATGCTATTCTTCATGAAAGAATAATGTTTGCGTTTCGCGTGGCGATAATTAAACCTTTTCGCTGCAAATTGTCCATTAACAGCAGAGCAAACATCAGAGATTTTAAGTTTGGTTTCAGTCACTAAATACAGCTTGGTATTTTTGGCAGAGTTTAGAGATGAATATGACCAATTGGTTGTAATTAATATGTTATTCGGTTTATTTGGTTGACATTATAAAAAATTTTAACAAAATAAAATTTCAGTTATATATATATAGACTCATTGCATCAGTGTTATAAATTTAAACTCTGAGTCCAGACATTATATATCAGTAGCAGTACATTTATCAGGACATTAACTGCTGTTAAGTCAGTTTGTCGTTTAACCCTTACTAAACGGCAAAATTAAAAAACATTACAGACGGCATAGTCAGAAAAAATAATAATACAAAATAAGAGAAAATTATAAACGTAAAAGTATTATAACGCCAAATTGTGTAGCCAAACATGTTTGTGTGTGTTTATATGATAGATTGTGTTTTGTTCATAAACATAAAATGCTTCTCGAGCTGCCCGGCATATCTTTGGTTGAAGGGGTCCTCGAGTGCCTGACAGCTCCCTACAACATCGACCGGTTTTCGCGCCGATGCAACCAGTAGCCCTAGGTGTACAAGTGGGCGAAGACCTAGGTCAACACGCTCTCGACTCCCAAGGCTTTGCCACAGAGTTTCCGGGGTTCGATAAGATCCCCCCTGGATGACCTGTGTTATTTATCCCAGAGCAACCTGGCAGACCGTTGTATAAGCCCCATGCCTGGATTACAATCGATGAACAACTGTTTCCGTTTCGTGGCCGCGTATCGTTCAAGCAAAACATACCATCAAAACCAGCGAAATATGGTTTGAAGGTTTTTTGGGCCGCCGACGAGAAAACACATTATCCGTTATCATCTATCTGGGACGGCAACCCGAAGCCGATAGGGCACGTAATAATAATGGGTGAGAATGTTGTTCTTCAGTTAGTGAAACCATATGAAAACAGTGGCCAAAACATCACAACTGATAACTTTTTTACTACATTGCCTCTGGCTGAAATGATTGCAACTCGTAAATTGACCCTCATTGGAACATTGCGCAGGGACAAACGCTATATCGTCAAGGAACTAATGTGGAAGAAAGGGGATACTGTCGGTACATCTGCCTTCGCGTACCGCGAGAATTGTACAATGGTCGCATATACCGCAAAGCACAAAAAAAATGAGATCCTTTTATCTTCGATGCACTTTGATTCCAAGATCGACGCTATAAGCGGCAAGCCGCAGATAATATTGGATTATAACAAGACGAAAGGCGGTGTGGACACCATGGATCAGATGGTGAGCATTTATCTCACACGTTTCAATGGTATCAATCTCTCTATTTTGTTTCATGTGTCAAGCAACAGCATATTCCTGCAAGAGAAACACTAATCGATGGCCGCTGGCTATGTTCTTTAACATGGTCGATATAATGACTTTGGCAGCCTATCTCATTTTTATCGAAACCCATCGTGATACGACATCTCGCACAACGCGCCGAGTATTTATCACCAAATTATCTTCCGACTAGGCGCAAACACACATCTCGCGTCGCGCGTTAGATCCGAGGGTTACACACATACCTGGCGTTCGTTCTGCCATTGAGGATATGGTACATTGCAAATTAACTGATTCTTTGCCCCGGTTCGATCCAGTGGTAGCTGAAAAGGATTCATTCATCTGGCCGAATAAAAACGCAAGGAAAATGCCATATTTGCACACGCCAGCGCAACACACGAAAGCGATGCATGGTATGCAACAAAACAGTGTGCGATGAGCACAACCAATGTTTATCTGGCCAATTAGCTAACAAAATCATTATAATTAAAAATAAATACAAAAAATTAAAAAATAAAACACTTTTAATCACTCAGTTCTATATTTGGATAAAACTCGAATGGGAATATATACTAGGCACCCCGGGGGACTCTGTCGTCTCTAAGGAGGTAGTTGCGAAAAATCAAGTCTGCAGCTTTACAGGTAAATCTTACAAAATTTAAAAATATCTTAAAATCATCTAAAAAGAATTTGTAGAGATGTCAGGGAGCTTCAAGCTTCTAGCTTTGGGTTTTTGGGGTGAAAAACCACCCGGGGGACTGTCTATCTGAGGTTTAATACTAACTAAACCGTTAAAATTAGTGTTTAAAAATGCCTGATCGATTTGTAGATTGGCACAAAATTTCTAAACATTGAAAGCCTCAATCTTTTGGGCCGAAATATGTTATTGGTCCCAACGGTAAAACGCCACCACCCCACCTCCTTTATTTCATGTAAGTTCATATAAATAAAACGTTTATTCATAGGAACATTTCTTTACACATTGTTTTCTATACGGAGCGAAGTGTTATCTTTAGAGGCTTAATTTTTTTGTATTTTTATTTGTTTGTTATTTTAGGTATTTTATACATTATACAAATAGGACTAACGAAACACAAATAAGCAGACTCCAGCGTCTTGCGCCAATTACATGAGGAACCACCCACCGAATTAACGAGGCTGCGAAATCGCGAAAGAATTACAGAAAAGACGCGATACTATCAAGAAAGTTGAATACCCGGATCTGAGCGTACGACTTCTCAAGTTCGAAAAGCCTAAGACCGCAGAAGAATCTGCAAGGAAATTGTTGCTTTAAATGTACCATTTAAAACGCCGTTCGAGAAAGAAGACGTAGTCAATAAACTCGTGAAATTTATTCAGAGCGCTACTTGCAAAAAACACTCCCTTCCGAAATATAGCAGTACGGAACAGCAAAGCCAAATACCAGCCTGAAATCGAAGACCTCATACGAGAAAAGAGAAGAGCGCGTAAAGATGGCAACAATCACGCGCGCCCCCGGATAAAACTTATTTGAACCATTTAGGCAACAAACTAAAAAACTTTCTGCAAGATCTCAAAATTCTCCAAGCTTCTGCTTACCTTGAAGGCTTGACTGCTGATAAGACTTCAAACTAATCGCTGTGAAAAGCCATAAAGTCCAAAAAGAAACCCGTTGTGCACTCGCCACCGATAAGAAATGGTTAGGGCGAATGGGCAAAAGGAGACAAACTTAGAAGCAACGTTCAAGCAACCATTGACCGAGGATCTCAATGCCAATACGGAAACCGACAACTTTAACATTAAAGCCATATCGCTGTCGTGTTGAAAAATAACAAGGCTCCAGGATATGATTTAATTACTGGTGAAATCTGGTGAGTGACCAAAAAAGCATTAGTCAAGCTTCTTTATATTATAAATGCTTCCTTCAGACTTTTATATGTTCCGAGGCAATGGAAAATCGCCGAAGTCATAATAGTTCCAAAACCTGGGAAATGTCCGAACGACGAAAAATCATATAGACCTATCTCGCTACTGCCAATAATATCTAAGGTCTTTGAGAAACTTCTCCTTAAACGATTACAACCTATTATTGAAGAAAGACGCTTAATCCCGGGTCAACAATTCGGTTTAAGGGTCAAACATTCCGCCATTGATCAGGTTTATTGAATAACGAATGTTATTGAAAACCCCATTTAAGAGAAAAAGATATGTTCTTTTTCTGGACGTATAGCAAGCTTTCGAGAAGGTATAGCACGAAGGACTAAGGTAAAAGCCTAAGCTTATCTTAGCGGAAAAATTGGCTAGAATACTGGAATCCTATATTAGCTTCTTCGTGTTAGATACGGAATGCTCGAAGTTTAAAGAAATTCACGCCGGTGTGCCACAAGGTAGCGTTTTCGGTCCAATCCTGTTCTTGCTTTACACAAGAGACATACCTCAAGACGAAGAGTCATAGCCACTTTTGCAGACGATAAGGATAATACTATTGAATCATCAACGGGAAAACTTCAACGAGCTTTAGACAAAATATGCAAGTAGACAAAGACCTGATGATTTGTTCTCAACTAGACAAATTCAACACATGTCAATTTTACATACGGGAAGGTTAATAATTTACCCCTTTTCATCATCCCGGTGCAAATACCGTATTCCAAACCGGCAAAATATCTAGGAATGACTTTAGACGCAAAACTTAAGTGGAAGTAACACGTTAAACAGAAGCGAGACTAGCTCGAAATCAGGCTCAGAGAGATGTATTGGCTTATCGGAAGATTTTCGGAACTAAACGTGTATATCATACTGCTCCTATGTGCTAAAACCGTCTTGCACATACGGTATACAACTCTGGGGTTGTACCAAACCAAGCGATATATCAATATTACAAACATTTCAAAACAAAACACTAAGAGCAATCGTAAATGCTCCATGGTACATAAGGAACAGTGATATTCACAGAGATCTAGCAACTGTTTGCTGGAAAATTTCTATCCCGTCTTCAAGTGCATTGCAACCATGAAATAGTCCGAACTTAGGACGATACGGACCTTGTGCGCCGCTTGATTTAGAACTCTCCTGAGTTCTCGTATCTAATTTCAATTATATATTGCTATGTTTTCTGTTGAAATATATGTAAAACAGGATAATTACAATAAAGACTATGATGGTTAATGTTATCCAGTTTACGGTAGAATGTGTTTTTCTAATAAATTTTAGTTCTTTTATTTTCCGCATATTCTCAATTTGGATAATTATAAAATTTCTTCAAATTCTTCAATTTGTGAGTGAATTGTTTGATCTGTACTTAAAGTGTCATGAAGGGGATTTTTATGTTCGATAGCGTTTATTTCTCCAGTTGCGTTGATGCTACTTAAAAAGTCCGCTACATTACTGTCTTTTGCTTTTATATATTCAGTATTGAAATAGTATTCCTCTAATTTTAATAACCATCGTGGGAGTCTAGGGTTTACATCCTTTCCGTTTTGCTTCGTTTCGAGCAATTTTAATTGTTGGTGATCTGTCATTAGTTCGAAAGTTCGTCCATAAATATATGGTCTCAAATAGTTGACAGTCCATACGATTGCTAGTAGCTCTTTTTCCGTTGTTGAATATTTCCTTTCGTGGTCGTTTAGAGTCCTGCTGGCATAACTAAATGGATGGTCGCTTTGCGATAAAACTGCACCTATGGCAAAGTCGCATCGGTCGTAATTTTGAATTTTGTATTAAAGTCGGGATATCTTAAAATTGCGGCATCTGTTAGGAGTTGTTTAATTTTTCGAAAGCATAGATATAGTTCGAAAAATTTTTATTTACTTTTGTATTATTTTTCAAATACTTGGTCAATCCGTACGCTACCTTTACATAGTCCCTTATAAACTTCATATAGTACCCGGTCATTCCTAAAAAGGATTTTTTTTGTTTTGAGGTCTCAGGTATTTTAAGTTAGAGGATGTTATTAATTTTGTTCATGTTTGATTTTATACTTCGGTTGTTAAAAAGTGACCTAAATATTCTGTTGTTTTTGCGAAAAATTTGCATTTATCTATTTGTACTTTAAGGTTGTGTTCGCGAAGTTTATTGAAAATTTTTTTAATATTCTCCATGTGCTCCTGCATGTTAGTATTTAGTATTTAAGGATAATTTTTTATGTATTCACGAAGTAAATACATTAATGAGTCTTCGGAACGTTGCCGGGGCATTTTTTAGTCCGAACGGCATTCTGATGATTTAATAGTGTCCCAAGTGGATAGAGAAGGCAGTTTTCTTTCAGTCCTTTGGTTTTATCAGGATTTGATGAAATTTTGATTCTTTTGCGAGGTCTAAAGTCGTGAAGTATTGGGCTCTTCCCAATTTTTTTAGGACGCTCTTGATGTTACGGATGGAAAATTTGGCATTTATAGCTGTCTCGTTGAATTTCCTATAGTCAATTACTATACGCCACTTTTTTTTGCCGGAATTGTCCATCTTTTTTGGCACAATTCAGAGTGGGGAGTTATATGGTGAATTGCTCTCTTTAACAATGCCTTGATTAAGCATCTCTACTATTTGCTTCTTTATTTCTGTTTCATGAATTTGGGGGTAGCCATATATCTTTGCGTAAATTGGTTGATTTACGGTTGTTATTATTTCATGTTTTTGCGTTCGTATTTTGTTAGTTTGTGCTTTACTATTAGTGACGTCGCTGAGCCTGTATCTAATAGGCATTTAATTTTATCATGTCCTATGGATAACTCTACTATCGGTAAGTTATGTTGGGGCCCTGACCTTGAAAATTTGGTTTACACAGTCCTGAGTTTCTATAATTGTTGTAGTTATTGTAGTTGTTATGTCCTTGTTCCACTTGGTCGGATGTATGGGTTCTGTGTATTCCCTGTTTAGATTGTCCTGAGTTGGTGTTAAAATTGTGTTGTGGGATTTGTGTGATAGGATTGGGTCGTTGTGCAGGGAAACTTGGTC
This sequence comes from Nephrocerus scutellatus, assembly GCA_947095585.1. Taxonomy (NCBI): domain Eukaryota; kingdom Metazoa; phylum Arthropoda; class Insecta; order Diptera; family Pipunculidae; genus Nephrocerus; species Nephrocerus scutellatus. The sequence continues at coordinate 72,396,386 of OX352765.1, forward strand.
TATATTTGTTTCCTGTTTCCTGTTTCTTCTATAGTGTTGAACGCTTCCCTAAGATTGTTAATATTTCTACAATAAACTACACTAGCGAGATGGGCATATATACCATTTAAAAAACGTTTGTAGAATAACTGACTTATTTGTTTGGAGTAAAAATTCTACCGGTTTTGATTCTTTAACCTCATATTTCGTATTAAGCTTACATAATAAACATTTAAGAATATAGTAATATTCACTTACATTATAATTTTTTATATTGAGTGCTTTGTGATTAAGGGCATGTAAGCTTTCTTTTACAACATAATTTCTGATGAGCTCCTTTTTTGTCTCCCGCCATGTTTCTTGTGATCACAGTGGTCTTGTTACCTGTTCCCTGGATTTTAATCTTGATGTGTTGTAGGTATACGAATTCCTGAAGTGCTGAGTTGGTGTTAAACAGGGGAAGTATTAGATCCACTTCTCTGATGAATGAAGACGAGGCGTAGTCTCTAGATTCGTTGAATTTTTTAATTGTTGTGGCTTCCATAAGGAGTTCTCCCACAGAAAAGACGTAATTTGCGTCCGCTTGATTTTTCATGTTGTTATGAAATATTTCTTGGATTTGAAGATATTTTTTCACATTCACACTCCTTGGAGTTAAATTTAAATATATTTTTGTCACAATGGAACTCTTTGGAGTTTAAAGGCAGGACACACTTATACTTTTTCTATATCTTCTGATCAGAAAGAGAATGAAACCTTTTGTGGTTTTGACCGACTGCGCCAATTATGTTGCTATTACCATGCTATTTTTGTTTTGTGAAATTCACAAAATTGGAAATATGAAATTTGATATCACTGGCCGTTGAACTTGACTGCCTTAAAACGCAACGCTGATGCAACTTGTGTTCAACGGATTTTGGGTTCGGCGTTCGTCAGTCTAATGCTTGGCTGACGTAACCCAAACTGCCATTTCTCATACTGTCCGTTCAGGGGTGAGTTTTAGCACGTATGCATGCATGCATGCATTTACGCATTCATCAGGTATATGAATCGGACATAGCCAATGGAGTGGAGAAGTCTTCAAAAAGGATACATATCTAAATCGCTAAAGCAGGAGCTGACGAAACTGGATTACATAAAACCAATGTTATGCTTTCAAAAAGGTTTTCGGACAACAATACCCTCCAAAGAAGAGTGGAAGAGTGGATACGTAACCAATAACGAAACGAATACAGTTTTTCACGGATGGCTCTAAGCTAGACGGTAAAGTAGGAGCAGGAGTCTTCTGTGACAAGCTGAAAGTAAGCATCTCTGTCCGTCTACCTGATGGCTGCAGCGTATACCAGGCTGATGTGATAGCCATTGAGGAGGTAATGAGTTAGCTGAAGCATAATGTATTATCCTCAAAGAAGATTATCATTTATGTTTACAGTCAGGCGGCCATAAAATCGTTGGAGGCGGTCTCACTGAACTCTAAGGCGGCGTCGAGCTGTCACTCCTCTCTTATCGAGATGAGTGAGCAGATCGTATGGGTCCCGAGCCACACGGATGTTGAGGGGAAATACAGGGCGTAGGAGTTAGCTAGACGTGGTATACGACTCTCCAGCTGCTACCGGAAAGGGCGGAGGTAGGGAGTCCTATCGCGACACTGAAATTTGAGCTTCGGAAAGAGGCAGAAACAATAATAAATGTAAGGTGGGAAAACACCGACACTTGCAATATTTCAAGACAGGTCTGGCCGAAGCTGGTCTTGAAGCGCTCAACTGCGCTTATCTCCCTACAAAGACGTGAACTAAGAACGGTTGTAGGGATTACGACAGGACACTGCCTTCTAGGGAAACACGCGAGAAGGATGGGTGTCGAATATAATGACTTCTGCTGAAGTTGCATGGACGAGGAGGAGGGAGAGACCATAGGACATCTTCTTTGCTCATGTCCGGCACTAATGCACAGAAGGCACAAACACTTGAGTACGCGGATAATGAATAACCTATCAGATCTCAAAAACGGCAAAGTGAGAGATATACTTCGATTCATTGAGAGCTCTGAATGGATCTTCTGAAAAGGGGAAAGGTATAAGTTCCTGTGGTAACACAAAGGACCACGAATGGTCTAAATGCATTAGCTGCCACCGCAAACTAACCTAACCTAACGACTACATGTATTTTACAGAGTAGATCCTTCTTCGAGTTAAAATATATCCAAAGATAGTCATTAGAAAAAACAACAACAACTTACGGAACAATTTACTTACCTACTACTTTTGATTAGAAAACTTTGATTTTTTCTGATCTTCTGTATACTTTACTTATAATGAAGAGCTCTTCAATTTAATACCCAGTATTGTTATTTCCAATCATTTAGCAGAATATATATATAGAATATATGAGCATATATATCGAGCAGCAACAGCAATAAAATCGCACCGCAGAGCTCAAATTTTCTGGTATAAGTTTTCTTCTTTGCCTTCTACAACAGAAGAGCAATATTTTAGAAGGCCAGCAGTTTTTGTATATCTTTGACTTTCAAATCTCATACCTAACAAAACTCTCATCGGATTACTTATATTTTTCTGATGTTGTTTTGTGGCTGCTATGATCATTTGTCCTTTACATGGGATATAAACCTGCGCCTTAATACGAAACCCAATTAAACACAGACCGTCTCAATATGATATATTATTGAGTAAAAGCAACCTTCGTAAGCGTAGGGTTTATTTCCAATGAAATTCGATTTGGCTGTTGGGACGACTAGGCTGCAATCGCATTTTCACTCGCATTATTTGTGGGCAAATTAATGCTGACCTTAAATATCTTTTAGATTTCCTCTTGTAAAAATTTTGAGAAGACCTTAAAGACTTAACAATGGAGTTTTGAACTTAAATACGATACCGGTAAAATACATTGACTTGTCATATTTATTGAAAAAAATTTTTGTAATTGCGGGTAATCAAGTTGACTGTGCAAATGCAATATTTGAAAATTTCAATGTAATTCTTCAGTATGCTTATTCTTAAGCTGTTGTCAAAGCAATCCCCCACTTATTGAATAAAAGAAAAATATTCATATCACTTCTGTTTGACGCTTTTTGTTTGACGCATGTTTAACACGTAATCAGATTGCACCATAATAATCCAATAGGGGTGGGCACCGTTTGAATATTTCAAGCAGATAGAATCTCCTTTTCAATATCCTCATAATCCGAGATTAAATCTGAGAAATTTCATTTCCTTCCCGTACAAAAAATGGCTGTTCTCATAATGCGAAAAAACGAAATACCAAAAGTACGAAAGAAAAACAAAATACAAAGCGTAAACACTGTACATAGGTTATATTAGCTAAGAAGGGTGTCAATTGTGTCCAACCCGATGTGCGCATCACACCGGATTGGCTCTTGATGACTACGATGAAATCCAATACGCAAAGTGTGTCGCCGTTGTCATCGCACTTCGATTATCACCTTTTCTCGATATGATTTCCGTGTGTGGCAGGGTGTTTATGGTATCGAAGCCATCGGCATGGAAGGAACGGAAAAATATCCAACAGATTTAGTGGATTTGCTCAAGATAAGTACACGCGGCGCGTACTGCCAAATTTAAAAGAATCAGATTTAATGATTGAATCGCACGAGAAACTCAACTCTCCGGAAGAATAAGCTGCCTTTAGAGTGAGTATCGAGGCTGTGTTGTGCAACCCTCTTATCAAAATTTCAATATATAAAGTAATAATCATAATTTCTGACAGAAGTCATAGGCACCCAGTGATCGCCTTTATCATCATGTCCTGACAGTTGAGACGTCGAGTTGCATGCGACTCGGATAAGTTCGACATGACTTAGATTCGTTTATCATGGATGACATCGAGCGAAGCAATTATGATTAAAATCACAGACTGACAGACGACCCAATACGGTTTTCTGGCCCAAATCTTTCAGATGGATTAATCTGGCGTCATAGGTTGAACGTACCGTTCCGACCTAGCATCGAGAAGGCTTATGACATCTCAGAATTGACATATGCGTACTGAAAGAAGATTTACCGATTGACAAATAATCATAATTCCAAGAGGGATTTTGAGTGCACAATCATTCAAGCGTAAAGAAATTCATTTTCGGTTTTAGTTTTGATTGGCCACGGATGGCAAAAGAAGAAGAATCCCTTTTATAATACCAAAAGTCACGCCGCTATTATTGGCCACTGATTGGCAGTCGATTAATTTTGATCTTCTGATAATTTGTTAGAAAAATTAAGGGGAATGCTACAGTAGTAGGGTAACAAGAACAGGCATTTTTAAATTGCCAGTGAATTTTAGTGCTAAATTATAGCAGTGGTCAGAATTCACTTAATTCAAATTTAAATTGAGCATTTTGATTCAAAACTAATGTGGATGTGTAAATGATAAGTTTCCTAGGTGAAAGGACTCGTCAGAGATATATTTAAAAAGAAATACATTAGCCAAGGTTTCTACGAGGGCGGGTAAATAAGTCCGTGAGTTTTTGATTGAAACACAGGTTTTTGGATAAAAAATAATTTTATTTTTCAACATAGTCCCATTTGAGCTCTATACACTTTGTCCAACGTTTCTCCAATTTTTTTATCCCTTCCAACAAATAAGATTTGTCGAGGTCATCAAAATAGGTACATGTTTGTGAGAGTTGGAGTCAAATCTCTTTCTACCGAGCCATTTCTTCAGGTTTGGAAACAAGAAATAGTTATTCGAGGCTAAGTCCGGAATACAGGGTGGATGAGGGAGTAACTCGTAGCACAATTTAAGGATTTTTGCCATGGTGAATACACACGTGTGCACCCGTGCATTGTCTTGATGGAATATCACTTTTTCTTCGCCAAATGCGGTAGTTTTTGCTTCAAAACAAAATCGAATCTCTCTTCGCCGGTAATCGTTTTCACTCTTTTCAAGTCAATCGTAAGTTAAAAATTAAACCAACCCATAAAGATTCAAATTTTTCTTGTAAATTTTCTAATCACAGATACACATGTGTGCCAAATTTGGATAAAATTGGGGAAATTTTTAATAAAAATTTATGGTAGCCCTTCGGCCCCATGTCGAAAATCGGGTACATTTTTAAAAAAATTTGTATTTGCAATGTGCTCTTGTTAACAAAATTAACACATATTTTTTTACATTCTGGCATCGCATTTATAATTTGAATGTTTAACATTTGGAATAACACAAACATAAGAACGGCTGTTAATAAGCAGAATCAATATTTTTTTTGACAACGTCTACCCTATATCATATATCACTCATTTGTCAACTACACAAAAAACAACATATAAACTCGCACTCTTGCATACATCGCAAACCGTACAATTCTATCTTTCTCTCTGTTACTGTCATCATTTGTAGTAAGTCAAGAACCCCTTAAAAATAAACCCTCTACAAACAACAAACAATAAAATGAGAGAGCGTAATATCAACCTTTGTCTACGAAATGAGGAATTATAAGAAACACACGGCGATACATATTGCACTGATAAAGCGTGAAAAAAATCTTATAAAAATCCATATAAAAAATTCACAAAATTTTGAGCCGAAAGTTTTTTGTTCTTCGATATTTTGTCAAATACCATATTCTCCAATGTATCGTTATGGAATTACAAAGACCCTGACTGTGACGCTCTGTCAATACAGGGATTATCTTGGCTAGGAAAATAAAAACAACAACATGAGATGTACAAATAAAACAAACCGCGTGTAGCGGGGATTATATCCTTGAAGCTGCAGCTATTTATTTGTGTACGTCGATGTATTAAGGAAAAGCGAGGCATATGGTTAAGAGGAACGCACAAATATGCTAACCGACACATGTTACCTTTTACAGTTGAATATCTATGCTTTACAGACTTTTTTTAATTAAAAAATAAATCCATTCAATATTATCTCAGGTCATATTCTTTCTTATCAGGAGAGCAAGAAAAGCAATTAAAATTGCAGCTACAGCATCAACGTTTTTCCAAGGACCAAAACAAAAGCAAATATCCGAAATCCATGAGAGCGCGTCCGTGTTATCATTCCACCGTAAGTTTCCAGCCTGCGGCTATACGGGACGGTATTTGAAATGCTCTTATCACCCTATTCAACTTTTAAATAATTCAAACCTTCACACACCTCCCACACAAACATTGCAGCTTCAAAAGTTGAAGGAATGAATCCTCCACTCTATACTGTCGAATTTTTCCACTTCAAATAATTCACTATCGAATCGAATCGAATCGCATCTAAATTAGAATTCAAAAAATAACGTCTGCTTTGAATTTAATTGCTGCCAAAAAATAAATAAGACCAATAGATAAGAAAGTCACGTAGTATTAAAAGGAGGAGAAACTGACTTACTGAGAAGAAGTCTGCTAAGAAAATAAACGAAGAATTCAAGGAACGACGGACGGGCGATGAGAGGAGAAAAACTCTGAGGCGGGTCGTCGTTAATATCGAACGACATGTCTAAAAAGAGCCTACGTTGCGCTCTGATTGTTATTTGGCGCAAACCAACTACCAACGAAGAACACCCTCAAGGTCTTTACCACCTTCAATCCGGTTGGATAAGTACATAAATCGAATCGAAAGTCGAAAACAATTTCTCATTAAACACGAAGGAAGCTAGCGCGATACGCGGTACATACTCCTACGTACGTACCATTCATAAAGAAGCCATTGCAGGTTTTCATTTTAACTTGTTACAAAGTTTGCTAAGGTACACTGTTTCAGGATTTTTCGCATACTCTTCTTGGGTGGAATTGGAAATTGGAAAGCATTGGCATGAATCTGCTAAATTAAACAAAATATATTGATTGCTTTACGAAACATTATATCTTTGCCGTGTCTGATTCTGGAGCACTCAGCCAACGGAAAACCAAGCCAAGAGAGTTAAATATTTTTTTTAAAATTAGGCCACTGTCTTGATTTCTTTAAGTTATTTGACATATTCCATCAAACGATGCTTTGAGTAATAATAATGCGCCGTCCGATGTTAACTTACTTATGCTTATCTGCTTTTGTTGATGACAGAAAGATAATTAACCTCGATTTGCCGTCAGGTAAAGGTGACCACCAAGGCTCTTTTATTTGACAATATTTATTATTTTCCAAGAGATTTCAAAACAACTGACAGCCCTTCACTTCTGGACATCAATAAGGTAATAATTAAAAAATAATAATATAATATTCGGCGCGACAAACCGTTGCGTTCCAATGCCTAGCTTCTCGCGACCTTTTTTGTTGTGCATGTATATTTTTGGATACAAATGGAAGGACTTTCAATTCAAGACCGGATCCGTACGGCAAATTGAGAAGCTTTCCGTGACAACTTATTACTCTCGGAACGTTTGTCAGACATTCGCGAGAGGTGGGACATCGTGAAAAATACTTTTGGTGTTACTGGGATTCGAACCACGAACCTCCTGCTCAGTAGAAATGCGCTTTTCCACTGAGTCATGGCGCCTTTAATAATTAAATAGTAAAATAAATTAGGATCACAGCAATATATCCAGTTAGTCTCCAAAAATCGTTTTTCACTCTCAGGCAAGCGATAGAAAAATTTCTAGAGATCCGAAAAGTACTACACCATCTGTTTACAGACTTTAAAATTCACCTATTATATCATAGCCAGAATATAATATTATTAAGCCATGAAAGAATTCGGCATCCCAAATAAACTGTCACAACTATGTATTTGAATATGTCCAACCTTATAAACCAAGTAAAGATATTCGATATTGATTCTAGCTGTATTGCTAGAAACACAAGAGCTACACAGAGAGTTTTCATCTTGATCAAGTGGGTGGCACGGAAGCGAACAAAGCCTACTTTTCACTTTCAACACTTTTTAAAAGCTGCCATTTAACTATAACATTCAAGCATATGGCTTATAAGATAATGGACGTAAAAGTACATAGATAGTTATGAATACAAGACACACTTAACAAAAAGCAAACTTACCTCGTATTGGCACTGACCAGTTTGGCGTGTATAACACCACGCCTTAAAGCAAATGCATAAAATTTGAAATGAAGTTTTTTTGAAAGAACATTCATATTATTCCGACTCATTTAAGTTCTTCTAATAAGTTCCAATCAGGATATACGGCTTCCTTAGTTTTTAACCTCTGTTTAGAAATAAGGGAACCATCTTACCGCTTTCACCGCACCACTGACGTTACCATCGAACCCCCTTTTTAAATTCTCTATATTAACTTCACTTGCCCGTGGGTCGTCGGTCGTCGGTCGGTGGTCGGTCGGTCGTCGGTCGGTCGTCGGTCGTCGGTCGGTCGTCTGTCGTGGATTCTTGCGATCAATTTTTAACCCACTTCCCATGGCCCGATTTTATTGAAATTTTGCACACATGTGTATTTCCGGAGACAACACTTTCTATTAAATTTTGAGGCCCCTCGGGCTGCGGGGTCGGGGGGCTCCCAAACAAAAATTTTAAAAAATTTACCCGATTTTCTTCAAATTTTACACACATGTGTATACCCAATAAACAATACTTTTTCGAAAATTTGGTAGTGATCGGGTCCCGGGTTCGGCCGCAAGGCCCTTATACATTTTTTAAATATCTGTACTGGCATCAGATATTCGTCGCCGTTTATGGACTTTGTGCGGTGTGTGCTGCGCAGTCGGCTGCGCTGCATGGTTTTGGTGGTGGTGGAGAGAGAGAGAGAAATCTTAGCGCACGCACAAATGAACCCAGCAAATGAAACGAGACATACATGTTTTATGCTTACTTCAACTTACATTTTTATTATATACTGAATTGTATTTTTATTGATGTCGTTTTTTTTTGTTGTCGATATCAACTTACAGATAGAACAACAAGTTTTCACAATATTCTGTCATTTGGCGTTTTCATAAATTAGTTCAGAGCAGTCAAAGAGTTCTCAAGATAAATGTTCGTGTTTCTTATTTGCTCAGAGTATGAGCGTGCTCTAAGTGCTCAGAATAAAATGATCTGAGCTTTTTCAATTTTAACATCTGATGTCAAATGTTTGTTTCGATGATTTTCTTCTACAATAAAAAAAAATGGCCCAGGATCGAGGGGCTCCCATATCAATTTCTGCGATTAGAGAATTTAGATGAAAAATTTTAATTTTTATGGGTTGTTTTTTATTATTAATTGCGTTCATAAAATTTAAATTAAAGGAAACTGAGTAAGCACACTAGAGCAGACCCTTGAACGAATTGAAGCAGCGGAATAACCAGCGCGTGTGTATGTTTATGTTTGTATGTAGTATTTAGTTAGGTTTTGCTGTGATGTAAATATTCTTACAGAAGTGAAGCAAAAATGCCAGTCAAACACAGAACTAGAAGGTACAAGAAGTGTACTCAAGCATTTGGAGCATAAACATATTACCAGGAGCTTACCGCTTTATTTGCCCTCAACCAACGGAGGAGAACTTTACAGGTAGATACGGGACCGCATGCTGTCATGTGTGTCCTTTATTCATAAGCACTACTGCACATGTGTGTACTTTAAAAGATTCCACAAGTGAACTACTCGACAACGCACGGCAAAATCCCTGAGTGGATATCCTTTTCATCGTCTCGTTTCCCTTATTCTTCTTCTTCTACGGCTATGTGATGACAAAACGACTTATTCTTGTCCTTTCCATGTTTGTGTTTTTCTTTTGTAATCTCATATCTAACACTCAGTCTACGCTTTCGCAGTAACTTTCTGTGTACGTATATCCATTTCAAAGAAGGTCAACATCATCATCATCGCCGTCGTTGTCGCTGTCGCCGCTGCTGTTGTCGCCATAAGGATCTATCACTAAAACATCCTAGTGAATGTTGCTGTTTTATGCCTTCGTCGGGTGGCCATAGAAGTGGAACACACTCTTGGGAAATTACACCGCGGTGAACAAACATCTTAATAAGCGGATGAAGATGATAATGAGGAGATGAGGTGGATCGCTTTGGGCATTTATTTCTCTCTTTCCCTCCAATAGAATAATGATCTCTGAAAAGCTGCGTTAAACTTTTTAGCGGGGGAGAGTGATGATTTCTTTTTCTTTCTTCTTTTTAGCGATGAAGAGGAAATTCACTTCACGCACTTAGCAAATAGCTAAGGTTGGTGAAAACAAAAGTGGTAAATGTCCTTGACGATACTTTGGTATCCTCAAAGGACATTCGGGTGTTATTTTTTATGGTAAGAAAAATGGCAGTCATTTAAAAAGTAAAAGTATGACCGATACAGGTGGCGCAAGAGGGAGGTCGTCACTGATATGAAAATTTGGGTGCTCCTGGGTGCAAATTTTCATAGAATTTAAGAAAATAAGACTTTAACATGGAAATCCCATAGCCTTATTGAAGGATATTATTACTAAGCATGATAATAATTTGGCTATGGGTAAATACTCCCATAGCAAAGTCCTCAAAAATCATAAAAATAACATTAAATATTCAATGGAATATAAGGAGGGTATATTTACCTGAGTGCATAAGGAGTACATAGCAGTTCTAGAAATTATATTTTTGATGGGCAGATTTCATAGAGGTGTTTAAAACTTAAAGTATCAATGGTGACGGTGTAAACGAAGCTAAAATGTCAACATTTTAGGGGTTAAATCTCAAACCGTGTAAGAGTGAATGCGTGATCTGAGATACCGTGGTATATGGTGCTTCTAATTTGATCGGTGGTGTAACCCCCTACTGGATCCGCCATTATCTTATACAACAGCATCTTTGATGTTATGGTTATGTTCCTGTAGTCGGCTACTAGGATGATTTTTGATATATCTATTATTCATTGTTCATCCTAAGAGCTCAGATTTGGCCTGTGTTAATGAAGTCATTGACAGACGGCAATATCTTGATTTTTCAATAAGCAAGTAAAGTTTAATCCTATTTGACTTTTTCATTTAGCATAGGCATTAAAATATTAACACATTTTTTAATGAACAAGGTGCTTCGTGCCTTTCTTTTGAATCACCAAAGCGCTTTTACATAAAAAAATAACCGTCATCAATTATATAAAGGAAACAACCTGAAACTCAAAAAGTAAGAACACGAAAATGTACCCTTCTCTTTAAATGGTCATCGTGCAGCTTCTCGGCATCTACAAATGTATCGCACAGAATTATCCGTATCATCATCATGTTTATAAACTTGATTATCATATTGAAAAGTTTTAGTTTCTTTTTATTTTTCTATTATGGTTAGGCACGAATATGGCTAACATCGATATCAGGAAAAAGACCAATCGCAAATAAAGATATAAATCTGTAGAAACCTATGGAGTGATAGAGTGAACTACACACTTGGGGTTTCGGTAGACACGGCCGACGCCACTGTACGAAATGTAATTCGCCCAAAGTTTAAATGAAATTTTTCCTCTTCATTTCACCTTCTTTTATTTTTTTTTGGCCTAACACGAGGGAAAAAGTTCAAGGAACGTTCAAGTTTTTACCCCGGTAGACGCTTCTTCTACCAGAAACATCTTTTTCTAGATGAATTGACTTTTCCATCAATTTTTGCGATTATACTGTAAATAGAAATTCTCATACGTGCGTATGACTTTTGGCCGAATTTTTTCGTCCTTCTGTGTGGCAGAGGAAATAGTCTATTTGGAAAATAGACATTATCGATAGAGAAATAGAGAAAACTAGATGAAGGTTAACTTTCACAGTGGGACAATAAATCATAGAAAACGTGTTAATATAAAAATCTATTTATCTATTGTCCGATTGTTTTGAAGTGAAACTTTTTAAAGGCCGGATGTAAATGTAAACTTTCAAAGTTACTTTATATTATAGGAAGATTATAGCATTATTGTAGGATGATATACTTATCATATTTATCATTTTATTATTATAGAATAGAATGATTATAGAAGGTTTTAAAGATTATTAGTTGATTATAGGAGGATTAAAAAATTATTTTATATTTAGGATTATATAATGATTATAGTACATTTATAGTAAGTTTTTAGGTTATTTGGAGAAAATTTGTTGGTTGTTTATGGATGGTTTTTTGTTATAAAGGGTGTTTTTTTGCTTATATATAAATTACTAAATGATTAAGTGTCAAACGAGCAGTTATACAGCGCTCACTGTACCATTTGTTATCAGTATAAACTGGCAAATCAACATGAATAGAGTACATAATGAGAGAGCAGTTAAAAACCCCCTTTTTTTATCGCAAAATTGTATTTAGCGATGACGCTACATGCTATATAGATCTGTCAATTGGTCTCCAAAGTCGTATGATTTGACAACTCTCAATTATTTCTGTGGGGCCACGTGAAGTCACTGGATTATCCTGATAAGCCAGTAACAATTAATGCTTGACAATTGACAATCAAGAACAGCCACGGTGCCCATATGCCTGAAGCTATTTTCAAATACCTATTTTAATACCTTCTATTGATCTTTTGAATGAATTAAACAAATTTGATTAAAATTAAAATTTTCTGTTATTTTTTTGTTATTTTTTACAATTCGAGTTCAATAGGACTTAAAAAACACCCGAAACACGCAATTTATGACCATAGGATAATAGGAATTGTATAGAAAGATTTTTTGGATACCGCTTCATTTGAGAGCGGGTGGACCGATTTGGCCTATTTTAATTTTAAATGTGCATCATAGTTAGAGTAAGGTTCATACGAAAAGAAAAATTGGAAAAGTTGCCTGAAAAAAAATTTCGGAAAAACTGAAAGTGTTTTTTTCCATAAGATTTTTGTATGAACTCGCGACCATAACTCGCGATTCGATTCTATATCATTTTCTGGGTGGCTGAGATGGTCAATTGTTGAAGGGGGGTCAGTGGGCGGGATATGAGTGGGCGGGAAGTCAGTTGGCGGGTGGTCAATGGGCGGAAGTTCAGTGGGCGGTTGATCAGTTGGGAAGGGTTCGGTGGAATAGGGCAGACGGGAAACGCTGGGTATTTTCGCTAGTGTATATATGAAACAGTGAATTTATATGTTTGTTTGTAAGATTTTTGCCTTACTCACTCTGGAACGTCTTGATCAATTTCAACCAAACTTGGTATACATATTACTTACAATCTGGAATCAATTAGATGGAGTGACGGGTAACTCTTTCTGGTCGAGGGATGGGTTAGCACCCTATATTATTGTCAAACTCATACTTTTTGGAATCGCTTCCATAAATAGTGATGGATAGAATGGTGCTGAGTGATTGGATGTTGTTGAAGAGTGTGGCCTTCCGATACCCAGGGTAGCTGAGATGATTTGTGGTTATAAACCACCTCTATGATTTTGTTGCGGTTGCGGGGCGGTTACTGATATTAGCATCGATTCCATAGTTTTCGAGGTCGCTCAGATGAACAGTGATGGTAACACACCTCTTTGGTTGGGTCGATTGATGAGGAGGAAGGGGTTAGCCGGTAATAGTGTCGATTTCATAGTTTTCGTGGTAGCTCAGTGATGGTACAACACCTCTAAGAGGTTGACGTCGCTGGAAGGAGTGGATGGTCGCTGAGATAAATAGTTATGGTAAGACACCGCTATTGGAAGGGTATGGATGATATTAGTGTCAAATTTTACAACCCTTCACCACCCTTCAACTATTTTATAATAGATATATAAAGATTAAGGGATATTTCTAGGAAGATAATAGGATGACAATGAAATGATTATAGGATAACTAAAGAATATATATGTGATATTTATAGTTTAACATTAGGATATTTAAAGAACGTTTATGCTACAAATCCTTTGACAAATTTAGACATGAACCCACCGTGCAATGATGTTTTACTGGGAAGGATAATAATGTTTTGGGTTTCTTGTAAAATAAGTTACTATTTTCTTTTCATTTGTGTGATTTTGTCTGCAAAAATATCTCCTAGCCAACACATCTGCAGTCATTGATTTCCTAATAAAGCAAAGATTTCCACATAAGATAGCACTGATGACCAACAAAAACATTTTGGGATTATTGCGGGAGTCAATGAATGATTTAAGCTCAAATAAAGTCATCCCAGACAAGAGGCAACCCCCTCAATATGTTCAGCTATCATCGGAATTAATTGAAGATAAATCTCATTTTGTTTCCCCGGTCTTTTGCGATCCCGCAATGATATCTCAGATTAAACTTAATCAGCCATCTCCAATCAAGAGGATTTTCTCGTTGCTTTTTCTGGTTTTGTGCAATTACCAGGCCATATCCTTGTTATAGTTTTATTGACATCCGAATGGGCGTGTGTGATGGCTTTTTGTAGTACACAATAGTTCATCCCCCCCCACTGAATTGCAGTTCACCAAACTTCGATGAGCGGTTTCAATTAACGAATAAATTAAAATTAACACGACGACCCGGTTTGATTTTGTAGCGCAATACAGCAGGCACATGGTCACATATTATAGGCATCAGCACAGACATGTCCAATATAAAAGTCTATGTTCACGCGCCAAAGCCGATACGTACCATCGTGTGCATGGTCGATGCATGTTCTGCATGTCGCAAAGTGACATAATCAAGCAATCGATGTCTGCACCACCATTCCCTTTTCCTGGACACCAATATCGGTTTATTACCGCTTCAAGCTTAACAGTGAAATTATAATTGGTGTCGCGCTACACTATGTATGCATGCATTTCCGTTAAAGAATACCGCACTTTTTTGTGTGGTGCACCATTCTAGCACACGCTACGGCGTACGTTTGTTGAACGTGTATATCCGCATGATGATGATGTTGCTTTGGTTCGTTAAATGAGGGTGCATGGTGTTCAAATTGCTTGCTGGAGGCTGTAAATTCTGTCTGATAACTTTAATAGGCCTGCCATGTAGTCGAAAATATCGTTTGAATGTCGGTCGATCGCCATATAGTCATTTAAGAGAGCGTTGGTTCGGGCGGTTGGTTTAATGGATGGGACAGACCGACAGTATACCAGAGATAGTATGTATCCAAATTACAAGCTGATGGGGGAGGAGTTGATTTCCACACGATCTTAAAATCTCAAATCAATACAGCTGTATTCGTTGGCTGAACTTTTTTGTGTATTATTGTAACTTAAATGATTTATTCGCATAGCCGATCAATTAACATTGTATTTGGTCAGCCAGTACAGTGGATGATAACACAAAAAGTTCAAAAGCGAAATTATTACAGATTTCCTGGACACATTTGCGGAGATTATATACCGAGGAAGATCTGTTTATTTTCCCAATATTAACAAGCACAGGATGATGACAATGAGATAGAAAATTGGTCCGTGAGACTCTTTGCGGATGGTTATTATTTTGGACTCCAAATTTACTATAGAACCGCAAGAATTTTGATGAAGTTTGTATCAACAACCTTATATCTAAAAATATTCCCGGGATTAATAAAATCGTCCGATAATCCGTGGTTCTAAGAAATAGAAGTACCCCATAGTTGAATACCATAAGACCAAATTGGTTTTAGGATTGACTTATTGAGTAACGCTTTACAATCCAGACTTTGCTGCGACGTTTTAGCAAATGCATTTTAGCAGCTTTTATTTTTGTTTGGGTTTTTCTGCAAGTGTTGAAGTCAAAACGTTGTGTTAGGTAAATGCGAGGTAGGTAGGTAGAGAAGGTAGATGGTAGAAGGTAGAGGTAGCATTAATGGGATTTGTCACGGAGGTAAAACTATTATATATAATATCAAACTTACGATTTTACAAAAGTATGTAAGGTTAATGCCTACGAATTTTGTATACAAGGCCTACATACCAGACTTTGTAGAATGCTTGAGCAATGTCTAGGAATTCGGCAGAATAATATTGTTTTTCTTCGAATGCATCCCTTATGTAAGAGACTAGTATGTGAACTTGTTCAATTGTTTCATTTATTTTTTTAATCCAAGTCGATGTTCAGGTATAATATTAGTATTCGCTAGGACCCCGGTTGTAGAACCAAATATGATGATGATAATTTTTTTTGATTTTTGATATAAACAACTTTTTGAATAGCTTCGATAGAATTGATATTCAACTACTCGGCCTGCATGAGAAGATTAGGGTCATGTCTTTACCAGATTTGTGTCTCCACATTCCTTGGTAATAACAGTGCAGTATAATTAATGTTTGACTGCAATTTTGGGTAACTCGCCTTACCCATTTTACCTGTAATTCTGTCATTTCCTGGTGACTTCTTCGGGTTAAGATCACTTTTTACGGAAAGGACAAGTCCCTAATCTTAAAACGAATCAGTTCCAAAGGGATAAATGATTCACTAAGGGCTGTTTATCGAAAACATTTTTTGTAAATGCTTTTTGAACGCATTCCCCTTCTTAGCGTCACTTCTAGCCCGGTCACCATTTGCCAAGCGAATTGGTGCTTCAGCCTTAGTTGGTTTTAAAGTTATTGGAAGCTTTAAACAGCGAGTAGTCTGAACTCATAGATGGTGAGAGGCTTTTAACATAGGTTTTTTACATAGTCTTCTCATTGTTGAGCCTTGTGCATTCTGAAAGTTTGAAAGTGAAAACAAAATCACGACTTATGGCTTGCGATTGTTTCTTGTTATCTTCATTACATAGTTTTCTCGCAGATTTTTGACTGAACTGGGATTAAAAACGATCAATTCTCTAGAGTTGTTTTCGTGGTCATATTAGCTGTGTGTACTTTTGGTTTTAAAGTATTTTATAATGATCTTGAACATTGTACCATTGCACCATTGAACCATAATAGTATTCAACTTTCTTGTCACCTCTGCAATACAATACAACTCTTATAAAACGATTTGGGAATAAATTCAGATACATGAGACGGATGATGCAAAACCTTCCAACCATGAACAAACAGGATTTTGCCTTCATCCACTAGGTTCTTTAAGTAAATGTTTTACAACACATAATAAATATTATTGGATAACAATAACAATGTTCGGCGCGACAGACCGTAGCGGTCCAAGGCTTGGCTTCTCGCGACCATTTGGGTTGTGCTTGTATATTTTTGGACACAAATGGAAGGGACCTATAATTTAATTCCGTATCCGAACGGTGAACTGAGAATATTTCCGTGACAAGTTATTACTCTCGCACGTTTGTCAGACATTCGCGAGAGCTGTGACACCGTGAAGAATACTTTTGGTGTTACTGGGTTTCGAACCACGAACCTTCTGCTCAGAAGCCATGCACTTATCCACTTACCCACGGCGTTATTACTGGATACTAGCTGAAATATCCAGCGTTACCGCCTTCTCCCACCATACTGTCCCCACCAAAGTGGGTCCACCACATTGTTCCTACTACACTCCCCCCATTTAACTGATAACCTACCTACTGACACCAAATCACTGACGCCAACCAACACTGTAGTCTATAAACTTTGGAGCAAAAAGCCGTATACAATGGTAAGAACCTGATCAAAATCGGTCTATTAGTTTTCAATATTAGCTGAAATAAGAGGCGTGGCTCGGCTGCCTCAACCTTCCTGCCGACCATCGTAAAACCTTTGCGTTAAGAACCTTTACTACACCAAAAGAAACACGTTGCGAAAGTTTCTGCTCAATGGGATGCATATATATAGTTTGTGAGCTTTATAATGTCTAGCGCACAGACAAAAAGAAATTAATTTTATATCTTTACATCGTTATATATATTTGTCTGTATGTCTTTTGTTCGCGGTTAACTCGAAGACCGTTCATCCGACATAGCTGAAACTTTGGAATATCTTGGGGACGGTTTGTATGGGGTTAGTGTGGTGATGATGTTTAGGATATTGACGTGGTGGGCAGCTAGGTATTCTTTGTATGAGATTGACTCGAAGATCGTACTTTTGATAGATTTTGGTGATATATTTTGGTGGGGGGTCGGGGGGTTTGAGGATATCTTAAGGTGGTTCTTGGAGTGGGTCTTAGTGTTCAGTTGACGTGGTGGGGGAGTGAGGTAGCGGCAGCCGGGAAACGCCGGGTATTTCCGCTAGTAGATTATAAAATATGTGTAGTTTTATTCTTTGAAATATGTATATAATGGTTGTTTTTGTTCTTATGATTCGACATAATAGTCTTATTTATTATGTTCGATGAATCATAATTAATTTAATGTGATAACAAATTATATATTGCAATATTCCAACTGTTATTTATAAATACAGAGTGTGATGTTACTGTGTTTGATGTTCTTGTGGCTTTTATATGCCCTTGCAGAGCATGTGTTTTAGCTTTTATTTAGCTTTTGATTGTTTTACGGTGTTTTTTTAGTGACTCAGTGAGAACAAAACGAACATTAACTAAGAACTTCGATCAATATATTCTTATAAAATTCATATGATCATGAATGACTTAAGTTGCGATAGCCATGAGCAATATTTACCGTGTAAAGTTCATAAGAATGCCTGTGTTGAAGGTCTATTATATAATAAAAAACGGCAAGCGGATTCAAGATTTATAACGTTATCTAAAAGATTTAATGCATATCCAAATATAGAAGTCACAGAATTCAATAATATTTAGTGCAACAGAACGTTAGGGCCAGAGACCATTCGTGTTGTGCGGTTATATTTTTGCACATAAATGGTACGCACCTAAAATTAAAAGCCATATTTGAATTGATAATTGAAAAACTTTCTCATAACAGTTATTATCCTCAGACATTCGCGAGATATGGGACAATGAAAAGGCTTTTTAGTGTTTTTCTTAGATTCGAATAGCAAACATTTCGTACTGAGGCCCAAGCACTAACTAATGAGCCATATCGGCACTTAGATAATACCCAGCCAAATATAAAACACTCGCAACATAAGGAACCTCGCCAATGGCGTAATTTTCAATTAAGAGAACAAGCGGAAATAGAAGATTTAGTGAGGATGGGTCTACATATCCTACCTACTATAGGATATATACAAGACTGAAGTCTGAATTCTGGTGCTCAAAATATTACAAAAACTATTAAAATAAAAAATAAAAGGAATATCTTAAAAAATGGAATCATTCTTTGATTTATTGAATTGCAAATTTCATCTGATATTCATAGTTTCATGGTTCAAAATATCTTTTCGCCCCTCGTCATAATGTATAATCCAATTTACATTAAAAATCATTTTCGTTGTGGTCATGCGGTTCAGATGCGGCTCAGATAATCTTTTTCACAATCATTTGACATAAATTTAGCAGCTCAGAAATATTTATATTAGTATCGAGTGGAATGACCGAGGGGTTTGATCTTAAGCTGAAATATCTAAATTGAAATCTAATGAATTAAAGTAATAAATATTTACACATCAGAGTTTTAACTTTTTAAATTTACAACTGCAAATGAGAAGTGAAATTCCAATAAAAACAACTCCTATTAGTGGCGTATCCTTGTAACAAGCAATGGATGCAATCCAAGCGATTTTACGTATTGCAAATAAATTGACTTTAATACGATACGCCCGCCACATACCCGAAGCCATGCAGCACAAATACACAAACACATACACATACATACGCACACAGTACTAATAGGTACCGCACCATTCAATAAACTTATAGTTTATTATCCTTCAGCGGATTAACTGACATTGTAGGTGGTACAATTTACCCTGGTCGTCTACCACACGATGCGTCCACTCAATGCTGCAATAGTATGCGCAACAAGGGGCGATGCAAAGCAGCAGCGTATGATGGGAACGATTTGCCTCGTTTGGGCCTGGTCTATGGTCACTTCAATTGTAGCCAAAAAGTGCCGAAAATTTAAATCGGTGTGTCCTGCCAAGACAACTTTGAATAGATTGCTGATAATGCAACACTTAAAATAGGGTCGGTTACGACTTGGTATTAGGCTATGAATTTTGTCGTTGCAATTTTAGAATGTCACGAGTGTAAACGAGAAGGAGGGTGATTTGTCAGTTGGACACTTAGGCACTATTCAATGCAGGAACGGCAACAAACTCTAAAAGAGAAATCTGATTTCCAATTTAGTGGCTGTGAGAAGGGTGCTTCAGCTCTTCTTCCATTTATTTCACATTTACACTATTTGATAATAATAGATTGCGAAGGAAATTTTAGGGTCGAAATAACCTATTTGTTGAAAAAAATCAACGCAAAGATAACTACAAAAGAACTATAAATAAAGATATTTCTTTAAAATGTAAAACTGGTCATTAGAAATTGGTGTAATTGTCATTTGGTAAACAACAGACCCAATACAGTTAATCAATTTGTTAAACATATACAAAATTTTTGGGTAATATCTTAACTGACAACATATCCAAGTAATTAATTAAACTTACCTTTCTCTCTATTATTTAAAAGACAATAAACCAGGTTGATATGCGTAAGCTAAAGAGAAATTTTAAGTATCTGTAAATTATCCAGAACATTTATAAAACTTTTACGGTATTTTGTCATTCATACGAGCAGCAAAATTCCTTGTACATCATTTAAATTGAATGACTAACTTTGCCGGTGGCCGCGCCAGAAATGGCATCTTTTTTGCATGTCCCAAACATTATACGCTTCTGACTCTCCTCGTTGTTTCACGGTTGTTTCGAGTCGCACTCTGCTGAGACGTGGTGTTCGCCACCGCCACCAATGACGATGAGAAAGTTTTTGTTTCATAAATTAATTTGCTTATAATTTTTCCGCTTAGTTAAACTCAATTTGAGTGATTTTCACTCGTTCGAGAAGAAGAACTCACCGTGAATGAGACGTCCTTGTGAAATATAAAACTCTTTACATAGTTTAAGGTGCAGCGCAGTGCAAGAGAAGACGCGAGGAGGGTGGTCTAAATCCAAGTACGGGTACAAGGAGTAGCACAAATTGCCACTCAGTCTAGGAGAGCTTTCATTCCATAGGGTACACCTACACACCACACAATACGCAAGCACACACAAATATGCACACGACGACGGTAGCTCAGGATGGGTGCAACTGCTGGTTGATGGTTCAAGCGGATGCGGATGGATGCTTCGCTTAACAACAAAAGGAGATTCAAACAAATTATTTGCTAACAAAAAAAAAAAAATAAACAGCAACAAAAGCAGTAAAATATTCAACTAATTTGTACACGCAGCTGATGGCTTCGAGAAAGAACTCAACTATACAAAGCTACGTTCTCGTTTCACATGTGAAACTGCGAACTATGCGGTTGTGTCAGGAAAAAAATAATTGTATCCCATAAAAGCTTAAATATTTAAACCCTAACAGTGGGACACAATTTATTTGATATAAAATACTTAATACTATATATCTATCTAGGAAAGTTAGGCATTAGTTCGTTAATAAAGACAATGAAATATCATCAATCGTACGACAAGACGAACTTATTATTTGTGTGAATTTTGGTCAGAGAGGTACATTCTCGTAAAAACATTCATATTTATAGCACAACAAATACTGGCGTTGACCAAAGGAAAGATATTAACAACCATTTCCTAACAATTTGTCCATTTAAAAGCTACTTTCGACATTATACCGCTTTTCACCACTATCACTGCAAATCCAATCAGGGTCTACAAAATATCACAAAGTAACGCCTTCTAAAAATTTGTTCATAAAAAGGAATACAACTTTAACTGGAACAAAAGTACGAATCATATAATTCGGTGAGTCACTGTCATAAGACAGTGACGATGATACCGCAAGACCAAATATGGGAAAACCAGACCTTAGATTATTCAAGAGACTATGGTTAACCTTGCAACGGCTTCGCCTCTTTATAGACACATTGTAACGAAGCTACTCATCGTATGAATAGTTCCGCCATATACCGTACAACTAAAAATCCGGCACCGGTCCATAAATAGAAAACCTACATTTTTTATTCCCTTAAACAGCTGGACACACAAAAAGTGGGGGGGGGGGGAACAAACCCAAATAGGTCTTAATTACAATAACAACCAGAACATTACAAAATATTATCTTTTTTTATTTTCTCTAGACCAAAATAATTCCTAAAGGGCTGAACGAAAGAAACCACTAAAACGAAACCCAACTAGAAACTAGAAACCCAATGCTAGTCTTACTACACAAATTGGTGCATTTTGCAGCTAAAGCCAAAGGACTTTTACAAATAAATTACCAGCCAATAACTTCTGAAAACTACTGGTCAACTTCTCCGACCGACCGCTTCATTCTTTTTGATCACCAGCTGAACAGCTTGCTTAAATACCGCTCTCAGCTGACCACCTAGCTCCGTTTCAATTACCTTTTGATCGCTAGCTAAGCAGCGTGCTTGAACACCGTTCACAGCTGACCATCTAGCCCCGTCCCAATTGATTTTGATCGCCAGCTGAGCATCGTGCTTGAACAACGTTCTCAGCTGACCATCTCACGCCGTAATTTATGTATATTCTTATTCTAAAACTATTTCTAAAGAATGTTTTTCAATATCAATGGGGGTGAAGCAAGGGTATATACTGAGTGCACTGCTATTTATTCTGTTTATAGACTTCGGTCTGGGGACGTTGCATTATAAATAAATGGGTCTCCCATAGCTCAAAACAAAAATTTTTTCGCGCAAATGCAACATCAGTACTCTTTTATGCAGCCCAAGTTTGGGGATACAAATCTTTCCCAGCAGTGAAGAAATTCCTCCGATATTTTCTAAAGCGAATATTTCGCTGGTAGACTTAAATTCTATACCACACCGCCCAGAGTTAGCAATTACTCTGCAACATATGTAACCTGAACACAAGAGAAGATGTATTCCATTCCCTTGCCATTTGTCCAATTCTAAAAGAAATTCGACTAGGAATATTTGGATCAACTATTCCGGATGAAGAAGACACAATATGCATTTTAAACGGACAGAGAGGATGGGATATATTATAAAAATATGCACGGATTGCCCTTGATTGAGGAAAACTTTTAAAGTTATTTAATCAAATAATGAAGGTTTTCAGCCAAACCATAGACTAAGAAACCATGTAATTATATATACATAAACATATTTAGGTTTCCTAAAACGGTGCAAAATTTATTTCACTCTTTCAGATCTGGCTACTATTTATAAGTCATATACATCAACAAGACAGAATTCAGAACCGCGCGATAAAACTTATTGTTGACGTAAATATCGCGAAAACAATCGGATCGTTCGAACATCGTAGGAATGTTTCCGTGCCTCAACTCTAGCACACGGGTCTACCACTACGCCTTTGTATGATCTGCTCATTTAAGACATACGTGCATAGACATCTCATCTTTTCCTCTCCCTAATTTCCTAACGCTGACGCGGAGCTTGATATTATAAGGGTACAAAACCCTTTAGCGTGCGTACATTATAAAAAAAATTACTAAGCGCCACATGGTCAATATTTGCCAGGACATAAAACGATTCCTGGAAAAGAAAATCTGAACGAACTACGAATAAACTGCTGGTTCAGCGTTCAGCGACTATCTTTCAGTGCTCGTAGTGGAGTCTATTGGGCAACTGTCACAGCAAAAATGAGCTCCCGGTAAATAAAGTTTTACCATTTGCACTGATAGAGACCAAGAGACTAGATAGAGATATTCCTATAAGGAAGTCCTTTCGTTGAGAAAAAATCTCTATGAATGATAGTATGCTTTTTAACAGCCATTTGGAAACCATACTGACATAACATCTCAATTAATTGAAGATATCTCCGGTAACAGTGTGCAGGATCTGTCTTAAGGAAACTACGGTGCATGCTTTATGTGAGTGCCCGGCTCGAGCGTGGAAAAGACGAAGAGTCTTCCACAAGGATATGCTTACTCCAGAGACTTGCTCTCTTACATAGGAGAGTTAAATCATTATACGTTAGTCAGTATACCCTTGGCAGCAAAAAACTTAAGTGTTGGCAAATGTCGGAAAAATGTCAAAAAATCATATGGGAAAGGAAATACCAATTGTTTAACAAAATATGTCAACACGTAAAAAGAAAACAAAAATATTATTTTGTTGTTCATTTTGTGTTGTCCCTAGTGCATGAAGAGTCTTCATAGTCATCAAAATATCTGCTTTGCTTGGCTTTATTAATAACATTATTCACATTAGTAACAGTGTTAGGTTATTATATGAAGCCGATTCAAGTTCAATTTATCATCCATCTTACTTTTATTAGAATATTATATCACACTTTTTCTAAGACGAATAGTAACGCCAACTCTTTCAGACTTTTCGTCTAAAATATTCGAAAAAACTGTACGAATACAACTGGCGCTACCAAATAATACATACATTAAGTTAGAAGGAAAAGGAACGTATGTTGCATTGAAAAATCGCCGTTCGAGACGATGATAAAAAACAAACATAAATTAAATTATTTTATCTTCACTTTCTTTAATTTAACCGATAAATTCTTTAGACTAACAATTGTCAACTACAAGTCTACTTATTTACTACACCTTCATAACTCTGATTTTTAACTAACTCGAGTTTACAAAATGTTTATCGTATCGTTATACATATTTTACATATCACTGTTGCGAAACAACTGGAAAAGATGCAAATATCTATTGTGTCAACTGAAATATTAAGTTGCGAAACAAAGTGGAAAAATGCAAATGTGTGGAAATAAATTAAGTATTTATTGGGTCAGTTAAACGAAAGTGTGAAGGTGCACGGAAAATGTTTAATTGACACAATCAAAGATTTGCAACATGTGCGAACTTTAGTATTATATTACTAGGTCATTGTGAAATAATTTGGTGACAAACTAGAGTGTACCTATATTATGTGTATACTGGTATTATGGGTGTATGGGATACTATAAGATCTTGTCCCAACAGTTAGACTTCATGAAAAAAAAAGAATTGCAGAAGCATAACAGCGACGAAAGCCGATGATAAGACTTCAGGAATTGTCTAGATATAAAAATACTTTAAAAAATCTATGTATATTCCATTGTGCGAAAACAGCTAACATCAAAAAAGTTGAAAAAAAGCTAGATCGGTTGCAAGTTTTTTATTGACACGAAAGCATTAAATCGTTTCCAACAAAAAAATTTATATTTGAGCCTAGCGGCCTAAGCGGTTATATTATATACACCAACCAAAGAAACTAAAAAACATTTGATGTAAGTAGAATTTCTTACCAGCAGTAATTCCTTACTACGTACTTCATGCTGAAAATATCAATGAAATATGTGTTAATATTTCCAAGTTTAAAAAAATATTGGTACTTTCCGATGGTGCCAAAGGATATATTCTTTGTTTTGTTTTATAAAAAAACACAACACAACAAAGTACTCATCCTAAGTTCATCCTTGTTTTACCCTTTATCATAATGTTATATTTATTTTAAATTAAAACATCCAAGGACCACTTCCATAATATTTGAAGACAAAAAAATGCTGTGAACGCTACTCTTCAAGAGTTCAAAAGGGTATATTATTTGAAATTAAACTCAAGACGCTAATTGCCCCGATTTTACCAAAACGAATTAATTTTTTGTCGAACGACCGTTTAACTTGTTGTCACTTTAAGAAGGTTCTTAATGTTTTCAAGTATCAAAAAAAAATCCAAAAAACATTGCAAATTACAAATTCTGAGTGTGTAGGAGTACACTAATTGCAGCCACCCAAATAACTCAATTAAATTCATTCACACCTTACTTTTTAGGAAAAGGTAGAACGATAAAGCGTAAGAAAGCATGCGTTTCGTGCAACTAACACGCATATACAGGCACCGCAAGAGCACCTATATTAATTGCTTTAGTTGATTTCAACAAAACGGCGCTCTTTACACTGGATTTACTTTTGTCTGTAAATCACTCACCCTTATAGAATTCCTTCCACACCCTCATGGAACATGCAGTGCGATGACATAACAAGTGCCTTGTGTTATTTTTGCAAGAACACTGCAGTTATATCGTTTGTGGTTCGACCCGCCGCCGCCGCTCGTCGATAACGTCAGCAAATACGAGTATGTACCATATTATAAATTCAGCACACGTGTCCTTTCGTTTCAATTTGATTTAATTGAATCATGACTGCTGTCGGCTGACTACGACTGGGCACATCCTCGAAAAAGTTCTACATTGAGGTATGTGCAATAATCTGGGCGTATATTATTCGACATACGAGTATTCGCAGTTATCATTTTATTAAGGAGACATTGACACAAAGCCTACGAGTATATTCGCCTGCCTGTGATGTTTGGCAATTCTCACAAAAATTTCGTATTCCTGAGGATATTTTGCGCTATCGTCGTTGTCATATTCGGGTCTCGTCCCCGACAGCGACTGAAAATGAAAAAAATACGTGCGAAATACTTAAACCACACAAAAGCAACAAATCGAAAAATAAGGAAAAAATGCCCTTTTCTTCTTTTCTTCTTTACAAATTGTTTTGTGTACTTTTTAACTCAAAAGGATAAGATCTAAATATCTGTGATAACGATTTTACCAGATCCTTTAGCTTTTATTCAGAGCTACAAAGAAAGATGATTTCTTTTAAATTCGGCAGTTACTTCATTTTTCTTACATAGCATTAAGACCAATTTAGGATTCAAAATCTATTGTCCCTTTTTATTGAAAAATTCGAATTATATGTGTTGTGAAAATTTGATTGGTAATACATCAATTGAAAACAAAATACATTTCCCACTCCATAGTTTTTTTTAGTCGAGCGTACACAGAATTAGAGAAAACACTTTAGGCTGAATGATTTGCGGAGTGAATTAATGATTCTTATGTGCAATATATAGTGAGTCAAAAAGATGCAGAAGCTAGCATGTTTTTCTAAATGATATTACAAATCAAAATTGCTTTCGAAAAGTAATTATCTTGTGGCCTTAAGACCGTCCCAATTAACTTAAATTTTTCGATCAATACTTATTATATTACATTATTAATAAAATTGGCGTTAACACAAGGTACATGGTACTTGAGGATACCACCTACAAAAACCGCAGTGGTCAGTTTCAATCTGTATACGAAGTAGAAAGAAGTACTAATAGTAGTATAGTGGCAAGTATAACTAGTAGTAGTACAAGTAGTTGAAGCAAGTAATAACAATAGTAAGTAGAAGAAGTAGCAAGAAGTACTAGCAGCAAGAAGTAGTAGTTGGAAGTAGGAGTAGCAAATAGTAGTAGTAGTAGTAATAGAAGTATTAGTAGTAGTATTCGTAGCTCCAAATTCCGCGACAGGAGTGAGTTACTTTTCGATTATATTTTAAGTACAAACCTTGTCACCGACTCTCTCAACCAAAGAATTCTAGACTGATCATTATTGCTCCGATCACCGGTACATACAATTCAGTTTCGACGACAAACCGCCTCGCCAATCACCATTTAGAAATCATAGGAACACTATTGCAACGTACACTCTGAACTTACAATCCCCCCCCTTAACACTAATGAATTTGACAACAAGATCAAGTTACTCACATGTGCTTTTAAAAAAGCTTCCTGCCCTCTCATTTGTCCAAGAGACAACAAGAGACCACATTGGTGGACCTCGGAGTTGTGCCATTTTAGGAACAGCTGCAGGAAGCTGTTCAACGTAGCCAAGGCTTCTAGCATCCCTCAAAATTTGTAAAAAAAAACTAAGGACAGCCAATCTTGGAGACTCTTCTGTGGTAAAATAGAAGAAACTTCTGAAGCGTCTAGGCTAAGAAAAATCCTCGCAACCAATTCAATAATGCCGAGTTGCCTGAAAAATTTAGGTAACTCGTGGACTACCTCAACGAAGAATCGCTCAGTCTGCTTTTAGATACCCACTTCACGGGCAGCTCCAATGTGTTAAGTAATGTCAGCCAGGACACTCGTACAACTATCTCCAATGATATGATAAATAAGGACAAATTACTTTGAGCGCTACAAAGCTTCAAACCATACAAATCTGCAGGAAGTGACGGCATAATTTCAGCAGAACTGCAAAGGACTTCGGATATTATCCTTCTTTTGAATTATAATGAGGTGTCTCGATCAGGTCTATATTCCAGTTTTGTACCCAAAGCCGGCAAATGCTCGCATGTTAGTCCAAACTATCTCAGACCAATCACTCTTTTATCATACCTGTTAAAGACACTGGAAAGACTGATCGATATCTATACCTATACACACACGCATTGACATAAGACTCCTGTCTAAAGATCAGCACGCGTATTGTAAAGGCAAGTCTGTAGAAAATACCCGAATATCTTAAAGGAACTCCTGCAAAATGCTCTCAACAAGCTAACTAGCTGGGCAGATCGCTGTGGTTTAGGGTTAAATCATCACAAAACTGAGCGTAAGGAAATATAAAGTTCCAACTAAGAACCATCTTTCTATGAAAGGTATAAGATTAGGATTCTCTGATAAAATTTTTGGGACTTATTCTGGACAGGAAGCTAAGCTGCAAACCAAACATACAAGAAAGAGTTCGTAAAGCCATGGTGGCACTCTTCTCATGCAAAAAAAACATTAGCAGCTGATGGGGTCTTGAACTCCATATAACTCATTGGCTATATACACCGGTAGTATGTCCTACTATTCTATACGGTGTGACTGTATGGTGGACTGCCTTAGATAAGAAAGTAAACCTTGAATTTTTCGGTCCCCAGATGCATTCAATTCGTCATCAACGTAACAAAATTGCATTTTTATAAAAAATTTGTTGTAGGTGGGAAACATTGCCAAAACAATGTGGGTGTTCGTCTTCGTACGGAGCCCTTTACTGGTATTGAAATGCAAAGGGATTAGTCACTGCAACTTTCAACCTGCCGCACAACCGTATGTATAAACATTATATCGAGTGGAACCCATTCCCCTGCCTACTCAGCAGTACACATCTACAATGACTCGCATACACAATACACGAACAAAGTAGACGCACCGCACCGTCAACGCAAAATTAATGCATTGGCGAGGGGTCAAAAAAACTAAACGAAATTACAGTTTTCGGGCTTGATAGCGAACACTAAAAAAATTCCTAAAATAAAATATTAAATATTGGCATATTTGATCGACATATACATATACGGAGAGTATGATTGGGGTTGGCTAACACTGTCCGTGCAGTACGTTCGCTCGCCCCCTCTATAGAAATGTATGATTTGAAGCGACATTATCTGCACAATTTGGCACAATGACGCTTTTGTGCCGATATGGAGCATTTAAATGTTAGTCTTTTATAGAGTTTCTAACTGCACATTATGTACGGTACGATTATTTCAAATCAGAGAAAGAAATCTCCGTCAAGGGACCCCCTAACAGTTCAATCCACGAAAGCGAATTTGTCCCTCAGCTCCAATGTACCTACCTTTTTGATAATTCATATTTTTCGTGCAAGTTCCTTAGAGACGTGGACCAGATTAAGCATCAGCATTTTATCAAAATCGTATCATGCGCTCGGCTAGGCCTCGTCGGTCAGTCGTTTCTAGCGATTTAAACGAAGTGAATGAAGTTATTTTTTCAATATTTTTCATCGACTTTTACACGCACTATTTATTCCGATATTAAACAAAATATCTCACATTCAATTACAATACAGATCCGAATTTATTCTGAAAATAGAAAGAAATGAGAAGAAATGTCCTTTAAAATTTGTTTTTGAAAAGAGAACCAACGGTTGTATATAAAAAAACAACATTTAATAAAAGAGATGCTAAGTAAATGTCAACATAACGATAGAAATTACAAAAGAACTCTTGGCTGAGTTTCTAGATATCTAATTAAATTTTCTTTGAAGACTTTACAGACTGGACCGACAGTATCCCGTGCGTATCTTTGGAATAAAAGTGGAATAATAACGAAATCACAATACATCTCAAGTACGAGTACACACTAAATGTGACTCTCAAGGTAAACACTTTGCACAAGTAGATGCCAGCACTGCAAAATGAATACCCGAAGAGGAAATATTTTTAATACATATATGAGCATAAAGGAGCTTAAACAAATCTTAATAGAATTAATATGGCTTAGATGTATTTATTGTGAACTTTTTGAAAATGAGAAATAAACGAAAAACGAGAGATTATGTTTAAGTTTATCTCTTCCTCTATCAAGGTTTAATTTTAAGTTCACCTCTTCCTCTCCCACCAAAAATTCAAAACTAAACTAGTAACTAAATACCTCAAATAATTTTAATAAAAATTCCTAAAACTCTGTTTTCAATTTTTATAATGCTACTAAACACAGCGTGGACGTTTGATAATTAAGAAATCAAGGAGAGGAAAAGTAGAGATATCTATGCATATGAGTCTTGAATATCAGCGGATCGTAGAGGCGCGAAATTACAGAGCCCGATAAAACATTTCACATAATTTTTTTATTCAGCTTTTCATACCCGATTTCCCTGTGCCAAGAGTTTAATTTAAAAAATGTTATGTGCTTTTATGTCCGCTTTCCTTTGAATAAACAGCAAAAAATGGAATATTTGCCGGGTTGAGTTTTGAAAAAGCGCTCCTCATATTAACCCCAACAGCTTCATATCGGAACCAATGTCATCCAGTTTGGCAATCATAAATCCTAAAATGTGTAAGAGCACCCAAAAGTGTCAGATATGTTTGTAAATTCTAGTATTACTGACCATTGTCTTATACACCATCAGCTAAAATGTACTACTAGTTAAATTCCTAGAGTTAAATAAATTTTAGAGTTGATACTTTTGGCATTGTTTTCTCTAACGATCCAAGTTGCCGCTACACTTGAGCTGACTTTACGGTAACCAATGCTAAATTTGCTCTGCTCTCAAATGTTACTTTTATACTTCCTGGATCACTTTAACCAAAAGAAGGTTCAAAGGGACCTAAAGTAACGGTTTACTTTATTAAGTCTTCTGGCATCGTTAGTTACTTCCTGCCATATTTATGCAATTAGTTCATGAATTTCTTTGTGTACGGAAGGTCTTTCAAATTTTGTTAATCTGCTTATGGCTGTTAAGCCGGTTTATCGTTCAGCAGACTTCGCCAATATACTTGGTTGCTGAATCAATTATATGCCACACCAAACATCAATTTAATGTATTCAAGAGTTGTACAGAAGAAAAGAACTGAAATAGCTATATAAGAATGTAAGTTTAAGTTTAAAAAGGTCAAAAATTTTAATTTCCGAGCAAAATTGTATTGGTTGACTACCTTAATGGTTTAAAATGAAAATTGAGAAGGGAAGAAAATTATTTAAAACTAGATTTTATTTAAATAAACAAAAACGAAATGTTTTACTTGATTATATTGCGAGGCAGTCCCGTAATGCACAAAATGGACAGAGGTCGATACCAAAAATGGAAGTTAGACGTTATCGAAACCAAACAAATTACATAATTTTATCAATGTTGACTAACTAACTAACGCGAGATAATCGTATATTATCAAATTAAATTAATATATTTTTTTGGCTATCTACCCTAGCCCATATGGCAGACACTGCGACCTGAAAGATCTATTGTGTTTGGTTATTCCAAGAGACGTGTACCATCTCCCTCCCGGAGTGGAGTGGACGATAGTACATCCTTAGTGGGAGTATTTCTCAATTCCGCTGTCGAACATATTTCCTTGTGAAAAATGCGTCTCCTCAACCAAAGTAATGCTGGGGATTTACAGAGAATGTGATCGGATTACTCTTCATCCTCCGAGCCGAACCTACATTCTGTCTCTGAGACCACACCAATTTTGTTAAGGTGATATCGCAAGCCACAGTGACCTGAAAAAGCGCACCAGCTTCCTTATACTATCCCTAATAAAATTAAGAATTTCCTTGTAGAAAAAGGGCTTGATTAATTGTTTGGATTGCCTAAGCCCCAGTACACTTTCCCAGTGGGCCAGACGAAGTTTGTGTTTCCAACAATTTATCAGTGCTGTGGCGGAAGCCCAGCTGACACCACAGAAGGGTTCAGATCCTATGAACGCAGATTCCGAGCCAGCCCTAGCCAGTTCATCTGCGGATTCGTTGCCTGCAATTCCCTGATGACCAGGGACCACACTGAGTGTGACTTTTTTTGTGTCTGGTAAGAGATTGCAGTGCATCGTTACAGTTTTTGATTAATATTGATTTGAATTGACATTTAATTACTCGTAATGATAAAAAATTGAGTTTAGTTACTTGCTTAATTTTTAAATGAACAAGCAACAGTAGGTGTGTAGGAATTAAGGAAAGGAACTGTGGTAACGTTATATTCGTGCAGATTCATCTTGAATGACTGTGGAGTTTATCATACAAATTGATGTGGGAAACACATAATCCGGCAAATACTTTCACATTAGTTTTGTGCTACTAAAAAATAAAATCTTAATTGGACAAACCATGTGTTCAACGATATAGTGGTGGGCTGGAGTTTTGACCTGCTTCCTACGATTTTCATACGAATAAGGTTTTTATCGGAGTCCTGACTAATGTCTAGTAGTTGTTTTTTGGAGTACTTGACACAAACAATACAGTTGAACTCAAGCTTAGGACGAATTAACATATTTTAAAAAATAGCTAAATCTGTGCGAATGAAATATTTCCAGTACCATTTTAGAAAAGCTAAACAATTTGCAGCATTTTTGCAACGAAGAATACGTAGAAGGTTTTAACGAACGCATATATCGTTTTAGAATCTTATTAATAATTCAACTGTGTGAATCAGTCACTACTTACGCTGTTTATAATTATTATACTTCATCATTATATACTGCAAAGATTGTTCGCTGCTCAACGGTTCATAATAAATCGACTTATATACTTTTTAATCCAATTTGCAAATGTATGTATACATGTTTATGAAATTTTTCTTTAGCTATTTTTGGATTCGTCGAATCTTGTCCTAATATAATAATAAAAATATTTAACGCTACATACCTATCTAGCTTCTCGCGACCATTTGTGTTTAGCAATAACTTTACAATTTAAAGCCATTTAAGAAAGGCGGATTGGAGAGCTTTGTCATGATAGTTATTAAGCTCTGATGTTAGACAGATATTCGCGAAAGGTGAAAAATGACAGTGAAAAAGCTTTTTGTTTTTCTAAGATTTGAACTTCGAACCTACCGCTCAGTATTAAGGCAAAGGCGAAAAACATTGGAAATTCAATAAATGCTTGGTACCGTCCGACTCCATCATCAGACAAGCTCAGTGAAAAAATTCAACTAAATTGCACAACGGGAAGTTGAGCTAAATCGACTTGCAAGATTTGTATTAAACGGACAAGTGAATTGAAATAGGAAGCTTTAAATAGAAGTGTCTGCAGAGGGGTGTCAATTAGGTGCGAATCACAATGAGTCCTTAAGTGTATTATGATTTCCGGTAACATTAAAAAATTTGATGAAACGATTTTTTCCAAAAAAAAAATAATTCTTTATATTTCGAAATTACGATTACATTCAAACCATTTTGTATAAAGGGCAGCCTTATAGGTGTAACGTAAGTGAGAAAACAACGATGGTTTCTAAAGTGCCTAATATCATGATCGATGTGACCGGCTCCGACAATCCCCAAAAAACATTCCATAATTAAAACTTTGAATTTTGATCTTCTAGCTAGCTCATAGAATGTATTTGCGAAGGCGATGGCCACTGGATCATTCAAGTTATTCGTTAGTAATTGCCAATTAACGCATACTTTTTTAACGGATACGAATGCAATAATTTTGTTGTTGGAATTATCAGAAATCTACGCATCTTCGATTGTACTAATTTTTTTGATGTGAATGTTCGATTTGTCCCACCCTGCTTTACGATTATTAGTACCTACATGGGCTTAAAATAGCCCGGCAACAAGAGTAGTCCAGTACCCAGTAGTTATAGTTGCAGAGCCAAAGTAGTAGTATTATTTAAAAAAAAAAGTATTTTCATTTTCAATGCTTTTTATCATCTTAAGGATAAACGTCAAGAAGCCTTTAAATTTTCAAAAAAAAAATTTGATTGAGAGTTTTTTTTAAATTTGCATCAAAATTTTTCCATTAATTTCCTGGAACAAATTCTCAAGGAACTGCCGCATCTCTTGTTTCACTTGCTTTTGAGGTAAATGTTTTCTTAAGGCTTCGCAGAGATGAAAAGACAAATAAGTCTACTGCAACAATGATGACGACGAAGAAATCCACGAGAACTTGTCCTTCATCTTCATTGTTATTGGCGTTGGTAAAAGTGCAAAACAAACTGTAAGCACGGCGGACAAACTCACTGCGTTGCTGAGTTCACTCTTTGCAATCAGGATAATTGAAAGGATAATGAAATGATGTTTGCAATAATGTTGTTGTTGATTTTTTGCATACAGGACTAAATGATGATGCTGGAAAATTGCAATCGCAATCCCAATGATTTCATTAAATTAAGTCAACAGCCAACAAACTAGGTAGTAGGTTGTCCCCAGTGGTAGAAACTGCCGGTACTGCAAAGTCAAAGAGAAAGAAATACTCAGCATACGGTCTACGAGTGAAGTGCATAGATATCTTCCTAGTAAAAACCTTTAACTCGCATGAGAGAAAAGTCAAACAAAAGAATAATTTACGAAGAGGAGAGCAAGGATGCTTTTGGTATTAGGGAAGATTCTACTATAACTTTTTGCATGACATTTCGTCACAGAAATTTAAGGCACATTTGAAAGATAAAATTCAAAAACTAAAAGACTGAAAAACGATAAACTTATGAACTGACCGACAAAACTGTAATTGCTGCATTAAAATACTTTAACCAACACTTAAAATGAGTTCCAAAATAAATTTTTAATTAAGATTTATTAATTCCTTTTTCCGGAATCAAAATCATTACATTGATATAAGCCACCGCACATACGATTTTTCAATTCAAATGTTTAACCACAAATGTGCAATGGAGCATTCTGAGGCTCATTAGGATGCCTGCCTTATGCAATTAGGTTTCAATCGGTGGCACATCTAAATATTTTACGTACAAAATCATCAAAGCAATTAACATTTTGCGTTTTCCAACCTCTGATATACACACATCCGAAAATAATTTTATATACGAGTATGTACATCATATACCCCATCAATCAAAATTCCACAACAAATTTAACGGATTAAATCGAAAATCCTGCGGTCGGTCTCGTCTGATGTTGCGTATGGGTTGTGAATGAAATTTCAAAGTCAAATGCTCAAACGGTCGTGCCGACACAGGCAAAATTTAATATAATAATTATACATACGACAGTTGAGTTACGAATATGCATCCGTCGCTTTAATAAGCCAATCAGCCAGTCATGGCGCTCTTCACGAAAAAGTGAACACCAACACTTTCAGTGAAAACATCAGCAAAATACACAAACTGGAGGCAACCTAATCAACTCGGTAACGCTCAAAATAATCGCAGAAATACCCATTTGTTTGCGTGTATTTTATTCTATAAGGATAATACGGAGTTTCCACTCGCGCAAACACAATTGTATTTGTACTTCGAATAGCGATTAATCAAATTATCCTGTTGTTGAGTCTGGGCTGAGAACGGCCCCCGCTACAATTTTCGTGCCTTATCTATCGTTAAATTCAGCACCAAAGGTGTGTTCCTACACACGATGGAACTTTGTTTCATTTGGCGAATATTAAAGCTAAAGCGAAACCTCATCTTCTTCTCTCTGTATAGCGATATTTCCACAAATAAACCCATCATCGCGTTACTTACCGACCTCACTCTCATCAGAAACAACAGCATCAGAAACATAATTGTTAATTTCTTACCTCGATCATGAAGCGCGATTGGTACTAATGAGATAAGTAAATGACACAAAGAGATTAGTTTACTACCCAAATTTTAAATGATAGTCTCGCTAAAATAAAGTCTGACTAGAGTTTCAGTGCTTACTTTCAAGTCGGTATATCTAGAAATCGTTAAGAAGCCTCATGGTTTGGAATTGAATAACCGCCGAGTTAGGAGATTCTTGAAAGGTAAAACCAATTTTTGAACGCAAATTTATCTGAAGTGTTTCACATGCTTTATCGGTATGGAAAGAAAAAAATAATGAAATTATCAGCACTTTACAGAGTTTAAGCAGCAGTGGAACAAAGTAGCCGCTTGTTCTCCACAAAAGAAAATTAAGACGTGGCAGGAATTCAAAATGTTAAACGCTAATAGGGTATGGATATACAGAATTTGTAAAAAAGACCACATATTCAGCAGAAGAACTTTAATTGCATCAAAAAAATAACGTCTATTTGTAAGTGTCTGAATCAATTTATAGATTGCTGTTATGTCAAAGTATCGGTACATTTTAATCAATCCAGTTTGAAGAGGAAGCAGGCCAGGCCCCTTCTCGAAGCCGGTTATAGGCGTGGAATAGACATGATAGTTCATAATCAGGTGAACATAACCTATTACAGTGTTCACTGGCAGTTTTCCGATTTTTCTCACGGCTTTTTAATTTTCTACTCTGACTATGCTAACATAGCCGGATATAAGTTTTGAAACTCCAGACATTTTGCCATCTTTTCTTTCTTTCCTTTACTCCGCGGGGAGCATAGGGCTTCTACAAACGCCTGTCAACGAACTCGATTTATCGCCTGAGGTTTCAAGAGACGCCAATCTGTTCTCTTGCTTCCTATTATATTGTCCTTTTCAATGTCTTGCTAGGACGCAAACTCGGCGACTTCTTTGTAGATTCCAGTCGACCGCTATTTTCGTAATATCGTCCGCTGGTTTTCTCAAAGTGTGGTCAATCTAGCTCCATTTTCGTCGTCTGATGGTGATCGCGATTGCTTCTGCTGCGTTACTCTCCACAAGTCTTGATTGGTGATAATGTCCGGCCATCTTATTCTCAGTATCCTCCTTAAACACTTGGTGACGAAGATTTGGAGGCA
Organism: Nephrocerus scutellatus; assembly: GCA_947095585.1. NCBI lineage: Eukaryota > Metazoa > Arthropoda > Insecta > Diptera > Pipunculidae > Nephrocerus > Nephrocerus scutellatus. Next base: position 72,432,905 of record OX352765.1, read on the forward strand.
CGTCGCAATTGATTTTGTGACTTTCCACGTTTTGCAGCCATACAAGAGTACTGAGAGAACGTTAGATCTGAAGATCGTTAGCTTCAGATTCTGGGAGATTTGCGAGGAGTTCCAAAAAATATAATTAGCATACTATAGGAGTGTCGCGCCTTGTTTACACACGAGCACACATCCGAGTCAGCACCACCATTTTTTGACATCCAGCTGTCCAAATAACAAAACTTATCGATTTCTTCTATCTGATGTCCGTCAATAGAGAGATCACATGTTCCACTAGCGTTAACGCGAAGTAGCTTTGTTTTTGAGACGTTAATTTTTAAGCCCACTTTGTTAGCGTGGAGTTCTAGTGAGTTTAATTTTCGCTCCATGTCACCAAGAGGTTGAGATAGGAGACAGATATCATCGGCATAGTTGAAATGTGAGCCAAGATGACCGTTAGGAGAGGAGAGCGATACTCAACTGACTGTTCAGTGATTAAATTGGCTCTAACGCATTCCGTAAGCTCCTAGCTATTATAGAGGAGATCACTTTGTTTATGGTGCTTAGCAGGGTAATCCTCTCCAGTTTTCGCAATTGCTCAAATCATCTTTCTTGGGGAGTTTGACCATTAAGCCTTCTTTTAAAGACGATGGAATGGATTCAGATTCCCAAATATCTTGATATATCGCATGCAATGTTCGCGTAGTTAACTCGACGTCGGCTTGAAAGAGTTCTGCGTAGATGTTGTTACCTGATTGCAGTGAATGAATTGTTCTTCTTATCTCCTCTAACGAAGGAGAAGCGACGCTGACGTTAAGTAGCCTATTAGGGTGCATATGTGGGTTAATGGACGTGCCTGGCAAATTACAATTCAAAACATTCTTAAAATGTTCTGTCCAGCGGGTTAATTGTTGTTCCTCCGTCTATTGCCTTAACAGGGCAGTTGATGTGGTGTTTCTTGTTGGCGAGCTTACGAGCAAGTTGGTAGACTGTGCTGTATTGTCTACTATCAGCGGCTTGCTGTGCTTGTGTTGCGATGTTGCTTAGCCATGCTCGTTTGTCGTTCCTAGCTGAACAGCCAACTTGCCGGTCTAGATCCCTATACCTCCGCGCTAATGCGCTTCGCACGGCACCCGAGAACGCGTTTAAATCTACTTTTACGGATTGGCGTTCACGAATGGTGTTCCATATGCTATCTGATATCCTTTCTTTTCTAGTTTTGTCGGGATAACCTGTAATGGTTGAGACTGCTTCCGTATACGCATTTACTGTTTTCTCCCATTTAGACTCTACGGTTTGGGGCTGTATCTCACAGAGAGACTGTTGTATGCGGGATACATATTGCAGTTTCACATCTGGGTCTTTCAGTGCTGCTACAGCTGGTTTTCTCGTTGTTTGACTTCGTGTGGTTGAGTGGACCGAGAGCTTCAATCGCACACTGGCAACCACAATGTGGTAGTCGATGTAGACGTCGGCTGCTCTTCGGGTTCTAAAGTCCAGCAACGATGATCGTCACTTGCGGCTTATAGCGATGTGATCAATCTGGTTGTTGTATCGCCTATGTGTAAATATCTAATCAGTTGTTTATTTGCATGGAATGAAGTCACACTAGCTTACTTTAGCGCATGGGATTATCAAGTAAGTTTTACCATGACAATTTCTGCATGTTGTGATATATCATTTCTTTTGTATGGGGTTAGCCCGCTAAGAGCGTTGTGCGGTCTGTGGCCCCGCTCCCATTTTCAAATAAAAACAATTATTCATACATCGTTAAATTTTTTTTCTGCAATTTTTAGTACCTTCCTGACTCCTGAATCCTTTCTCCTAACTTATAACATCTTCTTACACTCTTATAAGCTATATATCTTCGTATTAAATAATGTAAAAAACTACATTATTCGTTTAGATAACTTGTCACGTGGTGGTGTGGCCTGTGGTGTATACCTACTTAATTTATATTGTTTGTTATACATAACGAACATTTTGATTTTTTTAGCACAAATACCTATCCATATATAAAATATCATTGTGAAAATTAGAAAGTATTTTAATTACATGTGTTAATAGAAGAAAATTGAGTCACAAGACTTGAATTTTCCATTTACAGAATGTAAATTCCTTTTACGAACTTCATCTCATTAATTTTAATAATTTTACTATATTATTTCCTTTCAGTTCCATTGCGAAATCTTCCCTCATTTGGGAAGCTCTTTTCTTCGGTTCATCTCATCAAACGTGTTTCAAAAAAGCGGTAAGACCACTTCGAAAATCAATCGTAACCCAACAATTACTTATATACTCGTGTTTCATTTTATGGGCAATCGAACATACATAGGTACATACATGCATACAAAAGATTCTTTCAAAATTAAATTGTGCAGCTCAAGGAATAAATTGGTACCAACCAGTAGCACTCTTGATTTCTAAAGGCACATGATTGCTTGCATTTTTATTCCAAAAAGCGAAAATATTACCGTTCTACCGTAAGCTCTACAATGTTAGGAAACTTTTCGCAACATCGATATTAAAAAATAGGGATACTTATATCTACAGAGCACAGTACGATTGGAAAAAATCCTCACGGGAATTGACATTGTACTCTCTACTTTTTCACTTGATTGCAAAAAATTAGTCGTTTACTTAATTCAAGTAGGCTATCCAGTTCGCCAGATCGATTTCTACGGCACCAAGAAATTTCAATAAGTAGTGCAATATTATTGTTAACTTATACAGTAGCAGGAGGGGAATAATCGGATTCGAAAGGAAATGCAGGAAAAAATTGCTTAAGTTTACACGGAAAGTAAAAAATAACGTGGAGGCTTCAACAAAAACCGTCGGTGAAGGTTGTTCTTCTTTAATCGTGTATTAAGTACTTATAGACAGATTTTTGTGACTACACAGTTATTTGGTTCAAGTAGTATGACTTACAGTTAATTTATAAATCTTTGGAGATATTTCCTGAGACTTTTCATCTATAGCCAGCAACGCAGAAAACTGCTCGACTAAATTCGAATCAATCATTCATCCTCAGTGCCAATTATAGTTCCGATTTATCTGACACGAAGTAAACACAAGGGACCACGTGCTCTGCGAGGATTCTATATGTTCTCGTCTACTCTATGCTTGCAAAGGAAGTCATTAAATCGTTGAGTAGAGAAATAGTTTCCGCTGTCATGAGTAACTTTGCTTCCTTCCTGTTTCCTTATTTCTACTACACATAGTTGCCAACGATCAGTTTTCAGATTCGTGCAAGATTCAACATTCATTCAGTCGTCATCGACAGACTTTTATTCGGTTGTGCTTATACATATTCGTATCTTCTTTATATTCTGTTTCAGTTTCAGTTGTTAGTAATGAATTGGCACAACGCCATATTTTTCCGAGTAAAGTTTCCGCCACCACCATTAACCAGGAGTAGTAAGTTGTCCGACGTTTTCCTTTCGCGGTAAATATTGACAGCAGTAACCAAGAAGCACAAAGTAATACCTTCAACGCATCTCAAACAAGATTGACGACGAGCTATCATCCCACCAATGCCATCACCACTATGACATGAACAGAGTGAATGATGCGATTTGCAATTTCTGAATGGTGTTCCTGATGATAGAATGTCGTAATTTTAACAAATGTTATGATGTAGTAAACAACTATGATTAAAGTTTCGATGCTGCTTAAATAATAAGTTCGTCGATGACTTAATAATTATTATGGGGGATTCTTATCCATGATTTTTTGACAAATCCTTTAAATATTAACTGCTAATTTTTTTAAATTCTCTATATTAACTTCGCTTGCCCGTGTGTTTGTTTGTTTGTGGGTTTGTCGTGGAATCTTGCGATAAATTTTTAACCTACTCCCCAAAGTCCTATTTAATTCTAATTTTGCACACATGCATATCTCCGATGACAACACCCCTCGGGCCTCGGGGTCGGGCGGTTCCCATACAAATATTTTACAAAATTTTAATCGATTTTCTTCAAATTTAATACACATGTGGTATCTACTATAGACGACACTTTTTGTAAAAAATTTGGAGACCCCTGGCCCCGGGGTCGTGGGGCCACAAAATTTAAAAAAAAAAATTAACCCGATTTTCTTCAAATTTTATATACGTATATCCGATGAGCAACAATTTTTGCAAACATTTTGGAGACAGGGTTTAGAGGGTCGTGGGGCCCCAACAAATTTTTTTAAAAAACTTAACCCGATTTTCTTCAAATTTTATATACATGTGTATCTCCGATTGATACAATTTTTTGTAAAGTCTTTGGTGATAAGGGCTGTGAGGCCCGAGGGGTGCCCATATAATTTCTTTTAAAAATATACCAGATTTCCCTCAAGTTTTAAACACCCGTGTAGTTTCGATGGACAACACTTTTTGTACAATTTTTGGAGTGATCAGCCCCTGGGCCAATACAAATTACGTACAAAGTTTTGTCGATTTTCTTTAAATTTTATATACATGTGTTTCTTCGATATCCACCCCTTTTTTTCTTTTACATAGTAAAAGGAATTTTAGTATGTAGTCCTAACAATTTTCGAGCTCGGGAATTTTGCAGATTTACCCATTTCCGTATCTGCTGTCAGAAAAAGCAAAAAAAAATATCTTTCTGTTTGTCTGTCTATCTGTGTCTACTTTACAGCCCAGACGGCTGAATTTATGCAGATGAGGTCCCAGTTGATTTTGGGAGAAATCAGCCGACCGGAAGTGGCAGTTTTATCATCATCGTCATATTTGGTTCTACAGCCGGTGTGCGGTCCTGGCCTCCCGCAAAAAATCTCTCCACCAAAGGACTGCAAACGACTTTCCGAGCAGGATCAACTTCGCTCATGCGAGCTAGGTTCCTACACACCGGAGCCTATCGAGCTTACTTATATTCATGATGTCGACTAAGCGGTAACGCTTGTAGATCTCATCATTATAAAGTCTCCGGAATCGTCCTTCCTTACATTCGGGGCCAACAATTCTCCGTAAGACTTTTTTATCGAACGTGGCTAAGATGTCAGAATGCTTTTACATAAGCACCCAAGTCTCGGATTCACATGTAAATACTGGTATGACCATTTTCTTATATACCAGCAGCTTGGCGGCAGCATATTGAGGTCTTCAGTCATTGGTTCAGCCTCCAATGTTAATGGCCATTTAGCAACTCAAAAAAGTGATCTTCCCATCGCTCCAAGATGCCTTTGAGATCGGCGCTCCGATTACCTCTTTGTCTTTGCAGTATGTGTAAAGCAGTGCACGGACCTTTTGGTAGAACTTCGCGCCTTGTGCGGCCTTGCTCTCTGTGCTGTTCTAGTTCACGAACGAGATTATTCTTCCAGGCTGCTTTCTTTCGCCGGTGAACTGTTTTTCCATATCTACTGAGCTCTTTATATTCATCTTCGAGTGCCTGCGTTCTATGAGATTGTTGCATTGCTCGGTACGCAACATTCTTACGTTCAGTCGCAAGGTTACATTCGTCATCGAACCAGTTGTTCCGATCTCTACGACTACTGCCTAAGATGGAGTCAGCAGTACTAATGACAGTATTTTTAAGGAGTGTCCATTTCTCTTCTACGTCCGACATCTCAGCCCCAGGACTTACTCTCCCTGTGCTAAGGGCCGTAGTTTTTTCTGGTCTCTATGTTGCGAAGGGCGGCAGTGTTGACTCGGATCTGATTTGCGGATGCAGTCTTTCGTGATGATGCAATCCGAGCGGAGCACCATACCAACAAGAAAGTGGTCCAAGTCGACGATGACACCTCGGTACGTTCGTACCGTCATCAGGGTCGGGTTATGGCGGCGGTCTATCAACAATTGGTTTATCTGGTTGCAAGTGGTTCCATCAGGAGATACCCAGGAGGATTTTTGCATGTTTTTACGCGCAAACCTTGTACTTGTAACGACAAAACTATTGCTTGCTGCCTGAACACTGGCTCCCTACTTATTAACTGCTTTAATGTCGTGGGTTTCATTCTTTTGCTGACTAGCAACCCTAACCCGAGCACATGATGTCTTGCATGACAGCTGTTATATATGTCATATTCGGATTTTTGTAAGACTCCGTTCGTGGTCCACCGCATCTTCTGGATAGCTGTTATGTCAGCATTATATTCGGGCAGGTTATCGACTAGCTGCAGTGCAGTGAGCTCTATAGAGTAAGCTTACGTTCCATGAGAAAATTCTTAAATCGCTTACCCGTTTTCGTTGCGGTGGTCGTCGTCGTTCGTTTTTGTATCCGAGGCTGATTTGGGGTCCGTAATAAAGTTTTTTTATTGGCGAGGATATTGGTCTCGCGCCAAGCTTACCTTGAAAGGACTAGCCCGACCATTAAGCTTTTCCTTAACTGGAGGAAAGCTACCGGCGGCCATCACGTGGAGATTTGATCGCACTGCGACCAGTCAGAGATAGTTACGATATAGGATATTAGCACACTATATATAGGATGTTTTTTTAGGAGGTTTGTTTTTCCGATAGATGTCGTTTTATTTTATGACAGTTGTTTTGACAGCTCAAAGTGGCATTTCTACTCAGTATTGTTTGGCAAATCATTATGAATAGGTTAACTCCAGAACAACGTTTTCAAATCGTGGAAATTTATTTTCAAAATCAGTGTTCAATTAAAAATGTTTATAGAGCACTTCGTGAATTTTATGGTGCACATAATCGTCCGTCAGAGACCACCATAAAGAACGTAATTACCAAATTTCGGTCTACATTCACTCTTTTGGATGCCAAGCCACCGACAAGAATGAGAAGAGTTCGTACAGAAGAAAATATTGCTGTCGTTGAGGCCAGTGTCGAAGAAAACGACAATTTATCGATTCGTCGTCGTGCTCAGCAAATTGGACTTTGTCCATCGACTTTATGGAAAATTTTACGTAAAGATTTGGGTTTGGTGCCATACAAAATTCAATTGGTGCAAGAATTAAAGCCACACGACCATCGTTTGCGCCGTGAATTCAGTGATTGGTCGTTAAATCAATTGAACGAAGATCCATTTTTTTACCGTAAAATTCTCTTCAGTGATGAGGCGCATTTTTTGTTAAATGGATACGTCAACAAACAAAATTGTCGCATTTGGAGCAAAGATAATCCACATGCCGTTCAAGAATTACCAATGCATCCTGATAAATGTACTGTTTGGTGCGGTCTATGGGCTGGTGGGATCATCGGTCCATATTTCTTTAAAAATGAGGAAGGACGACGCGTTACCGTGAATGGAAATCGATACAGAACCATGTTAAATGAGTTTTTGTTGTCAAATCTTGAAGATATGGATATGGATGAAATGTGGTTTCAACAAGATGGTGCCACTTGCCATACAGCACGTGAAACAATCGACTTATTGAAAGAAACTTTCAACGACAACATTATTTCGAGAAATGGTCCGGTGAATTGGCCTCCGCGTTAGTGCGATTTGACGCCACTCGATTACTTTTTGTGGGGATACGTGAAGTCATTGGTTTATGTGGATAAACCTCAATCGATTGACGCTTTGGAAACCAATATTCAACGTGTCATTGCTGACATACGCCCTCAAATGCTTGAAAAAGTGCTGGAAAATTGGACCACCAGAATGACATTTGTGAAAAATAGTCGTGGTAGCCATATGCCAGAAATTTTGTTTAAATGTTAAATGCCAAAAAATTATCTACCAAATAAAAAAAAATTTTGGTCATTTCATAATTTTATATGTGTTTTATTCAAAAAAAAAATCGGCAACCTCTTAAAAAAACACCCGTTATAATGCGGGAAGATATGTACAGAATGGAATCAAAAGCTGTAGCCTTAAGATCGAAAAACCTAGGATACGGAGGCAGGCAAAGAAAATTTTTGGAAGCCCAAAATTATTTCGAATAGAAGAAATGTAAGAACTATTACAGAACATGTCATTGCAGAATGAGAGTACAAATAACGAAGTTGACGCGGATGAGACCCGGGGCTTTTCTCAATGAACGACCGAAAACTAAAGGAACCTTATTTGAGCCCAAACCATCTCGGAGTTTCAGCGGAATCCACTCCATATCATTAGGTTCTTCCTGTGGTTTTCTTTTTTTAGTCATCCTGAAGTGTTGGTATTATTGTATAGGATAATTGTAAGTCACACGAGAATGGTCGACCAGATACCGCCACGTCTCAATCTGAAATATTTAATGTATTGTTGGGCTGTTGGTGTTGGCTGATGATGGCTTAAATTATTCACGTTAAAGAACCATTATTTTCCAGTGGTTAACAGCATGAAATAGAAGTTTTAAGAAAAATCCACATCGCCTATAGAGGAAATAGTGAAAAATTCTGTACATATCGCATGCACCTACAGCACCACTCGAAACGTAAAAATCGCATTTTCAGAAGTTTTCAAGGTAACTCGTTCTATGACATAGATTGGAGCCCAAAGATTGCTATAAATATTGCCATAAATTCGAATAATATTATTCTTATTTTGTATGTTATCCTAGAAAGTGTATGAGCGCTTAACGAGCAGAACAGCAAATTCGCTCGTTAACCATAAACTACATTCAGTTCGTATTTATGAACTAAGAGGCTCAGCATTTTTCGAGTTTTAGAGCAACGCTAAAACAATATTGCAATACAGAAATTAGAAAAAGCTCTAAAAACTCACTGTTTCGATTAGATAGGCCAAGGATACGAAGCGATAGGATACGAGTAGTTCACCACGCAATGCAGTATATTGATCGGAAAAGCATTTGGGTATGCCTGAGATAGCAATCAGAGCGAAACGACTAACATTTTCTTCACGGTTATACCTTTTACGATTTAACTGAAAAGTCCTGCATTTGTGTGAATAGCTTGTTTTAGTTGGTTTTGCCCAGAAGGTTAAGCAGTTGGCATTTGTAAATGTGATAAATGTGATTGTCGTTCCATTCATCTATATTGAACTTCTACTAGACAAGGAAGAGGAGTAAATTCAATTCAAAAAACTTTCTATTTCTGTCTAATAGTTGTCAATTAGTCAATGCCCCTGAGCGTAATTTAGCTCTTTAGATAGACGCCAACGCCGCCCTCGGCCACTTCTGGCTCATTAATTTATTTAAATTATCGAAAGTTCGTTCGTTTAGTTAGTTTGACAAAGTTTGCGGTTGCACGAAGGTTGCCTGGGCAATAGGAGCTCGAGGGAATATAATGCAAGCACAGAAGGATTGAGCTAACAATTTTCGGTTTTCACTTTTTCGCCTTGAATAGAATTTTATTGTTTGAGATTTTAGAAAATGTATTGAATGTAAAGCGTGATAAATTACAAAAATTCTATATCAATGGAGTTCATTCGGTATGCCCTTGAGGTGGGTTAGACATAATAATTATAAAAGCATCGTGATATTATGCGTGATTTCAAAGATTTTGCTGGCCGCCCATTCCATTACGAGGGTGGGTCAATAAGTCCATAAAAAATTAAATAAAATACACCCTTTTCGGCAAAAAAAATTTTTATTTTTCAACATAGTCTCCTTTTAGCTCGATACACATCCAACGTGTCTCAAAATTTTTGATGCCCTCAAAATAAGCGTTTGTTTCAGCAATGATCTCTTCATTCGACCCAACTCTCTTACCTTCATGCCATTTCTTCGTGTTTGGAAACAAGAAATAGTCTCAGAGGGCTAAATCTTGCGAATATCGTAGATGAGGGAGGTGTTCGTAGCCTAATTCATGCAATTTTGCCATTGCGAATGCGACTGCGACTGTGCGCCGGTGCGTTTTCCAAATGTGGCCGTTTTTGCTTCAAATCGTGCGTAGTATGCGCCGGTGATCGTTTTACCCTTTCCAAGGTATTCGATGTGAATAACACCGCGCGCATCTCAAAAAACTACCGCCGTGACCTTGTTTGCTGACAAACCCACCTTTGCTTTCCTCGGATTCGATTCACCAGGAGAAGTCCATTGTTTTGACTGTTCCTTGGTTTCTGGTGTGTAGTGGTGAATCTAAGTTACGAAACGGCGCAAAAACTCAGCCGAATTTTTCTGGAACATCGCCAAACACACCTTTCAAGTTGTCAAACAAATGCGTTTGTTGTCGATTTTGAGCAAACGCGGCACCCATCTTGCGGAAAGCTTTTTCGTGTCCAAATATTTATGAATTATCGCAATCGCTGGGCCATGTGATAAGCCTGTGGCCTCTTCAAGCTCGCGCACTTTCACTCGTCGATCGTCCATTATCAAACCATGGATTTTGTCGACCATTTCTGGTCTGGTGACCTCAATTGGGCGACCAGAACGTTCGGCATCACTTGTGTTTGAACGACCGCACCGAAATTGAGTAAACCAGCGGTGAACGGATCCAGTCGATGGTGAAGAGTCCCCATAATATTTGTCAAGCTTTTGTTTGGTTTGCGTGATAGTTTTTTCTTGCAAAAAATAGTATTTAATGAGCACTCGAAATTCACTTTTTTCCATTTTAACGAAAATGCTCGTAGGCGTCTATAAAAAATGGCTCCCACAACAAAACTATTTGACAGATCTGTCTGAAACTTTGGGTGCGTTCTTTTGAAAGATGATTATTGACAAAAAAAAATGATAAATTTAAGGTGACGACACAATTTGTGTTAATTTTCAGGGACTTATTGACCCATTCTCGTAGGACCTATTTTCCAAAATTACGACTATCTTTCAATATCAACATAGCAACAATCGAGAGATGTCGATACAAGATTTTTTCCAGTCGGTTCCAAATATAATATGTTGGATACTTTTAATTTTCGAAAGCATTAATACTTCGTTTTTATGCAGAGTTAAGTTAGAGTTGCTTTGAAATAGCGACCTGAGTATTTCAGCACATGGGTTGAAAAATTAAACTTTGGTTAAGGTGGTATGTAAAAGTTTGAAATTGAATTTTTTCAAATTTTTATTTTTTGTTGTTTTGTGTTTTTTTTAGTAACATATGTCCTACAAAGAATTATCTTCATATCTACACAGCGTTTGAAACGTTTGAAGAATGGAAAAAACCTATTGTGTCAATAAAATAATGTGCAGTTTTTTCACTACTTGGAGTTACATACTCTCGTTTTCTGAACAAAATACTTGTAATGGTCTAAGAGGCATTTAGACAACTTTTATTTCTCTTCTTTATCTTCTAATAATTCTAAACTTAATGATGACTAAAATTTACTCAATATTCGCGATTATTTTTATGCTTCCGCACCGCACTCTGGACGCATTAGTAGTTTGTTATTAGCCTTTGATAGGCTAACTGAAATTTTAGTTGTTTTCATCCAAACTCCTTGTAAATTTATTGGAAAAAAATCTGATTCAAATGACACTTTGCTTCATTAATTTCTCTAAATTATTCTCTAAATATTGTTTTGTGACATCCAATTAGTACATCAGCTTTTTAACTCAAAAAACTAACAATAGCTTTAAAAAAATCTATTCAGAAAAATAAAGAAAATCCAAAATAAACAAAACAAGAGATGCAGACCAAAGTTACATTTTTTTGTTTCCTTTTATTTTTTCAACCTTAATCCATGGAAAACCAAAACTGCAGCCGTTTGTTTAATTTAGCTTAAAGAAAAAAGCAGGTTGGTTGGCTATAAAGTGCTCAAAGAACAACACCAAAACACAAACGAAATTCATTTCAGGATTTAGGTCAGGGATTTTCATCGAAGTAACAAAGGTCGCTTGCCGCCCTACATTGTAGTTTGCATGTGCCCACCGTAGAAATTACAAATAGCCTTTTAGACGCTTGTATGGTTGCTCTTGTTGCCATTGTTGGGTTACCTAAATCCCCAATGATGATGAACATTCTGCACCAATGTAGCCGCACGGCACAGAAAATGGGATTTATATTCCTGCATTCTTGCTCCTGCCCCTATTGACCAAGTTAGTGTAACGTATAAAAGAAATTAAGTCCACCAAAATCCAAATTGAATGACGCTGCAAACAGAGTTTCCTTCTTTAAGCATTTCATAAACCCTCGTGTATATATTATATATATATATCTATATATAAAATAATTTTCTGCCAAAATATTGACCACCGACAGTACACGTTGGCCAAAAACACTTTAAAATTAATTAGATTTGTATGTGAGCATTGAAATTTTTGTAGCTATTGCCGCTTATATCAGGGTTAGCTTTTGACAAGAAAGGCCTGCAGATTCGTATAAACGAAATATCTAAAGCTACACAGTAAAATATTAATTTGTTCAGTTAAGAAAAGTGCTTAAGAAGATACTTTTGAAGCTATAAGTTTGCTTATTTATATAAACAAAAGATATATTAAAAAAAAAACAAAGTTTTGGATTTAAATTGATATCGAAATGTCAATATATTGTTTGTGTTCATATTACGATTATTTATTAGATAAAAACTAAATATTTCAATGTTTTCAAGTTTGCTATATATTAGTATTTTTTTTCATAATTCGCGCACGTTTAAAGGGGTTTGCACACTTATAATGTTCGGCTATATGCTTGGTACAGCGTTTGCGTTAAGGAAAAGGAGGAAAAAAGAGGAGATGTCTATGAGCTTGTGTCTTGAATGTCTGTGGATCATATTGATGTGGGAAGACATGGCAAAGCATTCCACATACGTGTTGTACGGCTGAAGAATGAATCCCTAAACGTCCTAAGATGGGCTTGAGGATAAACTGATGAGCATTTAGAGCGCCACGAGTATTGCGGTTGAATTCAAGGAGATTCAGCTGGCTATTTCTCTTGAGCACCGCTGGTAGAAAAAGCGGTAAGACAGTGACAAGCAGGAAATGTTCTTGCGATGTTCAAGCGGATCTATTGATTTCGCTATATTTGCGTCACCGATAAGTTTTATCGCGCATTTTTGTATTCTATCTAGCTGATGCAAAGTGGTTTTAGGCGCACCAGACCAGATATGGCAATTGTATTCAATTTTAGGGCCTTGTGTATAGTAGCCAGATCAGATGGAGTGATATATTTCTTGCACCGGGCTAGAAAACCTAAACATTTCGCAGCATTTTTGGCGACGGTAAATATGTGGTCATTCCAACGAAGCTTGTCGTTTCAGTTTCCTCGATTCAAGTGCCGCATTCATGGATAATGGCATGGGATTTAGGATTGGCTTAGACGACAGGGTACAGCATTGGGTTTTGGAAGCATTAAATTCTACTCGATTAATATCTTCCCATTTTATTATGCTGTCTACGTCTGAATTTAAAGTGCTTAACATACGTAGTGGTTTGAGTTCCACACAAATATAGCGAGATGTGGAGGGACGTTCCTCAAACTTATATGAGAAGCTGAGTCGTCGGCGAAAGAGTGAATTGAATTAGAAGTCACAGATAAGAGATCATTAATAAAAATGAGGAATAGAGTCGGGGACAAAACAGAACCCTGGGGAACACCGGCATTTAAGTAATGTCCTTTAGACTTGAAACAATCTAAAAGAACTTGAATTGAGCGGTCAAAAAAAGTACAACAGCTTTGCTTTCTCCAAATTTATGCAAGGACCGGTTCCACTGTTCGGTGAGATATACCATCAAATCACCAGTAGAACGTTGCCCACGAAATCCATACTGCCGGCATACTGCCGGTCACAATTTCTTTAGTTTCAAGATATTTCTTGAGCTAAAAATTTATCAGCGTTTTCATGACCTTGGAAAGAGTGGATTTAAGTCCTATGGGTCGGTACGAAGAAGGAGACGACGGTTCGCCTTTTTTGGGACTGGGCTGGACAAAGGCTGTTTTCCAACTCCCGGGAAGCGTCCAGACGAAAAGGATAGATGAAATATGGGAAATACCATCTGGCCCAGCGGATTTGTGAGTCTTGATATCGTTTAAAACTCCAGCAACTGTACGAGTATTAATGAATATCTGTCCCATAGAGTCCTCAATACTGTAAGGTGCAGGAGGTAGCAATGCACAATCTGAAAGCGTGGAGCTAGCTGAGAAATGTTATTCTTTCAGGTTAATCGTAAAAAAAAACGTCCACTCCAAGCTGATGTGGTGTGCACGGTATGGGTGCAATGGATGCTCATGTTGCGTACAAAAAACAAAAAAAAAAGCAAAAAAGAAGGGATAAACTAAATAGAAAATTCATTAATCATCAAATTGAGAAGACATTTCGGTAATAGGAAGTCCTGGTAATAGGGGGAATATCTAAAATATGTTTTCATTATGCGTAACAAATATCCTTTTGTACCAATACGTAACTTAAATATCGCATAATAAAGCACAGATTATGAAATAAAGAAGCTGATGCTCAAATCCTACCCAAACAAATTCACTGAAATTATTAATGGAAACCTAAATCCAAACATCCACGCATCATCCACGCATCGAACTGCAAAATCAGTGCAGAGAAACCAAACGCTTTCTTTTGGTTAAGTCATTTATCTTATCCAACAGTTAAGGGGAGTAATGGTCGAGTCTCCGTTGGAGTTCTAGCAAACAAGAAAGGAAGTGGAGTACCGGAAAAGCAAACATTCTGTTACGCTTTCATTTACTTTCGTTGAGATGTCTTTTGATAATGATGAACCAGTTATAGAAGTACAAAGTACAAACACTGGTAGGTAGTAAGAGATGGAACACATGAATAGTAGTGGAAGGGGAATAATATATTACGATGATCACATTCAAAACACATCAAAGAAATGATTCTACAATCCGCCGCGATGATAAAAAAAAGGTCATCACAAATGTAAGCTTCAGTAGAACATTGCATAGATGCATTCGCCAAGGTACAGTAAATTCCTTCTGATGATGATTTCATAGGATTTTCCTTGGAGAAATGAAAGAAAAGGAAATATGAATGCACATTGGATGATAAAACCCTTTGTGTAGTCTCGCGTACAACGTTGAAAAGTGCATTCACACATGTGAATAGGAAGTGTGCAAAGGTTTACTGCGTCATTCAACCCATTTAGAAATGATGTTTTACTATTTGATCCAGAAATAAAGAAAGAAAAATACGTGCAATTGGGAGATATTAAAGTTCACCTGAATGCTCTAGTTCAAGGAGCTTTATAGTTGTAAAAAATTATATTTGTAACAATTTTCAACGAAAATTCAATTATTCGAAGCACTTCGATGAATTTATTTCGGTTTACCATCAAAACCACGCAGGCCAATTGGTCAATTTTCTGCTTTTAAGCCCCAAGACAGGAAGAGCAGTAACATAACTAAAACGTGCAATCCACACTGAGGCCGTTAGACCATCAAAGTAAGTACGAATTCAAAGTATTTGTGTTAGACACAACTCAATGGACACAATTTCAACCCTTTTGTGTCCGGAAGTTTTTTAATTTTTTTTTAAATTTTAAAACATTTTTTATAATAAGACAACATAAAGTTTGAACGCGATCGGTTGCAGAGCTTGGCAGTCATATGGAACATACATACATACCCACACACAAAGTTTCACTTACAATATGCTCCCTAGATTACCGAACCATCTTGATAACAAAACCAAATATTTAGGCGATCAGTGGGTAAGTGCATCGCTTCTGAGCAGGAGGTTCTTGGTTCAAATCCAATAACACCAAAAGTATTTTCACGGTTCGCCTTTCATTTGTGTGCAAAAATAGACATGCGCAACACAATTGGTCGCGAGAAGCTAGGCCTTGAACCGCAAATTTTATATTAATTTTTGTAGCTTTCATCCCTGGCGCCTCTGGTGTACAGGGTGGCGTGAACTTCAAATACCCTCCCCAGATCCCCAAAGGTGTTGCTTCACGGCCTCCAGACTTCGACCGATACATTGCCGGTAGACCAGTTTTCTGGTCTACGTAGAGTTTAGCAGGCTGGAACCCGTATAGGATTGTAAAGGTAGCCTAGAACGCGTTTTCTGCCCCACAACAGGGCCTGAAGGAGGAGGAAAACTATAAAATATAATTTTATTTTTTAATTTTAAGAGGTAGGGTAAGAATAAATCTAAAACGAACGCGCCCAGAAAACGATCATGTCAGATATACGCACCATCCGATTTAAATAAAGAAATAATAAAGAGTAACCTGTAAATAAAAAGATGCAAGAATGTTATAATATGTAAATAGAAATAAAACATAAAAATAATCTGTCTGTATTAGCTGATGGCCAAGTAAGGAAACTGACGATTTCATTAAATATTACATCCTAAAATAGATCCTGCTTTTTCCGAAAGCAGATATTATTTACCCTAAAAAAATACAAAGAAACATAATTACGAAAGGATTTTACCCTAAAAGTATTGTTTGCGACTTTTATTTAGATTAAATAAATTAACCAAAACACAGTTTAAATAAAAATTATGTTTTATTAAGATCCCGAGTAATTTTAAAATTATAACGAGTTATTAGCTGTACCTTGTATGACATTACAGAAGTCCATCATTTAAAAAAAAACAACCCATAAAAATTACAATTTTTTATGTAAATTCTCTAATAGGAGATGGGTATGTGTTAAAATTTGAAGAAAACCGTGCAAATTTTTAAAAAATTTACATAGACACCACACATGTCTCAGGGCCTGATCACTCAAACAAACTAACAAAAAGTTTTGTCCATCAGTGATACACATGTGTTTAAAATTTGAAGAAAATCGAGCTAGTTTTTAAAAAATGTATATGGGCAAACCTCGGGCATCACGGCCCGCTCACTCCAAAAACTTTACAAAAAATTTTGTCCATCGGAGATACACACGTATATAAAATTTAAAAAAAAAATCTGGTTAAGTTTTTTAAAAAAATTGTTGAGGCCCTCCTCTGTCTCCAAAATTTTTACAAAAAGTGTTTTTCATCGGAGATACATACGTATATAAAATTTGAAGAAAATCGGGTTAATTAACAAATTTAAACAAATTTTGGGGCCCCACGACCCCGGGCCCGGGGTCTCCAAATTTTTTACAAAAAGTGTTGTCATCGGAGATATGCATGTGTGCAAAATCAATAAAAAGGACTTTGGGAAGTGGGTTAAAAATTGATCGCAATATTCCACGACAAGCCCACAAACAAACAAACAAACAAACACACGGGCACGAGAAGTTAATATAGAGAATTTAAAAAAACTAAGAAATAAGAATAAGAATAAGAAAATATATAAAATAGCTTCCAAGTCTAATTAACACCTAAAAACAAATAAACTGATCCTTCTTCTCTAAGCTGGTGTTACTGAACAACGTTATTAATTTGATCCCAATAAAAACCGTTCGTCTCCTTGATCGAGCAGGCGTCATGAAATTCGAAACTGCACATTAATGAGAATTAATTAATATAAGAAACGCCCTATTCTGTCTGCTTGCCTCTAAACATAAACATATAAACATTTGACGCATCAAAGCCATGTTCACACCATATGTTAATTTCGTGCTCCTATACGTTTATCTTCTTTCGGACCGGCTAGACTCGAGATATTACGAGAACTGGTATGTCTGATTGTCTGGAAGGGGTCCTGGGGTGGTCTGGGGTTTTTTTTCTGATAATGCCAGGGTTATCACCTAGTTATAGTATATTGTCAGAGGAGGGTCTGTAAAAGAAAATCAAAACGAGTCATTATTTTATACGCAGTCTCACAATAGCGCGATAAGATCGCTGAAAGATTGTGTTATTAACATCTTTGTGCATGATTTGTACTGAGGAGGAAATTCTCTCAACTTTCGCTCAGCAAAGCAATTAAATTCTACTTGTCACATATATTAATCCTTCTCTGTTTTAATGACCATATAGAAAAAAAATATCAAAACATAAATTTCACTTTTCTACAGGCTTGTTTTTGTGTGAACATGTCTCCATATAGCCATTGTCAAATAAACAATCCAGGCTCTTAGCGTACGCGTAGTTAGTATTTACTGTCCCCTAGAATGTGTAAAAACCGCATATACATAACAGCGTTTCAAAGCAAAATTATCGCATTTTCGGGGGTCATCTTGAAATTAAATACACACACGAACACATGTAAACGCTGAAAGAATAAGCTAAGGAATTTCAAATAAAATCTTAGGTGCACACATACCAGCCCAGAAGTTGGGAACACTTTTCCAAAAAGATCATGTTGGATATGTGTACTGTTAGGCGAGGCGACTCGTTCACCCCTATAATAAAAGTAGGACACTATTAATGGTGCAATGTGGGAAAGCAAGGAAAACAAGCACATACAATTTCAAAGGTAAAATCCAGATTCTTGTATTTGTTATTGTTATTATTGTAGGTGGGGCTGTAAAGCCTTGTGCACTGCAACCTTGAGGTCCTATTGTGCATCCAAGATGTTTTACCACATTACGAGATTGCCCAGTTCCTTTGTAAACGCAACCACGTCTGCCAATTCGATTGGTATGGCATTTGGCTAGAGAACTGTATGAGCCTTGAAATGTTTTGACGTGACAACGTCTCACTCCAAGGTTTAAGAGGGTACATGTTCAAAAACTCAAATGTTAAATGTCACTATTTAACAGCTGTTAAGTTACGTTTTTAACAGATGTTAAGTAACGATTTTTTAACAGATGTTAAGTTACGTTTTTAACAGATGTTAAGTAACGATTTTTTAACAGATGTTAAGTTACGTTTTTAACAGATTTTAAGTAACGTTTTTTAATATCCAATGGGATTTGGTCATGAGGAACTAGAGTTTTTGAACAAAGCAATTTATCAAGCGATTCGCATGAAATTCGGAATGTAGGACTAATATGTGACTATAGGACTTGTTCCTATGGAAATTCTGGGACCTGGCCAATAGGGTCTGGGATTTTTGGAACCAAGCCATTTCTCAAGGGATTCGTATGAAACTCGTAATGTAGGACTAATATGTGACTATAAGACTTGTTCCTATGGAAATTCTGGGATCTGGCCAATTGGGTATGGGATTTTTGGAACCAAGCCATTTCTCAAGGGATTCGTATGAAACTCGGAATGTAGGACTAATATGTGACTATAGGACTTGTTCCTATGGAAATTCTGGGATCTGGCCAATAGGGTCTGGGATTTTTGGAACCAAGCCATTTCTCTAGGGATTCGTATGAAACTCGTAATGTAGGACTAATATGTGACTATAAGATTTGTTCCTATGGAAATTCTGGGATCTGGCCAATTGGGTCTGGGATTTTTGGAACCAAGCCATTTCTCAAGGGATTCGTATGAAACTCGGAATGTAGGACTAATATGTGACTATAAGACTTGTTCCTATGGAAATTCTGGGATCTGGCCAATTGGGTCTGGGATTTTTGGAACCAAGCCATTTCTCAAGGGATTCGTATGAAACTCGGAATGTAGGACTAATATGTGACTATAGGACTTGTTCCTATGGAAATTCTGGGATCTGGCCAATAGGGTCTGGGATTTTTGGAACCAAGCCATTTCTCTAGGGATTCGTATGAAACTCGGAATGTAGGACTAATATGTGACTATAAGACTTGTTCCTATGGAATATTTGGAATATGATCATTATTGTCTGGAATTTCTGGAATAAAGCAATTTCTCAAGCAATTCGCATGAAATTCGAAATGTAGGACTAAGATGTGACTATAAGATTTCTTCCTATGGAAATTCTGGAATATGATCACTATTGTCTGGAATTTCTTTAATAAAGCAATTTCTCAAGCGATTCGCATGAAATTCGAAATGTAGGACTAAGATGTGACTATAAGATTTCTTCCTATGGAAATTCTGGAATATGATCATTATTGTCTGGAATTTCTGGAATAAAGCAATTTCTCAAGCGATTGAAATGAAATTCGGAATGCAGGACTAATATGCGGCTATAAGACTTCTTCCTATGGGAATTCTGGAGACTTCTGGAGAATTCTGGAGTTTACGCAGCTACTTAAAATGGGATGCAAATAGCAAAATGTAAATGTCAAATTGTCGCCCTACAAGCAGACTGTAAGTCGGTTCAAAATATAGCAGCAATTTCGTGCATACCGACTGCCTGCCATTTTTTTGTGCAGCACAAGCTGCGAAGCTACTTAATTCTTTACCACAGCCGTAGTGATAGTATAGTCTCTGTTCATTTTCCTATCAGTGCTCTGCTCGCTCTTTCTATTAACATTGTGAGTGAATGCTCTCGTGTTTGGTAACAGAAAACAATACTACTATAAGTTACAGAAATAAGAGAACAATGCAAAAGAAATTTAATGAGAAATAATTGGCCTGCATGTTTGAAAGCGACAATCTTTCCATACCATTTCGAAGTATGGGCAGCATTACTCAGTACTCACTACATTTCTCTTCTAATTTCATTTAAAACTACTCAAATTTTTTATGAGTTGAAACCAAAAGCTGCATTACTGTGTTTTTGGCAGTAATATTCAATATGCAGCAACTTCACAGTTAGTGGTTATGAACATTAAAATTCGCTTATAAATAATTTATATATAATGTGATGTGATGATGATGTATGTGATGAGCTACGGTGCAAGTCGTAGGACTTGTATTTAGTATAGAAATTTTTAACGTGACAACGTCTCACTACAAGGGGTGCATGTTCAAAAAGTCAAATGTTAAATGTCCACTGTTGTGATCAACAGAATGCTCACAGCTCACACTGTTGTGCTCACTGTTAATGTTTTATTATCAAGAAGGCGTACCGTACTTGAAAATTTGAGAATCGCCTAGAGAAGACTATATTTAGAAATATTCATTTCAGTGTCGTTTGGCATTTTGTGCATAAAAGTTTGAATGGTTTTTGTATTTTTTAATTATTATAAAAAGTATTACAGTAATTTATTTTTTGTTATTTACATTAAACAATATTTCCTTGTATTGCAGATATTAGCTTTAATATATTTAAGTAATAATCTTCTACAAAAAATCATTTTAAACACAGATTTTCACAAAACGAAATCCCATCTTTCCGAATTATAATCGTTTAATTCATATTATCTATATATATTAACTATAAACATCCCTTTTTACTGATAGTTTACTATATATAAATAAGGAAAAAAAATATAAAAGATAATTTTTAACAGCTCTTACTTCTCCTACTACTATCGACGCAACTGCATTACTATGTTTGTGCAGTGATATGATATATTTAATATGTACCCACCTCACAATAAATTGTTATGAACATTTAAATCAGCTTATAAATTATTTATTCTGTTGTATTTGATGTGATTGATGATCATGTATGTGGTTTCAATAACATAAAATCAAGCAGAGCAGAACGAAACAAACATATGCAGTAGTAGGCTGCGGTCAAGAATTCAGCCGCTGTGCAGTTTATGCTGCATTTTGGTCAAAAATTCAATTATCAGCCAATGCATTAAAGAAAAATCGACTGCGCAGTTACTTAAAATTGGATGCAAATAGCAAAATGTAAATGTCAAATTGTCGCCCTACAAGCAGACTGTTATTCGTTTCAAAATATAGCCGCAATTTCGTGCATACCAACTGCCTGCCATTTTTTGTGCAGCACAAGCTGCGAAGCTACTTAATTCTTTACCGCAGCCGTAGTGATAGTATAGTCTCTGTTCATTTTCTATCAGAGCTCTGCTCTGCGTACCGTACTTGAAAATTTGAGAATCGCCTAGAGAAGACTATATTTAGAAATTTTCATTTCAGTGTCGTTTGGCATTTTGTGCACAAAAGTTTGAATGGTTTCTGAATTTTTTAATTATTATAAAAAGTATTACAGTAATTTATTTTTTGTTATTTACATTAAACAATATTTCCTTGTATTGCAGATATTAGCTTTAATATATTTTAGTAATAATCTTCTACAAAAAATCATTTTAAACACAGATTTTTTTTATATAAAAATGAAGCTAAATTTAACATTATAAAAATGCCAGTCTCTCAGTCAAAGAAGAGATGTTCGATCGTAAGTTGGATGTCTGCCACTGAACAATGAATCTACCATCGACCATTGAGTAAACCATCAAATATCATACATGGCATTAAGCATCGGTTCAAAGTAATTATTCGATCATTTACAGAAATAAGAGAACAATGCAAAAGAAATTTAATAAGAAATAATTGGCCTGCGTGTTTCAAAGTGACATTCTTACCATACCATTTTGAAGCATGGGCAGCACTTCTCACCACTTTTCTCTTCTAATTTAATTTAAAACTACTCAAATTTTTTATGAGTTGAAGCCAAAAGCTCCATTACTGTGTTTGGGCAGTAATATGCAATATGCAGCAACTTCAAAGTTAGTGGTTATGAACATTAAAATTAGCTTATAAATAATTTATATATAATGTGATGTGATGATGATGTATGTGATGAGCTACGCTGCAAGTCGTAGGACTTGTTTTTAGTATAGAAAAAATATATTTTTAATATATCCGTCCGTGTTTATGTCCTACAGACAATAAGATATTTGTTTTCTTTTCTTTCGTCCCGGACAGACGTTGTCACGCTCAAAACCCACGGCCGTGTCTTCGACACAGCCTACCCCGCTCTTTTTTTATTCTTTTCCGGGTGAGGGCTGCAAATATGAAAGTATGTGCTCTGATGTTTCCTTTGCCTCGTTACAAAATCGGCAGCGATCCGATTGGGATATATCCAATACTTACAAGAGATGGCTCTGGAATGGGCCTTGTCCTGTCCAATACCAGTGTTCTTAGTGTAAGGCGGTACAGTTTGAGGGTCCTGTCTTTATGACTAGTGTTGTATTTGAGAAGCTTTTTGGCCTGTCTCATCCCAGTCAATGACACCCATTTCGCTTCGATGTCAGTGATTTCCCATTCTTTAACTCTGTTTTTGATATGGCTTTTGAAATAGGCAATATCTGCTCCTTCTCTCGCAAAGAGATCTGCCTGATATGCCTGAGTGTCTGGGAGACCACATTAGAGTGATTTACTTCTTTCTATCTGTTTTCCGTCTTGGTTTTCTCTTTTTAAGTGGGCTCAGTGGAAAAGCTACTGGCTACTGAGCAGAGTTTCGTGGTTCGAATCCCAGTAATACCAAAAAAAATATTTTTCACGGTGTCCCACCTCTTGCGAATGGGTGACAAACGTTCCGAAAGTAATAACTTGTCACGGAAAGCTTCTCAATTCGCTGTTCGGATCCGACCTTAATTTGTAGGTCCGCTCCATTTGAGTCCAAAAATATACATGCACAACACAAATGGTTGCGAGAAGCTAGGCCTTGTACCGGGTCTGTCGCGCATATTTTTATTTATTTCTCTTTTTAAATTCTCTATATTAACTTTGCGTGCTCGGTTTTCTGTCGGTGACTGGCAGGCGGGCTGGCCAAATTCCGATTTCATTGAGACTTTGCAAATATGTGTATCTCCGGTGACAACCCTTTTTATAAAAATTTGCAAGTGATCAGGACCCGCGGCCGATTGGCGCCCATATGAATTTTTTAAAAACTATCCCGCTTTTCTTCAAATTTAGCACACATATGTATGTCTGATAAAAAGACTTTTTATAAAAATTTGGCCCATATAATATTTTTAAAATTTTCCCCATTTAATTCAAATTTTGCACACATGTGTATCGCCGACTAGAGAATTTAGATGATAAATATTAATTTGTATTGGTCGTTTTTTACCTTTCTTTCCTATTTCCGTCGAAAGTTTTTATTTTTTTTTACTTTTAAACAAAAATAACTAAAATTCTTTGGTGTTTCTTTGTGTTTGCTCCAATGTGAAACCGATATCAATTGGGCGCAATATTAATACTGTGCCGAAGACAGCTAAATTTCAACAGGCACATAGCATAGAAGATAAAGCTATGTAAGAAGAAGAAAAGGGGTTAAACTTTAGAACAGCATACACACAGAGACACATAAATACCTTAACGAGATGTAAGTAATGGTAAGCTTTAATATAGCTTGATTATACAAAAGGATAAAATCAAGCTATCAAGGAGGACAAATTTTGCTCTTTTCTATATGTTAGCGGGAAGAACGATGCGAGTAATGAGCGCTGCAAATTTCAAATTAAGGACCATAAATAAAATTAAATTGAAATCTTGCGTGACATCTATAGCACTCTGTGTTACATAGAAGCCGCATCCTTTCACCCACAAAGGGCGAACTCCACAAAGTATTCTTGTATGAAATCTTTTTACACTCACATACCATAAGGAATTTTCTGTGCAAAATTCTCTCGTGTCATTTGTGCCTCTGTTATTTCCTTTAACAATATTTTTTGTTTATTTTTGCTTTCTGCAATGCAGTGCAGTGTTAGGCCTTTCACAAGAAATTAACGAGTAAATGAAAAGTAAGAGTTGGCGCCATCCAGCGAAAGTCATAAATTTGTTCCATGAAACTCAAAGCTGGAGTGAATCAAAACAGACATTCACTCATATGTCGTCGTATGTCAGGATATCGTTTTGAATATTTCTGCGTCATAAATTTCATCGGAGTGACTTCCGGTGCGCAGTTGAAAATGTATTTTCATTCGAACAAAGTGGAAAATACTCTAATGGAGGACATAAACATTAGGCTATTTGTTAGGCTATTCGCTCGTCGTCCTTCGACCGTTAGAAGTGTATTTAAACGTTTTCGTGTTTTCTTTTTGCTTATGCACGTGCACGACAGACAGGAACCCCACCACCTGTAAATCACTTTAATGAGTTGCAAACGAACAGGTGATGTCGGCGATACCGCTCAATGGGCGGGTTTTGCACATATGTTTGGGTGATTTGTAAAAGCCTAAATTGTGGCAGAACATGTTACCCGCTGTACAAGGCTGTTCGGTTTGCATTCATTTTGTCTTGAGGCAAACGACCTCATTAATAACTCAATTACTGTGTTGTAAGAGAAGCGCGAAGCTCTTTTTCAGAGTATGTGTAAAGGATGAATATATTCTCTTGTTTTTAGGTTCTTTATTATGACGAATTTGTTAAAAGCCAAGAATAACTCTGCAATAATTGTATACTCTGTATATACTTTACTTAATATGCGAGGACATTTTTTGCAATTGTAATATTCATATAATCATAACATATATCGGATGTAATGTCGCAATATATTTGTTCAAACATACAAGCATACATAATTATAAGCTTAGTTTTTTTCACCGTGTATAGATTTTTTTTATAATTAGAATACAACAAAATACTTTGCACTCTTCAAAGATATTTTGGAGAGAAAAAGAACGGAGTCCGTGGTCACACTTGCAATACTTTTGACGATATTATCGAATTGGGAACACTGAGTTAAGTAAAATATTCTGCATTCGTACTGTACGGTTAAATGAGAAATCTCTGAATAGTGTCCGAATATGGTCTAAAGTTAAGCTAAACGATACTCACTGTGTATACTTAGTGTCCTGGGTGAACTGGGTATACTGGTTGTACTGAGTACACTGAGTGGTTGTACTGGGTGTGCTGGGTGTATTGAGTATATTGAGTATACCCATTACATCCAGTACACCCAGTACTTGCAGTCTAATCTGTGGAGAGGCGGAATGAGGTTACTTTCCTGAGAAGCGATGGTGAACATCGATAGTACAGTTGCAAGCAGAACACAATCCGGTGAATTTTTGGGTTGATGTATATTAAATATGTAGATTTTTGGCAGATGCAGGTTGGCTCTTGATGTAGTTGAAAATACTCTACAAACAACGTCTCGTAAATAAAAGCCTAATAATAATCATCTCGCGACCATTCGTTTTGTGCGCTTTATATAGTTTTGGACACAAATGGATAAATAAATGGTTGAAAAGATAAATAATAAATAATAGCCTAATGCGAAATCCCTTTGGAAGTCAACTTTTTAATTTGTAAGTGTCTAAGCCTAAAATAGCGTTTTTTATATTCCGCGTATGACGATTATCGCATGTCTCGAGTGGCGCGTGTGATGAGTTGAAAATTTTTTCGACTTTTTTGAGATCCTTCCAATCAGCTTCCAAACGGCCTAGAGTGTTGAAATTTTGTGAGTGTCTAAGCTTAAAATATAATTTTTACATTCCGCGTATGACGCATTTCGATAGTCGCGTGTGGCGCGTATGATGAGTTGAAATCGCGCCATTTTCTCGTTGTTGATGTCTTTTTTTAACCACCGTTCGCAAAACCTAGAAGGCTGATATTTTGTGACCGGCTCAATGTCAGTGAACGTGACCGAGACCGAGACCGACCTCAAAAACAGATATTTTGGCGATTATTAACAAATAACTGTGACTGTGTGGCGTGGTTCGATGTATACATAAATGTTAGTTTTTAAATTCTCTATATTTACTTCGCGTGCCCGGCCTGGCAGACTGGCTGGCTGTCTGGTCAGATCTTGTGATCAATTATTAACCCACTTCCCAAGGCCCGATTTTATTGAATTTTTGCACACCATGTATATTTTCGATGACAATACTATTAAAATTTAAGAGTGATCGGGCCCCGAGGAGCTTCCATACAATTTTTTTTCCCTCAAAGCGGCATCAGATCATTTCATACTATGATGACTATGTTCTGTGTGGGTTGTGCGCTGTGAGCAGCGCTGCTTGCTTTACGATAGGGGTCGTTTTATTATTGGTTGCAGTGCTTCGAATGTGTTTTTATTTTTTAGCATTTATAGTGGAATTCAGTATAATTTTGGTTATTGGAGAATTTACATGAACAATTTTAATTTTTAAATTCTATATATTAACTTCGCGTGTCCGTGGTTAGCTGGGTAGCTGGCGGACACCCCAAATCTTGTCATCAATTATTGACCCACTTCCTAAAACCTGATTTTATTCAAATTTTGCACACATGTGTATTTCCCATGACAACCCTTTCTATTCAAATTCGGGGCCCTCGGGCCCCCCATACAAATAAATTACAAAATTTACTAGATTTTCTTCAAATTTTGTATTAATGTGTTACTCCGTTGTAGTGATCGGGACTTGAGGTCCGAGGAGTAACGATATAATTTTTTTTTTAATTTTTACCCGATTTTCTTTAAAATTTTACCACCTATGTTCAAAACTTTTTGTAAATTTTTTAGAGTGATCGGGCGTGGCTTGAGGGGTGCTCATATATTTTTTTTAAAAATTAACCCGATTTTCTCTGTAACTTCGTTGGACAACACTTTTTGTAAAAACTTTGGAAGTGATCGAGCCCCAGGGTCGGGGGTCGCCCATACAAATTTTGTGAAAAAAGTACCCGATTTTCTTCAAATTTTATACACACATGTAAAAATTAAAAAAAAAATTTTAAAGCTATATTAATTTATTTTAAGGATAGACGTGACTAAAGCATTATTGTCTTTAAAGAAGAATGTGTAGAAAACTTGTGTTTAATATTTCAAACATAGACATCCTAGAAACAATATCTAACTTTTTATTCGCATTATTATCCTCTGTACCATTCACACCTTTTCTTGTACAAAAAATAACAATAACGCGTAAATCTCGTAACATCTTCAGGAAAGACGGCAAAAATATCTATAAATAACAATAAAAGAGAAATGTAATTTCCAACTTTTGCCTCAAGATTTAATAATATTCCTTTTCTCTTCATTTATTGTGTCGCAGTTAGTCAGAGTCGCACTTCTTGAGTTAGGTAATCCTCGCCTGTTCGCATCGTACACACAAAAAAACTCATTCCTTCGACACGATGAACGACAAAAAATAAATTTATATCTTTTCTTATGGTGTATCCACCTTCCCTTGAAGAAAAACGGAAATACTTTCTGCTAAGCATTTGTTTATTTTTTATTCGAGTACATCGCTGATGATGGACACAGACATTTCTACCGGAGTCGTCTTTAGAAGTCACTACTGCTCCATTAGCTGCATACAGCAAAAAGTGCCCTAGATGAGGTAAAATAGGATGAGGCATTTGAGAATATTTATTGTTAAACTTTGTTTTTGCTATCCTAATACGTTTTGGCTACTTAATTTATGCGATAAATGTCCATTCGCCCTGCTCGAAGGCTAACATTTTAATAAAAAATCCAAAGGAAGAATTTTTTGTGTAAGAGTTCCGAAAGGAAAAACTCTATTTCCTATTATAATAATAGGACAGGTGTGAGTGAAGTCGTTTTCTCGTCAGCGTGGAGGAAATAATACTCTAGTTCTTTAAATATAACGCATGCAAATGAAAACAAATTCATAACAATAGCTTAAGTTTGCTAACAAAAATTTTCTGATGGAACGTCGGCAAATTTGGCCAATACATATTTTGATGGACAAATCCTGTGTTTGAATAGAGTCGACCCAGATTCAAATGTCTCCATATAATATATTTTGTAAAAAGAAATACCCTGTTGCAATAATTGCTCTACTTTGCGTGTGAAAAGTCGTCCATAAAATTAGCCATATGCACTGATTACTCGCTGTAGCAATGTCCGCTGGCCCACCAATAAAGTAGAATATTAAATAGACCCCGTTATATATTTTCTTTGTTTTACTTATTGCTAAAATTTTACGTTTCCTGGAGTTATATAGATGGAATTATTTTCTTTACTGCTAGGATATTTAACAAATTTAAAATGATTCTTTTAAAATGTTCTTTATCTCAATCAGCACATACTGTATCTTAGGTTATGTAAGGTTGCGGTGGCAGCTAATGCTCACTTAGACCATTCGCGGTCCTTTGTGTTACCACAGGATCTTATACCTCTCCCCTTTTCATAAGATCCCTTCACAGCTCTTAATGAATCGAATTATATCTCGCACTTCGTCGGTTTCGAGATCTGATAGGTTATTCATTGACCGCTTACCTAAGTGTTTGTGCCTTCTGTGCATTAGTGCCGGACATGAGCAAGGAAGAAGTTTTATGGTCTCCTCCTCCTCCTCGTCCATGCATCTTCTGCAGAAGTCATTATATTCGACACCCATCCTTCTCGCATGTTTCCCTAGAAGGAAGTGTTGTCATTATCCCTACAACCGTTCTTAGTTCACGTCTTTGTAGGAAAATAAGCGCAGTTGAGCGCTTCATGCCAGCTTTGGCCAGACCTGTCTTAAAATATTGCAAGTGTCGGTTTTTCCGACGCTCAAAGTGTAGCGATAGGACTCCCTACCTCTGACCTTTCCGGTAGCAGCTGGGAGTCGGACCACGTCTAGCTAACTCGTTCGCCCTGCAGTTCCCCTCAACACCTGTGTGGCCCGGGACCCATATGATCGTTATATTAAACTACTCACTCTTTTTGTTAAGAGAGGAGTGACAGCTCAATGCCACCTTAGATTTCAGTGATACCGCCTCCAACGATTTTATGGCCGCCTGACTTTCCATATAAATGATAATCTTCTTTGAAGATAGTACATTATATGCTTCAGCCAACTCATAACCCCTTCAATCGCTATGACCTCAGCCTGGTGCATGCTGCAGCGATCAGGTGGACGGACAGAGATGCTTACTTTCAGCTTGTCACAGAAGACTCCTGCTACTACTATACCATCTAGCTAAGAGCCATCCGTGAAAAACTGTATTGTTTCATTATTGGTTACGGATCCACCATTCCAGTTTTCTCTGGAGGATATTGTTGTTCGAAAACCTTTTTGAAAGCATAACACTGGTGTTATGTAATCAAGTTTCGTCAGCTCTTGCTTCACCGATTTAGTTATAGTGGAGTTCCCATTTTGAAGACTTTTCCACTAATTGACAGCGTAGCTGTAATTGCCGCTTTCTTTTTGCCAAATATATCTAGCGCAAGTTGGTGAAGATCACAGCGCCCCGCTTATAAGCATACAGGCCGCTCTGTGTACCTTCCCCAATATACTTTTATGCGTGGTTTTTTCCATAACTGGCCACCATACGTTTACCCCGTACAGTAGTATTGGTCTCACTTCCGAAGTGTAAAGCCAGTGTACCAGCGTTGGTTTCAAACCCCATTTTTTACCAATGTCGTTCTTGCATGAGTATGATGATGAGCAATATTCGCTTTATTTACTTGTTCTATTATATTAGGTTTCCAGCTCAGTTTCCTGTCCAAGATTGTCCCAAGAAATTTGCTCTATCAGAAAAAACTAAGGGGGTACCATTTAGTTTTGGCGGATCAACTGTTGAAATTTTATATTTCCAAGCTCTGTCATATTCGGGTTGACGCTCAGACCGCTTTTATTTGCCCATTATTTAACGATTAAGAGGACATTTTGCATAATCTCCTTAATCGTTCTGAGGTATTTCCCTGAGACAGCTAACGCTACATCATCAGCATACGCTACCACTTTTATCCACTATCCTTCCAGTTTCAACAGTAATTCGTTTATTACTATATTCCAGAGGAGAGGGGATAATACACCCCCTTGCGGTGTTTCTCTAACTGCCTGCCTCTTTAAGATTGAACCTCCCAGCTCCGCACTTATAATCCTGCCTAGAAGCATATGATTAATTAGTATGCCTATAGGGTAGTCCACCTCTTGCTCTGACAGTCCTTTACAGATTGCCTCTGTCCTAACATTATTGACATTATTGATTTTGTTTGTCATTTACAGTAAAGCTACAGTTGTTATCGTCAAACGATTGTATAAAAATCTTCTGCGAAGTCATTAAGGTGCTTGCCGATATCTCAATCCATTTTTAAAATTTAAAAGAGATACGCGACGCAGTGTTGAGTATACACAATTTTTTAAGTTACCAACTTTAGGCTTTATACTACGGAACGTAGAGCTATCAACTACAACTGGAAGGATTTATAGCAATTCCGGCACAATAACTTTAATTATCACAAAAATGAAAAAAAAGCCTCAACCGTCCTGGAACTGAAAGGATTTATAGCAATTACGGCACAATAACATAAATTATCACAAAGATAAAAAAAAAGCATCAACCGTCCCACAGAATTCAAACAGCCGGCCTTGTTTAGATTTTATAACACAGAGAGTTTGGGGTTTTAAAAACTGAGTCTGGTTAAACTATAACCACCAAAGTTTCTGTAAAAAATATGCAAGAAATACGACAATAGCAAACACTGACAAATCTTCTTAGTTTATTCACTCTTTTGTCAGCTAAATTGTAAATCATAATTCATTAAAAAAAAAATCAAAAGTTCAAGTTTTTTTTGAGTTCATGTTCTGTACATGTCCAAAATCTTAGTCTTGTATAGCGATACTGGAAAATGTCTCAAACGAAGATTTTATGACCAAATCGTATCTTTACATATATCTTTTAAAGTAGCATGCCCAATATTCAAGGGTAAGCAGAGCGACAAATTCAGAAGAGTACGTTACTTGTCTTACAGCGTAATGAGGTAGACTTTCATTTTATCTTCAAAAGGAGCGCATCACAATATCTCAACATCCAAAACAACATGAAATCGAGAATTGGGCACACATTGACAAAGCCAGCAACACATCTAAAATTCTTAAATTTTAAAATAAGAATAAAGAAGAATTAAATCCGTCGTTTTTATTTATCAACTTAAATTGTAAATCCTTTAATAACTAGATGTAATGTTGCAACAATTGCACAACATCAAAAAATAAGCAACAAGCAATCGGAACAATTGCAGCCCATCCAGCGATAAAAACTTAAACTTAGATCCAAAAAAGATATTATCCTTACTGAAGTTCCTCCTCCGCTGGCTTCAGCTTTATTGTTATTAGCATTTTTTGTTTTCCTGCGATAAAAATAAAAAAAACAAACAGAACAAGAAATGAAAAAGAAAATTCGGCTTTCATTTCAAATTTAGGATAATGATAGTCAGTAGATTCGAGTTGTGTACATCTTGCCAGGCGGGTATTCCGATATGTTTAACGAACTCAATGTGAGAGAAAGGTGGCATATAATGAATAAATATTTGAAAAAAGAAGACTATGACAAGCAGAAATTAATTTTCTTTTTTTTCATCGCTATCATATATTATTAACGTTGAAGTCAGTGAAATATTGACGACAAGGACGAAGTTATTTATGTGCATTAAATGTGTGTGAGATGTGAGAATGGTTTTCGTCCGCCGTTTTAAAGTAACAATCATAAAAAGCGTCATGGTGGTCCAAATTATCCCCCAATGTTCATCGCAAGGAAATTAAAAAATTGTTTAAAAAGTTTTGGTTTCAGTTAAGGCCATAATATACACAAATTAATAAAAAAAGCAAGCTTCTCAAGCAAACACCCTCAACTTTTGACAGAGTCATGAAATAATCTCTACCTTTGCAGGAGTAATTTTGATTTTCTTCCAATACACATCGTGTGTCGATTATGAGAACGAGGGAAATCGAGCACATTACGAGCTAAACATCGCTGGAAAAATTTCTCGGGAAAACTCACGCGTAAAATGGCGTATTATAAAAGAATAATGGGAAAGATTTTCGATCGCTGCAAGGCAGGAGGAGAAAATCCAAATTAATTGGATTGACTGTCGACAGTGCGGATGATAATTTGACGAAGATGAGCGATTGAAGCTGACGAACAAGGGAACTTCGCCGATAGACTTTTGAGGATGCGTTCATCCGTACGGTATGATGACGAGATAGGAATGCTAAAAGAATTAGAAAAACGTTTTTTGATACAGCATAACAGCCTTACCTCAATGAAGGTGATTAACGAAACGAAACATCAACGATGACGAAGACGATCGTCGATAGATAGAAAAGGCAACCGCATTTTTTATGAATTATTAATTACTTTTTATTGTTAAAAACTTATTTAGATTGAAATATGGTAAATATTTATCGTCTTTGCAATGCAACATTTATTTGTATATTTCTCGTGGTATGACATCATATAGAGAATTTTCAATCCACCAATTGGATATAGGTTTAGGAATGTAAATGGAGGGAAGAAGCTTATTGTAAGCAAAGATATTATAGAAAATATAATCAAAATTAAAATCAAGTTCTGCTGGTAGTATATAAATAGAAAAGCATCGAAGCAACAATAACAATAATAAATAAAAAAGAAAAAGAAAAATTATGCATACCTAAGATCTTAGATAAAAAAAAAACGGTTAAAAATTTGTAACATAAATTCTCTAATAACCAAAAGTATACTGAATTCCAGTAACAATGTGTGTGGGAGCCCCCAAACCACAGCCCACTCAATACTAATTTTTAATAGAAAGGGTTGTCACCAGAAAGCGTGGTTCAATAAATTTGGGGTTTGGGAAGTGAGTTTAAAATTGATCGCAAGATTCCACAACCGAACAAACGACAGAACGAACGGCAGACAGAGAACCATGCCGACGTGAAGTTAATATAGATAATTGACAAATGTATGATCATCTTGTTAGTAAATTATTGGTAGAAATGCATTAAATGAATGGATCATGAATATCTGAAAGGTATAGAATTAATGAAATGGTACGAACGGTTAAGCAATCGTTTAAATACTAACAAATGGTACACCCTATACTCGTTTCTGATATTAAATGTTACTCTCATATAATGTTCATATTGCACCAATACAATACACCAAACCAATACACCCAACTAACTCCTTGACATTGATGGTGCGTTCAATAACACTGCCAATGACTCAATAACAAGAGCAATCAGTAACAGATGTATCGAGGGCTCGAACAACCAATGAACAAGAGCCATGCTGGAAAGTCGAGTCAAAACTTTCTCGCCAAGGGAAGTGTCTGTGTCGGTGACTGCAGCTAAGGGCTGCCCGCAAGGTGGCGTACTCTCGCCCCTTCTATGGTCACTTGTCATAGACAACCTTCTAGCCGATCTACATTGATCACAAAATTTGGCCAACCACTTATTTATTATTAAAGCAATTCACAATCAAATAATTGGACAAGAGCTCATTTCAAAGTTGTAATGCAGTGTAGTCTCGATTAATCAAGTTGTAGTATGTAACACTGAGAAATAGTTTTAAACATAGTCTTTGAGGAAAAATTTAGTTAAGTTATTGAGTTGATTTTCAGGGCGCGAACGGATATCAGGATGACTCACTGCCCAATATTGTAACAGGAGAACTGGAAACTATTTCAAGTAATTGAAAGGAAGCAAAGGACAAAGGAGCACATATTTTATTTTTTTTTCCACAAATATTTGTGTCTAGCGGAAGCTAGTTGTCTTAAACCAAACAAATAATTTTTAATGAACTGAAACAACATCAGTGAAGTGGTAAGCCGTGCTACAAAGCAAATAGTAAAACGTAATAAATTCTCAAAAAGAGATTGAGGAAAAACATTATGTGAAAATGTTGCTACTTACTAGCGTTAATCGCCACGGGCGCCGTGGCTAACTGGAATGCGCCAGTAGAATCCCAGTAACACCAAAAGTATTTTTCACAGTGTCCCACCTCACGCGAATGGGTGACAAACGTTCCGAGAGTAATAACATGTCACGGAAAGCTTCTCAATTCGCCGTTCGGATCCGGCCTTAATTTGTAGGTCCCTTCCATTTGTGTCCAGAAATATACATGCGCAACACAAATGGTCGCGAGGAGCTAGGTCTTGGACAGCAATGGTTTGTCGCGCCGAATATTAATATAATTATTACTAGCGTTAATCTGGTCAACATGATGGTCTCCTTTCTCCCTACCTATACCTTAACAAGAAAATGTAGTTTTAAGATACATACAAATATGCGTTATCCATCAGAAAATGTTGGTTATCAAAACCTTCAAATGGAGTCACTTTTAAACACTTTTTAAGAACTGATTTAAATTTTCAACAGAAAATTTTGCATTTGAAGGCGCTGCCTGCGTTAGTTGTTTGCAAAACACTTACAGAGCGTAAGAGCATAGAAATATGAAGCCAAACAATTGTACAATTTTACCCTACACATCGATGGTAGGGTACTGGTATATGTTGTATGGCTACCGTATTTAAGTACCACCAAGTTCTCATTCATTCCACTCATTAATGTGAGCTTTGGTCGCCCGCACTTTTTATCAACAGCACCAGCAAAATAAGAAAATAAAAAACCGCCAACCAGCAAACAAATAGAACAGGAACTGAGCCTGTGAGTGGCACAGCACAAAGAGCATACAAACACAAAAACATACACACATACACATACACACACACACACTAGCGAAAATACACACAAAACAAAGCAACAACAGCATGGCAGCACAGTCGAGGCATTATGTAATGAGATTTAATTAAAATTAATTACATTAAGTGCATCCATATCCTTTTGGTCGACGTCAGCATCGTCATCATCGTCATCATCACCGCGCATCAGTCCAGGACTCTCCTTTCTACACATAATGTACGTATGTACGATACAGCCAACAACATCCTTTTTATGTGGTTCCACCATCCGTCGGAATCTCAAAGTCAGCATAAAAACCGGAATAGAGTTGTTGCGGAGCTGCACCACACTGCATCCTCCAATTTATCAGCATCTCCGCCTGCATTGTGAAACCAACCAGCGCCAATTGCGTACTTATGCTGTTGCTAAGAACCAAGCAACAAATTCCAAGCCCCGGTATTACTCTGGCTTAGCTCATGTCGTTCGTCCGTCCGACACCGTAGAGGTACCCGTTCAATCACTACTTCAATTTTATTTCATTCTCTAATCGGTCTGACGTCTGGTCTGTTGTACTTTTTTGTTATCGTTGATATTTTGTCATCCAAGTATAAGCCATTGCAGATCCTACATAGACAAACTGTTGAAGCTCTTTTCCGACAAAATTTGGTAAGCCATCAAATTGTTGGCAAAGCAACTCTGGGGATTGATGGTAAAAGCAGAAACTATCATGTACTACAACAAATTAGGTAAATGTTAATAAAATTTGGCGTATAACAAACCATGGAACAAAACGATTTTATGCTTCGCGAATTGTTTAAATCGATTTTAGCAACTGGAAGATACTTGGCGTACACACTTGAACAAAATTTCAGATTTTTAATTATTATTTCATAAATACAATTGTGTCTGATATATATCATATATGTTATCATTTAATATTTCCAAAACCGTTGTGACATTTAATTTTGTAAACAATTTTTGTGAACTAGAAATCTCCCTAATAATCATTATTTTAGTATTCTGTGATTATCCTGTAACAAAATTAAAAATAATAATATTTGTTGCGCGAGAGACCGTTGCGGTCCGAGATCCAGCTTCTCAAGACCATTCGGGCTGTTCGTCTTATATCTTTGAACAAAAATTGAAGGGACACCTGCAATTTAAGGCCGAATACGAGTTGAGAAGCTTTTCGTGAGAAGCCGAGGCGTTTGACTCTCAAACGTTTTTCAAATTTTTGCAAAGGCTGGGACCGTAAAGAATACTTTCGGGTTTTCTGTAATTTCAACCTTGAACCTCCTGCACAGATGTCCAACGAACTAACTACTAGAGCCATGGTGCACATCTTAACAAATTCATATAAATAATGAAAAATACTTATAAAAATATATTATGTATTACATAAAATAAATGCTTATTTGTCCAAAAACTAAGAAATCTTACAATGTTAACTGCACAACTGCGTAATTCGTCCTACAGTATAAGCGAAAACCATTGTTCTGAGTGCTCAACATTGATTATTATTACTCTTAGCAACTGCTATTGTAGTAACAACCACTTAACAGCGGTGGGCTATCTTTCGTTCGTCAATTAAAAACGAATCAACGGCACATCCACTGCGTCCGACCAACAGAAAACTCAAAGCAGAAAAAAAATGGCAGAAATTATTATTACCTTTATAATTATTATATATTTACTACTTCTCCGTAATACATAACATACATAGCATACATAATGCAATAGTCGAATTCTTTGAGTCCTTTAGCTGTATTAAATTTAAATTCGCTAAACGTTGAACTGGAATGCTACTGAAATTGCACCACATAAACCACATCTTGAAAATGCGGTTTATTGGTTTCATCCACTTTTAACATAGCACAACGTTGGCCACTCCATAACGCTTAAAATTATGCTGCTTCTCGTGTAGTTTTAGCAGTTTCTGAATATCTAAAATTATCGCACAAAGGTAACCACACCGGTCCTAACAGCGCGAATGTTCGTACTTCAGCAGTACAGAATCAATGAAACTGCAGTGAAAATTTCAAAAGAACACAGAATATTTCACATTACTTTATAACACAGATATAACTGTATTTAAATAATTCACCATCCCAATCGTATGTTCTTCGTTGATTTACCAAAGTACCAACAAAACAAACATCAAAAAACAATGTCCATAATGGGTTGATACTCGATGGTTTCGCTTTTGAACCTTTTACATCCCAATCATCAAAATCTAACACCAAAAAGGAATCGAAACTATATTAACAAGAGCTGGTAGTACACATTAGGCAAATCAACACAAGAAGAAGCCTTTGTAACACATACAAGGCAAGCAAAAGAAATGTATCTTCTGAAAGACTAAAAGCTTTGCACCATATATACGGATTGTTTGAGTAATTACGTTCAAAGCACATGAACTATAATCAAATAGGTGGGTATACCTTAACAGCTAACAAGGCAGACGAGGATGTATAAAGGACAATTTCCATGAAAACCAAAAAAAAAATTTTTTTTTTGATATTTAAAGTGAGTTCTTAGATAAAAATTACGAATTTTTTGCATAATCTGCTGATTGCATTAAAGTGTTTCTTCGGCCAAGTTAAAGGATTCAACCGCAGATCCAAATGATTTTGTAAAGTTTAAATAAACAAAGATACGAAGACATTTCTGTTGATTAAAGTGATAGACGGGATTTCCAATTATTACAAAGTACCATTTCGAATCTAGTGCAGTTTTCTCCAGAGTTGCGAGTGAGGTAAAATCTCAAATAAACGAAAGTGTTGTGAGTACTGAACTCACAACAACATCACCTTTTAACCGAAGTGGAGGCTTCGAATACCATGCACAATATGGTTAAACCAGCTGCTTTTTATGAGGCATTCGAAGCAACAAAAATGCACACAAATTCATATTACCCTTACCAGCCTAACATCTAACAAAATGTAGAAACAAGAGAGGCATTTTAGTCCTTTCCTTCAGTATTCCGCATGCATGTTCTTACCAACTTCTGGAAATCGTTTGATTACGCAAATTAAGAAGATCTCAAATGAAGAAGAAACCTTGAGAGAAATGGTAAAGTGTTTTGTGATTAAGAAGTGAAGTGGTGTACATCAAGGCTGCATACTTTCACCTCTGTTATTTCTATTGCTCATCAGTGCTTTTATTTGTGAAGTTCTTTTGATAAACAAAGGAAAACGTACGGAAAACGGTAGTGCAAAATATATGTGGGCAGCAGAAAAAGGCAGGCTAAATCTGGAAAGGAAATAATTACACCACTAAAACTAACCTGCGACCAGAAAGATTTTCAACATTGTCATTCGCTAATTTGAATTTGATTTGAACCATTCGCCTAATGACACTTGTGATAGAAACCTCCATACAAGAACGGGTTATGAACCCATGCAAATTACTGTCTAACAGAATAGTATGGATTGGCCATATCATGCGGTGCCAAATATGCAATGCCACCTAACCAATATGACAAACGTAGCACAAAACAGAGAAGGAATTCAGAATGTTAAAAATAAGTGGAGCGAAGTTGAAGCGCATTGCAGGACTTCCAAAACGTGTTGACGGCCTTGTTACCGGTGACAAGATAAAATTAAGTAAATACTATTTTACTACCTAACTTTTTAAATGATTATCAATAATGACCACATATTTAATAAATAATAATATTCGGCACCTCAGACCGTTGCGGTCCAAGGCCATATGTGTTGTCAGGTATATTTTTGGACACAAATGGAAGGGACCTTTATTTAAGGCCGGATCCGAACGGCCAATTGAGAAGCTTTCCGTGACATGTCATTACTCTCGGAACGTTTGTCACCCATTCGCGAGAGGTGCGACACCGTGAAAAATACTTATGGATTCGGACCACGAAGCCCTGCTCAGTAGTCACGTGCTTTTCCACTGAGCCACGGCGCCCACGACCACATATTTACCGTCTCTAAAAATGCTGCGAAATGTTTAGGCTTGCTATCACGATGCAAGAAATTTTTTACCCCCTATCTACAAAGCGTTTATTCGTACCAAACTTGAGTAGAATTTTCATATCTGGCCAAGTGCACCTAAGACCACCTTTCACCTGCTAGATAGAATATAAAAGCGAGCGTTAAACCTTATCGGTGACCAAAACATTGAAAAGTCAATAGATTCGCTTGAACACTGCGAATGTTTCCTGCTTTTCACTGTTTAAACGATTTTTTCCATCAATGGTACTTAAAAGAAACACTCACTTGCATGCAATCTATCCTTGAATTCAACCCAATACTCGTGGTGCTCTAAGTACTCATCAGTTTACCCTCAAGCTCATTTTCGGACGTATCCAGTTAAATTCAGAGAGTCTTTCTTCAGCCGCATAGAATGTTCTGCCAAGCTCTGTATTTCCACATCGCTATAATCCACAGGCATTCAAAACATAGACACCTCCTCTTTTCTCCACCTTTTCCTTAACGATCGCGCTGTGCCAAGCATATAGCCGCATATAGCGCACTTTATGCATGCCCAAATTATAAAAATAATTCAAATCCATTCAGACTTTCTCAATTTAAAATTAAATTTTCCGTAAAGTTTGTAACAATTCTAAAAAGTTGCCTCTGTTAAACATCTTACAGCTCATTTCTTAGTTCCTAGTTGAAAACGAAAAAAAAATGTTTGGACGTTCCCACATCTTAAGAGCAACAGCCCTCTTGCACCCTTAAGAACAAGGTACATGTAATATTAGTGCATTATGTTATTGTTAATTTATAGTATGTATATTTGACGATGTCCATGATATGGCGAAGCAATGCGATCAGCCTAAACACAAAGCTGCGACTGTTCCGTTCAAATGTTGAATCTGCGCTGTTGTATGGGTGGAGCACTTGGAAGGTGACCGCTACTATCACAAAAAAATTACAAACGTTCGTAAATAGGTGCCTAAGGAACATCTTAAGAGTTTTCTGGCCTAACCGTATCTCTAACGAACATGTTTACCAGAGAACGGGTCAGGAACCAATAGGCACAACCATCCAACGACGGAAGTGGCAGAGGATTGGTCATACACTCCGAAAAGGCGACATCTCCATAGCAAACTAGGCTATACAATGGAATCCGTTATCTCAGGATGGTAGAAGAAGGGGTCGTCCGATAAATACATGAAAATACGCAGAACAGTTGAGGAGGAGTCACGGCAATTAGGGAATAGTTGGAGAGAGCTAAAGCACGCGATGGCGCGTAGACGTAGTAGAGGCCCTAGGATCCACAAGGGAATATAGGACATAAGAAGAAGAAGAAATATTTGACGATAGTTGTTGTTCTCCCTAAATGTTTTCTTTTATATTACCGGAATTAACATTTGACGTCGAAGAGATTGCTAATTCTAGTGACACCCATAAAAAGCCATGTTATCCCATTTATTTCCTGGGTGAGAAACGAATGTTTTGCTTTCAAATTGCAGTCATTAATATAAATTATGTTTGTGGAGCATTTTCGCATGGTGTATCCGTACATTCCTAGGAACTGTCACTAGTTCTACAAGTCATTAAGCTAAGTTTACCTCTACCAACATTAAATTTTTAATTGTAGAAAATGAATCCATTAACAGGGACAGTATGAGCATAGATCTACTTGTCTGCTGCTTTATTTTTAAGTTCAATTGTTGAAGCAAGATTTAATGGGATGCAATAAACACATACATAAACACGTTAACTGAATAGTAGAAGGTGCAAAAGCTCAGAGAGATGTTAAAACTAATAAGTTTCGCTCTACTATTATTTTTAACAACTATTAATCCAATAAACATTTATTAACGAGCTTACAAACGCATTTCTGATATTCTATAGAACTTTGTTACTGTTAATCAAAGTTTTATTCGAAAGACTAATTTTGTGCCTGTTGTCCCTGTAATTTTCGATCACTCTTATCATTTATCATTAATTGGAAGTACAAAAATGTTTGACGAATGTGACAATGAGCCGAGAGCAAAAATGTTTATTTTGTTGTCGCCCGCCTGTTCAGGTAAATACATTTAAATATTAGGATGCACCTGTGACAGCACATCTCCATGTTTTAAAGAGATAACCAAATAAAATAATTTGTTCATTTGTAAAGTAATTTCCAGCGATAATTATTATCGTGTCCATATATAATTATTCAATCATATATGGACACCTTTAATATTACATAGTGTCCCATTAGCACCGCATGAGCCACTATCCACCCACACACACAGTGACAAAATATTCACACAACTATACACCACAACATCGAATGGATATTTCAAATTATATTTAATTGAAAATCATTACAAATAAAGAGTTAATTAAACTCTTTATTCATTCATCGTTGTGGCAGCATATCTAACACTGATGGAACATACTGGATGTCATCTCGCAAAATCCGTCCAGGACACTTGCAATTTGCAATTAACGAATAATAATTTCTGTCGACTAACTATCGGGTGCCTGGTGCCGGCCGCGCGTAGATAACCAAATGCAATTTGAATTTATTCCAATGACAAATATGCTTGCAATGGTCAATGTGCAGTTGGAATTATAACGGTAATTATCGATTGCGTCGCATACGTGCTGCAATATACTGCACGTACTTGGGGACACGCACTAACACCAGAATATAGTAAACTAAATCCATTTATGTCCTGAACTGCCTAATTTCATGGGGAAAACGTACGACAATTGCTGTATTTACACGTAAAGTAAGTTCGCCCGTTATGCTTTATGCTATTATAATGTCCTGTCCTATGCTGTCCTGTCCTGTCTAGTGTCCCAAAATCCTCTAGAATAAAATGAATGCCCAGAATCTGTTATCAGGTCTCACATTTGTTGATGTTGAGTTGCATACCAACTACTGTAGACGATAATAGTTGTCCAAATCGTTATCCAATGAACGTGTCATAATATATATTGGAGAACACAGTGGGACAGAGAAAATAATTCACAATAAAATTACAACAGAAAATACTTAAAAGTTACTGCTCCTGAACATTGGCTCGAACTTTTAATATAGTTATAGTTATACACCGTAGCTCTGTAGCTAGAGAAATTGACTTCTAAGCGGTAGATTCAAAGGTCGCGGTCGCACCCAGAAAAAAATATCACCGTCCTATCTCCCGCGAATATCTGAAAACTTCCGAAAGTAATAACTGCTATGAGAAAGATTCTCGAGTCTTCTTTCGGATATGGCATTGAATTTTAGATTCCTTCAATTTGTGTGCAAATAATATATAGCAAATATTATACGAATTGTCTTGTGCGTATTGCATGTTCGAATCGTGAGTTATGGTAGCGAGGTCATACAAAAATCCCATGGAATAAACCCATGAAATAACCTGGGTTCGGTATTAGTCTCCCGCGAAAACTGTCTAATAATCCCCAATTATGTGGTCTACGTACTTCTTCCATCGTTCGCTTAGGCTGCGAGTCCCCATAACACAACCATAAAGTAGTCTGCTCTCCCTCACGCCAGCTAAGAGTTCTGCTCACCAAAGCTTATTACGTCGCTTTAGTGTCTCGGTAAATGCCAACCAACACACAAAACTTTTTCTCTGGAACCAGGCTAAGGGTTTGGAATGTTTTTTACAACAAGTTCTGTAATACATCCGCAGCTTGGAAATGTTTGATAAATTCCTTAATTTAAAGAGTTTTGACTAACTATGTCTGGTTTTATTTTGGTTTCATTCTATTATTGGCTTCAATACTTGACCCAAAATGGTGAAAGATGTGCCAACTTCGATTTCCTGCTCTACAAACCTTAGTGGGCGCCGTGGCTCTGTGGTAATGCCCATGGCTGCTGCGCAGGAGGTTCAGGCTCGAATCCCAGCAACACCAAAAGTATTTTTCACGGTGTTCCACCTCTCGCGAATGGGTGACAAACGTTCCGAGAGTAATTAATACCTTGTCACGGAAAGCTTCTCAATTCGCCGTTCGGATCCGGCCTTAAATTGTAGGTCCCTTCCATTTGTGTCCAAAAAATTAACATGTGCAGCACAAATGGTCGCGAGAAGTTAGGCCTTGGACCGCAATGGTCTGTCGCGCCAAATATTATTATTATATATACTGTTTTCGAGGCGCTTTCTTTCAACAAGTAGTGCAATTAGTTTTGAAACTCCACATATTAATACAAAAACTAAAGATCAAGATCACTTGAGCAAACTATTGTATGGTGCCATGATGACTTTCTGCTTTGGGTTTATCTTATATTGTAGGATAAAGGTACTCAAGATTTTGTATACGCATTAATATTATTCATGCCCTGTGGGATTTTTTTGTCCTGTCAGTATGTGGCTTAATACTGCGTATTAGAAAAAACTAGACAAAAAAGTAGTGCTCTTGAAAAACTTCGATACTCCAGTATTAATCTTAAAATGTTC
Organism: Nephrocerus scutellatus; assembly: GCA_947095585.1. Taxonomy (NCBI): domain Eukaryota; kingdom Metazoa; phylum Arthropoda; class Insecta; order Diptera; family Pipunculidae; genus Nephrocerus; species Nephrocerus scutellatus. The sequence goes on from OX352765.1 coordinate 72,475,879, forward strand.
AAATTATGATACCCCACGGTAATACAAAAGTCATGAGCACAAAAGGCGACTTAACCAACGACGATGCCGACTTATGGGCCCAAGTGAATTGTCAAATCTATAGCCAGTAGCAATTAACCATCCACAGATGAAAACACGTCCCATACACGCCTGCCCAGCTACACGTACAACATTCCTTAGTGTTTAGGTTTTAGAGGATGAGATGAGACTGCAGATTTCAATAGTTCACGATTTGCATACCAATGCTGAAAGTGCAGTCAGCGGAGGCAACAGGAAAATCACGTTTGCCACAATGGCGCAACTCGCAATGCACCCCGTTAAAATCACATTACCTCAATTCACAAATTAGATTTGTCCAATTTTGTGATGTACAATGCGAATGTTAATTTTTTGCGCGATTTTGTCACTCGAGCACTCCGATCTTCGCCTCTGCTATCACCGCGATAAGATGATAACAAAACTAATACACACTCCTAATGCAATTTTCTAAATTATTGCAAAACAACTTCACAACTCTTATCAATTAACTGAATTTGGATATTTTGCACGCAGATTTTATTGGACGATTACCTATTATTGCGAAAACCAATCGCTGTAGGTATGAGTACTACACTTTCTATTATCTGTCAGCAACGCAATATACGAAAAGCAAACAATTTATAAAACAGATAATTTTAGACAACAATATAATATCAAATACCTAAGCGTCGATTTTGGTATGATATAAATGCCACAAGCACAACAACGCGAAAATCGACAACAATTACAACGACGACAACGGCACAATTAACGAAAATCAAACAATAAAATATAAAACAATAGATATAGGGGTTATTGTTAAAAAATTAAGGAAATTATTAAAATAATGAAACATTTGTGCGCGACCACCACCACCGGCCTAGCAAACACAGAGCATCACGTCGGTACTCACTAAACTGGAATAGAATCAAATTGGGTTGAAATTTGAAGCAGAGCAAGGCATAACGGTTGTGTTTTGCGGTTAGTTAGCATGCTAAGCGCTTTTGCGAGAATGGTTTCAGTTAACAAATTCTGCCTTAAAGTTTATGCGAAATATATCAAGTAATTAAAATAACATTTTTTATGATTTGAATTGAAACTCTAGTAAATGAGGTGTGATTCAAAATAAACTTTATATTAAGTTATATATTGGAATAATTATTACTCAACAGTTATAAGGAATAAGAATTTGTTTCCCTTTAAAGTCTAAATCGGTCAGTTTTGTTCTGTTGAAGGAAATGCAGTGGGAGATTAGTATAATTTTGAGTTACTCAAATTTTGTTGTCATTTTGGGCTTGAAATAGATCAATTCAAGAAACAAAAGGGATTGTTGTGTTTTTTAAGGAGGTTTGTTTTTCCGATAGATGTCGTTTTATTTTATGACAGTTGTTTTGACAGCTCAAAGTGGCATTTCTACTCAGTATTGTTTGGCAAATCATTATGAATAGGTTAACTCCAGAACAACGTTTTCAAATCGTGGAAATTTATTTTCAAAATCAGTGTTCAATTAAAAATGTTTATAGAGCACTTCGTGAATTTTATGGTGCACATAATCGTCCGTCAGAGACCACCATAAAGAACGTAATTACCAAATTTCGGTCTACATTCACTCTTTTGGATGCCAAGCCACCGACAAGAATGAGAAGAGTTCGTACAGAAGAAAATATTGCTGTCGTTGAGGCCAGTGTCGAAGAAAACGACAATTTATCGATTCGTCGTCGTGCTCAGCAAATTGGACTTTGTCCATCGACTTTATGGAAAATTTTACGTAAAGATTTGGGTTTGGTGCCATACAAAATTCAATTGGTGCAAGAATTAAAGCCACACGACCATCGTTTGCGCCGTGAATTCAGTGATTGGTCGTTAAATCAATTGAACGAAGATCCATTTTTTTACCGTAAAATTCTCTTTAGTGATGAGGCGCATTTTTTGTTAAATGGATACGTCAACAAACAAAATTGTCGCATTTGGAGCAAAGATAATCCACACGCCGTTCAAGAATTACCAATGCATCCTGATAAATGTACTGTTTGGTGCGGTCTATGGGCTGGTGGGATCATCGGTCCATATTTCTTTAAAAATGAGGAAGGACGACGCGTTACCGTGAATGGAAATCGATACAGAACCATGTTAAATGAGTTTTTGTTGTCAAATCTTGAAGATATGGATATGAATGAAATGTGGTTTCAACAAGATGGTGCCACTTGCCATACAGCACGTGAAACAATCGACTTATTGAAAGAAACTTTCAACGACAACATTATTTCGAGAAATGGTCCGGTGAATTGGCCTCCGCGTTAGTGCGATTTGACGCCACTCGATTACTTTTTGTGGGGATACGTGAAGTCATTGGTTTATGTGGATAAACCTCAATCGATTGACGCTTTGGAAACCAATATTCAACGTGTCATTGCTGACATACGCCCTCAAATGCTTGAAAAAGTGCTGGAAAATTGGACCTCCAGAATGACATTTGTGAAAAATAGTCGTGGTAGCCATATGCCAGAAATTGTGTTTAAATGTTAAATGCCAAAAAATTATCTACCAAATTTTCATAATTTTATATGTGTTTTATTCAAAAAAAAAATCGGCAACCTCTTAAAAAAACACCCGTTACAAACACATTTATTGAAACTGGAATTTCGCTATCGTTCTGTATATAAGTGAAAATAAGTACATATGATGATGCCATGTATGATTTTTGATATGAACAATTGGTACGATTGCTCTACCGTTGTTATGATTTTACGGGATACAAATTTCAATCAATAGCTTCCTGTTAGTATCCCGAATTTATAATATATGTATATATATTCTATGGCAGATGCTTAACCAACTACAAAGTATATATCAGAAATTTTAAGTATATTTAAGAAGATCTCATATTTCATTGTCTTATTGCTTAGTTAGCCTACAGTTCAATGACCAGAAACTGAGACAAAAAATACTTGATTTTTTTTTAAATGTACACACGCTAAAGGGATTTGGAAAAGGGATAGAAAAAGATGAGATATCTGTGCACGCGTGTCTTAAATGACTGCAGATCATAAAAATGCGGAAACACAGAATCGGGCAATTCATTCCACATAACTGTAGTGCGGCTAAAGAAGGAATCTCTGAATACGGATGGGTTCGAGAAATATTCCTACGATGTTCAAGTGATTCGATTGTTTTCGCGATATTTACGTCACCAATAAGTTTTATCGCGCGGTTCTGAACTCTGTCTAGTAGATGCAATGTGGTCTTGGGGGAACCTGCCCAGACAATACAGTTATATTCAAATTTAGGGCGAATATATGCCCAGACCTGAAGGAGTGAAGTAGATTTTGCACCGTTTTAGGAAACCTAAACATTTCGCAGCATTCTTAGCAATGGGAAATATTTAGTAGTTTCAACGAAACTTGTTGTTGACGCACATACCGATAATTGCGAGTTTTTCAGTTTCTTCGATGCATAATCCATTCCTGGATAAAGGTTGGGGTCTTAAATTACGCTTGGACGACAGAAGACAGCATTGCGTTTTAGAAGCGTTAAATTCAACTCTATTATGTAGTCCCCACCTTCTTATTTGGTCAAGGTCAGAATTTTACGTGGTTAACATACGTTGTTGTTCAAATTCCACATGCGACGCAGATGGGCGTGCAGAAAGCGTGAAGTCATATATAGCGGAACGGTTTACTCGAAGACCGTTCTTATATTAAACTAGCTGAAATTCCCAGCAGTGCCTGGCTTTCCTCACCTCACTGCCCCCTACCAACTGACCACCCGCCCACTGAGACCACCCCAATGTACTCTCCTATTCGCCGCTTCCCCTAAAACTGCAATAAAATGCCCTGTATAACGGTGAAAGTCTGATCAAATTTGGTTCAGGATTAGCTGAAATAAAGGGCCTTTCTCCGTTGTCCCTACCTCACTGCCACCTATCAGAAAACTTTAATATTGAAATTTAATTTTTAAAAATTTTATATGTGTGCCCAAACTTTAGCAGAAAGTGTTGTCTCTGGAAATACACATGTGTGCAAAATTTCAATAAAATCAGGCTTTGGGTTAAAAATTTATCGCATGATTCCACGACGGACAGACCAACCGACCGACAGACGTGCCACGGGCAAGCGAATTTAATATAGAGAATTTAATAAACATATATACCGTAGTACAAAGCATCATATTCTCCTAAAAATAGACTAAAAATAAATATAAAATACAATATATGTGAAATAGGAAATATAAAATATATTGGCAACTTTCAGGTCCCTACCCGAAATTACTAAACGAACCCACCGACATAACGTAAATAACTAAATTTTAATTTCTGTGCAAAATACACGGACAAAGAGAAACTTAGAAATTTAAAATAACGATTTGCTCGTCCGATATCCACCAAAATTAGGGAAAATATATTAAAATTGATATACGCCATAGAAAGTGGTGTTTATCAGAATATCGCTATTTTCGCCAGTCCAAATAGAATTCCCAGCGAATTAATTTTAAAAGACAGTGATATCGGGCGTGAAAACTCGAAATAACCAGAGGACAAATCTACAACGGTGGACAACGTTTTCGGGCATAGAAGAGAATTTAAGTATTCTTCTTCACGGTAGGCTTCAGCTATCTCCTTGCCATTAGTTTTTTTTTTGTGTCTGAGGTATTGTTACTGTCACCTGAGCTTTGACCCCTGGTGCCTAGTAGAATACACCAAACGCTCCGGGATCTTTGGAACCAAAAACCAACTTTTGTGGTATTTTTCTGCCACCTGAGCTTTGATGCCTGGTGCCCAGTAAAATACACACTGTGTTCCTTCGAACAATACCAGTTTTGTGGTATTTTGCTAAATTAAACTACACACCGTGTTTCTCTGAACAATTTGGTAGTTTTCTGCCGCCTAAGATTTTATGCCTGATGGCCAGTAAAGTACACACCGCAACCTACTTTCCACCGGACAAACCAGCTTTGTGGTATCTATTACCACAATTTCTCTGAGCGAGGTGATCCTAATACACCCAGTCTTCAAAGTTCGTCCGAATAACTACGCCTTCCCCTTGGTTATTATTACGTCTCCGTCTAATTATATTATATATATACAATATATATATTATACTAAGTATACTAAGTTTGTTCACCGATTGCTAAGTTTATCACCGATTATCAATAAAGTTCAAAAATAATTTGGAAAATTAAAAGAAAAGCATATAAGGATATAACAAAGAAATTTTAATGTGTAACAAGGAAGAAGAGGAGAAACTAGCACTAGGTGACTGCCGAGCATCACCCGAGCATAGAAACATTACAAACTTATTGCACTAAAAAATTATCCCCTATCTGATATGAACGACATATTTACACAACATTACTTTTAAGTCCCAGATACTTTATTTAATTATCTAATGATCTGTCAAAATAAAACCATATTAAAAATACATATTAAAGTTTACAAGCCTGTTTACTCTGTGTTTCATTTTATTTATTTTTTTTTTTTTGAGTTTTAGGACACTGCCGACTCCATGGGTTTATTAACAAATTCCTTCGACTTATACGGGGAATAATATGGCTGGATGGATTCAGTAATAATGAAAAGAATTATGGACATGGAACAGTCATTTGTCGAGGCCTGATATATTTTATTAAGGGTAGCTAGATGATATTCGACGCGAGACTAATAACATCCGCCTAAAAAAATGGAGTGCGAATACAGGAGTCATTTTGAGTGACTTCATTTACTGAAAATTAATTTGTTAAGTTAAACTATAAGCAGAAAAGAAAAAAAATTATACAAGGGTATGTATGGAGACGTAAAGAAGAAGCTCACTATTATCTAAGACCAAGACACATGATGTCCGAAAGAAGAGTTAAATCCACTAAAACTCCACTTATTAATCAGATAAAGAAAAAAATCAGACATCCAGCTATACAGAAGCTAAAAATTTTTTCAACATTTGTGCAATTCCTATTCTTTAAAAATATTTCAGATTTGATCTTTAAGCTAAAATTTGTCCCAAATTATGCTGCTGTAAATTCGGCGCCCATGTGATGTAATTTACATGAAATATTTTAGAAAATCTTATGTGTCGTTTGGTGATAAGACTGGAACGATGAAAACATCCATGTGAGGACACGTGATGAATATTTAAGATATTCAGGAGGTATTGTATTTGCTCTTCAGTTATGCAGTACAACAGAACGATTCTCCGCACACATACACATATGCACATACAAACACAAAAGCTTTGTCTGGTACTATTGTCATGTGCGTAGTGGTTAAAGGTGAATAAACGAGAACATTTTTAGCAAAATCAACACATATCGTCGTGATTTTTTTTTACTGTCGACTTATTCTTCTTCTTAGTACTCAGTACTCGCAGATCCTCTAAAACCAGCAAAAAGTTGCCATTTGGTTTCACGTCCGGTTGAAGGTAAATTGATTGTGTCTATTCGGCACTTCTAAGGATACTCAGAAGATAGAAACGAGAAAAATGAGCAAAAGCAAATGCCTTTCGCTTCGGTTTGGATGGGCGATTACTCACTCGTATGTGCGGTTTCTCGTTAGCTCATCGTTCATCACTTGGATGCAATTTGCAATTCGAATTCAATATGCGATGTCAGTTTGGTGCCGGTGGATTTCAATTTCTTATTTCCATGCTCGACGGAAACGATGTGTACATGGCACATGCCATACAGAGAGCTCCTATACAATTGTCACTACATCATCCTTGTTGTTGGCCCTTTTGCAGCGTAATTTTCGATTTGAAAACTATATCCCGGACTACTCCGAATGTCCCATTGTATTAATTAAAATGCAAAGAATATTTATGTCCCTGAAGTCATTCCCTTTTCGTTAGTCTGTCGGTCCGCATCCGTAAAAATATTCAAGTATGCATCGTGTTCTTGATGCGACAGGTAGCCAGCAATAATAGCGACACTTCAAACGAGTCCCACAACCCCAATGCAAGTGAAAGTCCATTTTCTTGCCCCGTACTCTAACAGGCATCTTCCATTTCAATTTCTCACAACTTGAGGATGCAAATTAAAAAATGTGCAAATGACACACCTGTCACACATTTTTACAATGTGTTCAAAAATGCCTAAGGCTACTGTTTCGTGAGCCCCAGTGGGTTTTCGCATAAAACTCAAGTGTTTATACGATGGTATAATATGGTCAATATTCCGTTGCACGAAGGATCTATTTTTAAAACGTTTTTATTAGCTCTCTTTCGTGTATGTCTGTCTGTTCGGGTGGAATTTTGATATTGATTTTAAACTAACTTCACATTGAGCTAGAGTCTTGAAACTGAAAACATAGTTCAGAACTGGATAACCATCGACAAAACACAAAAACAATCCCAAAAAAAATAATTCAACACGAGCTTGCAATTTGTTTGAGATCAGAGCAACCTACTTCGCACAATACTAAATGTTTTCAATTAAAAATTTATTTTTATTAGATAGCATGTTAAATTAGGCAGTCTGTTTACTATTTAATAAAACAACAAGTTTCCCTAATAAGTATATGTCTGAGACTTTTTTCCAGCTTTGGCCAAATTTTTCTGAACAAAAATATCCTGGAAATGTTCAAAATCGAAATTGAAACTTTTGGAATGGGGAATAATTCAACATTCCAATCGCCTGTCAAATTAGAAAATGATCATACTTGTAGCAAGCAATACGATATCGTTACGAAATTTAGGCTTTCGAGTTCGTAAAGGATTTTGCAAATAAAATACAATTCAAGTTTATTATCCTGCGGCAACGCCGTATTATTTATACTCATTGAAAAGCTTCCAGAAATTTCCGGACAAACCGGTTTGACTAAATTTTTGACACATAATGATTTAAGCTTATATTCGGTTATATTTAAAATAATCTAATTAATCTTACAGCCTAAGAGTATGGAAGTCTAATTGTTGCTTGTATTCCATTATCGATCGGGGAACGCTTAATTCTTTTATACCCATGGCGACATCTACTACTAACTACTTTTCGTAACAATATGTAAAGCAAATTTCTAGTTGTAGCTAAAAATGGGCATAAAAGAGCTCGTTTTTAAACTGGATCTAACGGGTGATCAGATTGGAGGTACTTTTTCCAATAGCGTTTTTTTGACATGTCACGCGTGACTACTGTCAAACTAAATACATAAATTTATTCAGTATTCATTGACATTTCATCATGGAAAGACTAACGCCTCAACAACGTTTACAAATCGTACAATTGTATTACGAAAATCGACGCTCTGTGAAAAGTGTTCATCGCGCGCTCAGGCCAACTTATGTTGAACATAATCGTCCTACCGAACGCACTATTCAGCATACCATCGGCAAACTTGAGAATAATTTTACATTAATGGATGATACTCGACCGATTAGACCACGTACATCCCGAAATGAAGAGAATATGGCTGCTGTAAGTGAGAGTTTTGCCGAAAACCCGGAAGAATCGATTCGGCGCCGTTCTCAACAACTTGGCCTATCTTATGGCACTACTTAGGCGATTTTACGCAGAGATCTTGGTTTGAGAGCGTAAAAATACAGCTAGTCCAAGAATTGAAGCCGGCTGACCTTCCCAAGCGTCATACTTTCAGTCATTGTCGTCGTCGTCAGAAAAACTTGCTTTGGTTTAATGGCTACGTCAATAAGCAAAATTACCGTATTTGGACTGAAGAGCAGCCCAAAGCCATTCACGAACTCCCATTATATACATTGAAAACTACCGTTTGGTGCGGCCTTTGGACCTTTTTTGTGGGGTTATGTAAAGTCTAAATGTTTTGTGGATAAACTAGCTACGATTGAGGAAGCCAACATTACTCAAGTTATTCGCGGGATACCGACCGAAGTCCTCGAGCGAGTCATTCAAAATTTGTGTTTACGGATGGCCGAATTACGGCGCAGTTGCGGCCAACATTTGAAAAGGATTATTTTCAAAAAATAAATGTCAGGAATGGTTCTAAACAAAACTGATAAAGATTGTCCAATCAATTTGAATTTTTGTTATTTTATTGCAATTTAAAATCCGATACCGCATTACCCATTATAACAAAACAAAAGTTCGATAATTGAGACTCTCGTATAGAATCACTTTACCAAACTACCTACTTGAGCGTCCTTTCATTTCTCTATTTCTTTTAATTTTTAATGTTTTGGCTTCAGATGATTATTATCGAGTTGGCCGGTTTTTGATAACATCCCCAAAAAGTGGTTAGCCTAATTTATTATTTTGTTAAACAGAATATTGTTTCAACGTGGAAACGTTGTGTTAGTAAACGTAGTTAAGACTTGACACATAAATAGCAACATTACTGAAAAAATTAATTTTTCATCTTTGAATTATTACGCTCAACTATATATAAGACGATCCTTATACTTCATATCAGGCGTTGTTAAGTATTCCTATAAAAGATTACGCGCGGATTTTGCATCTTTTTCATAGCGAATATACAGAATACACGACAAATTGGCGTCCTCTTTAGCAGCTGTGTGCTGATGCAATTGCGTCGTATCATATCGCGAGGAAAGATATTCCTTTTTTTGCATTTTTGACTATGCACCTACAAACTATAACCTGGAAAGGATGCGAATTTTAACGCGCCGAACGCATGTGTTTGTGTAAGTTCATTCTGGAAAGAGAGCTATGTGAGTTCATGTAGCTGTTTACTGTACAGAAAGTCAATACAAGCGAAAATAGCACACGCAAAGCTTTTAATCCGTTTTTACTTAATTTTGTTGTTTTCGTTTCATCACGTTTATTTGAGCCTGGTTGTTAGCCTACAGTATAATGGAAACTCGCCACATACTGCATTGAAATGCCTACGAGCGCTACTCTGTGCCTTACACTGCAATCCGCGGCGCATAAAGAAAGGCATGTGTGCGCCCCTTTTCAATTCACTTCATCCTGCACTCCTTGGTATCATTCACCTGTTATTGAAGAGATTTGTATTTTCTACCCCGATGCTGGTGCTGCTAACTGCTCTTGCATGGTGGACATAAAAATTAAAAACCAACCAATAAATGACATCACAGTCAACTGCTAAACGTTTTATCGTCCTACGTGCCCTCCCTTTCCGTTTTTCCTATTGTTAAATGCATTAAAATAAATATTTTTTTAATTGGTAGCACCGAAATGGCTCAGCGTAAAATTAGTTTGTGTGCGATGTTTTGAAGTGCAGTGAAAACCAAAAATATTTGGGTTAACTTGTTAACTGCTCTAAGTAGGAAAGTGAACTGCCCATTTTGTTGTTCACAGGTAGGGATAGTGTCATTGGTGTAAGAGATTTGGGTTGAACTGTATATCACTGTGCATCATTTGGGGATATATCGTCATACGATCATACGCGGAATACAACTAAAATAAAATGTGACAAAGTTCAATGAACGAACCCTCGCTGAGAAGGTTACTCTGCTGGCTGTCGTGCTGTCAGTGTATTCCACTGATTTTAGTTTTTGCTCGACGTCAGCGATGTCTAATATCTCGTTATTAGCGAGTCCTTCCTCTTAAGCGAGGACGAAAATTCTCTGCACGACTTTCCTCTTGAATGCGGCTATGAGTTCGGAGTTTCCTACAAATGACAGTTGGAATGCTTACCATTATAAATTTACTATCTCCTGACATTTTATACGTTGCAATTTGCTGTGCTGTACGACTCAGAGGAATATGGTGGTTAATAACCAAGCCATACGGGCACTGCAATATACTGCAGACAGTACCTGAAGATGCTAAGTGCAAATGTGGAAGTCCCTAGGACCTGGCGCACAAACACTATCAAATGTTTACAGAATGTTTGGAAACCGAGTTGAATAATTTCGTGTGGGATACCCTTGGCTCTAGCCCAACCAAATCACTTTCACCATTTTACAGAAAGTGTAGTCGTCGGGGATACATGTGCAAAGCTTGAATAAAATTGGGTAAGTGAATTAAAAATTGATCACAAATTATATTGGTCACAAATAAACAAACAGACAAACAAATACATAATATAATACATGGTCTGCTGCAACAACTGATACTGTGCTGATAAGTGCGGTAAGTACCGTTAGTAGTTAAAGCTGAAGGATTAGTACACTATACTCAAAGAATAAACTTTCTACTAACAACGAAGATGTGTTGAAGAGAAGTTAGGACTCGCAATAGTTGCGCCTAGTCCTTATGCTCTATTGCTGTATTTTCCAGAAAGCAAAAGTAAAGGATTCAATTGAGAAGTTCAGTCAGTTTATGGATTGATTGAAATCTCTTTCTTTATTGAAATTCGTGGCCCCATTATACTTACAAACTTACATAGATTTCTTAATATCTAACAAAGTAAATATATATCTTACAATGAAATACTTATCACCATTACTTTGTGACTCAGTGCACTACATTTGTAAACTTTGCTTTAAAAACTAATAAGTAGATCATTATTAGTTTTCAAAACAAAGTTTACAAAGGTAGTGCATTGAGTCATAAATTAATGGTGATATTTACATTCTTGAATTTTATTATTGAGTCACCCAAATGGTGCACTCGCATCGTGGTTGCTACCATTGAGCTATGCAGTTGGTGCACTACATTTTATAGTTTACTTTTCGTGTGGCTATTGTTATTCGTCGTAGGGCTATTCTTATTTTTCTAATAGCTATTCTTAAGGGAATTGTGTAGTGATACATGTATTGATACAAAACGCATGCAATAGAGAATTAAAAAATAGAAATCCAGGACATCACCATTGAATGGGTGCCAGGGCATTGTAACATAGAAGTTAACTAGAGAATGGACGAATTTTCAATGAAGGGCGCTACCATGGACTCTGTCTCAATGGAAAAAGTACAATAAGCTTAGTTAACTACTAGGTCACAACTAAATTCGAGCAGTCTGACCAGTGTGGCTACCAGTGCATATTACTGGCTAGTGGACTTCCATGCTGCTAAACAGGATATACCACGTTAGAAGAAATAAAAGTAGGAAAATGAGAAAGAAACTCTCATACACTATTTTCGTTTCAGATGTCTGGGCTTAGCAGGGTTCAGTCTCCGCGTTTTGAACAAAAGAGATTTTAGATTACAGAATCATCGAAATGATATTTTATTTGAAAACTACATGCTGAATTTTTAACCCATCCAAATATCTCGAGTACATCGGTTCCGTCCCATCATCTACATTAATTCCTATATGGAGAACCAGCGTTTCATTAACAATACGAAACAACCTTAAGTTTACTTCATATTATTAAATATATTGTATATTATAATATAGATTATTATATTATTAATATTAAATTAAAATTTGTCTCCAGCTCTCCACGTAGGAGCAAAAACGCAAGACTTTGTGAAATTCTTGAAGAGTTTAGAGATAGTTTTTTAATTTGAGAGTGTATTTTTGGAAAAGCACTGGTTCTTAAAATCTGGCTCCTCGAATAACAAAATGTCTCTATCTGTTCTGCTAGCCATGAATCAGTAAATTATATAGGTTGCTTAAGTCAAAGCGTCATTCATTCTTACCAATGTTATTCTTTTAAACTACTCTATTATCGTAGATCGGTATCCCTTTAAGTTTCGCTCCAAATATTCTAGGGGTAGCCCTTTTCATCGTCCAGTTACAGTTATTGTAAAAAAAACCACCTATAAAAATTAAATTTGTTCTACGTAAGTTCTCAGTTCGGAAATAAACGTGTGCAAATTTTGAATAAAATCGTGTTAATTTTGAAAAAATTTATATGAGAGCCCTCGGCCCTGGGGCCAGATCTCTTTTACAAAAAGTGTTGTCACTGGCGATACACATGTGTGTAAAGTTTCAATAAAATCGGGCTTTCGGAAGTGGGTTAAAAATGTATCAGAAAATTTAGTCAGGCAGCCAGCCACTGATAGACAACCGAGCACGCGAAGTTAATGTAGAGAACGGAAAAATAACCATTAATCCTTTTTACGTTAAACAGGGGAAAACACAGAAAAAAAGATGCACATATTGGGTGGTATGAATAAAAACCGACTTTGGTAAAATATTAAGCAATTGCTCCAAAAAGTGACAGTTTATAGCATTTGCTCAGTGTAGAAAAACGATTTCTTTATTAGTAGGATGAATTCTTTATTTTCTTTATTTAATATGATGACGCTCACTATAGAAAATTCTTGTTGTAAGTGAAAAGGAAAAATTGCGAATGACAAAAATGGTTTCTTGCAGTTTTCACACTGTTCGACGAATATAAATTCTACGCGTTCACACTACTTGACGATTTTTAATGGTTCAATGCATAATAATTCTGCTACGAATTCACAATAATGTTCATAAATTGGTTATACAAATTTAGGAGACAAATTTTAATTTTAGGTGTTAACTGTATACAAGATATCAATGGATTATTTACATATTAACATATTAAAAGATACGTTTTGGCAGTTAATTTTGTAAGTTAACTATTATCTAATTTTGCGTATTCATTTCAGTTGATCGGGATGCAGCTGGATCTGGACACTTAGATTCGTATGATAAAAAACAAATAGGAGCAGTTGCTATGTTCGAAAAAGCATGTGCTAAAATTGGTATACGCATAAGACTAAGCATTTGCTAGGAAAATGTCAAGTCTGCTATTGAGCTGACTAGAAGCAATTTCTACGATCTTTTGATACATAAATGCATTTGAATTGAATTATTATGCGATTTCGGTTTCTGCGATTCGGTTTCCTGTTTCTTAAAAAAAAGAAGCAAATAAATAAATTTAAAATGGATTTGCATATCATACCGCTTTTGCCGTTTGTGGTTGCAAATGCAAACAACGCTCGGGAACGAAATCAGTATAAGTCAAGATCATTTGGTGACGATACAAATTTTAAGCAGTTGTATCGTATAAAACGTCGAAATGTGGAATATTTGGCAGAGCAATTCCACCTGAAAATTCAGAAACCCGCAGTGGCGCTCTCTCAAATGTGTAAAAAATTAAATCTTTTTACGTTATATTGGAGATCCGGGCTTCCAGGTATGATACGTATAATTGTATCTGATATATCTATTTAGAATAAGAAATTAATGCTTTTAGGTTGGTGTCGGCGAAGATGTTGGCATTCAGTAAACTACCATCAGCATTACTCATTGGTATGTCTGCCAAAAAAAAATGGAAAAAGCGTAAGCAATTGCTAGTTTCGAATATTAGAGGTTGCTAAAGTCTTATTCATATGGATTCGAGCAATTTCTTTATGAACTTATTTTGCTACGACACTTTACTTCGAGCTAGTTTTTATTAATACCACCCATTGAGCAGGAGACTAAGAAGAAAAACACAAACACTACCGTCGATAGTAATTGACTGTGCTCTAGAACTTTTTAAGACTTTTCGTCTATAAAAATTGATACATGAAGACATCAGTTTGTTCTAATGAAATTCAATTGATAAAATATCAACCCAATTAGTTAACAACATCGTTAAAAGAAAATTTGTTTATGTGACCCATGGACAGAGGCAAATATCCGTATATATCGAAACCTATTATTATGTAAAGATAGCGAACTCCTCCATGATTGTTGGAATAAAAATCTCATTTGCATTCGATTAAAATGAAATTATCATTCGAATCAGCTGCATCAGCATCTGCGACCCAATTGGAAACGCAATCGTACTCGTATCTTATTTCAACAACGTAAAAAAGAACCCATGCAATTAATCTTATTAATTAAATACAAATTAAAAAGACAGAATTTTAATGTAAATAAGTGCCTATTCTACCTGACACTAATTGTCCTTCAATGAATGGCAGCAGCGGCGACAACGAGTTTTACTGGCGTATGAGTATCTACTCGGAGAAAGGGCGTACAGCGGCTAAAAAGGTGCAAATGATTTTTAATGATTCACAATCCATATCGATCAGAGGCATATATAATCATTTCTTGATAATAGACTTATTGACATCAATGATGACAATGGAATGAAATTACGGATGAAGCTCAACAAAAATATTTCTGTACAAAAGGAATACAAAGAATTAACCCGGCTGCCCGTTAATTTCAACCCGAGTCTCTTTATTATATTGGTTTTCTGCACCTGATAAAAAATACTGGCTTTTATTATATAATAATTAATGACTTTTGTTCAAAATTAAGTGAAATTTTCAGTGAACGTACTTGAGCACAGCATGTGCCTTTAATTATTTTGTTTGACCGTTCCACACATACGAGTACTCATAGTTGTCAGGTAACTTATCGTAGTCGTATGTGCTGTATGTTTGGTTAGGTTAGGTTCGGTGACTGCTTTAGGACACTTAGACCGGTGAAGGTCCATATTTTTTTTATAGAACATTTTCTGAGCTGTTTATTTGCATGGTAATATTTGAAGGAGGATAGTTGTAGTAGTAAATTTCAATTTAAACAATGTATTCAGATGAGTAGTTCATCAATGCGTACATGGACCTGACGTCAGCTGCAGCTGGAGTGCAACGTTTTAACAACAAATCAATGACCGTCTGAGAAATATTTTCTTTAATTAAAATTGTTAAAATAAATGAGAAACCCGATAGCGGTGACTTTGGCCATTTTGTCTCGAAAACCATGGGATCAATATTAATATCGGCCACACCCCCACCATTCCATCGAACCCCTCCACAAGGGGTGTTTTACTATCACTATTTATCTCAGCAACCCTGAAAATTATGGAATCAAAATTAATATTGGCAATTCGACCCTAAAAAAGGCAAAAAAAAAGGTTAACCGAGTCTATTGGATTTTTCATAGGCTTTTTACAAGCTTAATGATCAAATTCTCTGTCTATGTTCAATTTCGCCATTATTACATGCAACTAATCTTTTAAGTTCGTTTTTATCTAACAGGTTGCAGAGTGAAAGTTTTGGTATGAACACTTATAGTTTTAAAGATATTATGCAGGTCGTTCATCAAGGGTACTTTCTAGGCCCCCTCTTATTTTGTCTATTTATTTATGACGATCCAAGTGAATGCAAAAACGAATCTCTGCATATATACGCTGACGAGCCGTGGGGCCCAACTACATCTTAACCTATACATGGTTGGTGTGCGGGGTTCTACCACGGAAAATGGGGATGGGCCGCGGGTACTTGGAGTATGCTCATTACGAGCAATGTCTTCGTAATTTGCGACTCTGATTGGGCTACTGGTACTTAGAATGTCTAGCATGGGAACTGTCTTCGTATTCAGTGGCCTATTCGTACACAGGTCTGTGATGTGCCTGGGATAGTCTCTATCCTGGGCGGCCTAGGATAGCACGGTATCCTAGTGACAAATGATGGGTTCGAGGTTCTGGACGATGTTCTACCAGGTTTTGCGCAGGCACTCATACCGAACCAGCTGAGGCGCTTAATGTCAGATCTCACCAAGGTCGCGTTGGTACTACGGGAGTTGGTTGAAGCTCACAGATGAGGTTGGTCTCCTTGGAGGTTAGCTAGTCTGGGCCAACTTTTCGTTGAGGACCCAGTTCGTTCTGGGCTTGACCTACATATTGGCTGTGGTTTACTACACATATGCGGGTAGAGCGCAGTGCTGGTAGCACCGGGTAGTAGGATAGGCTCAGCTCCCACCAGTGAGTTTTCACTAGTACATCTAAACATGTCCGCCAATTGTCGTACAATTCGTGTCCGAAGAGGACCGTGGGGTAATACGATCATTCGAGGTAACCACGTTAATCTCATGACAGTTTCTGTACCTTTTCACATCTTTCAAACTATTTGCGAAATTTATGAGGATTAATGGACAGTTAGCATCTAAGTCGCAGGCAATGCTAGTATCGCAAAATAATTTTAAATTTAACGAATTCGATGATATATTTATTGCTAATTCAGTTATTAAATTAGCAACAAGACTGACAAGTCTCGGCTTTAAAATTGTCTGTCCTGCATTAGTTACAATTTTGTCACTGGTCGTATTTATGAGGCAATGGGTTTCTGCTAACATTATTCTAATCGAGAAATACGACTAAAGCTTGAACGGGTACTCTTATTTTCTAATTTGTCGTCTACTGATGTTTATAACAAAATGTTTTATGCATCCAAACGGAACATGAAAATCGTATTTAATAACGGTACTTAGGTATGTCTATGGTCTAAGTCGCTATGATCATATATCTCATCTAAGTATAAATATTTTCCATTGCAGTTTTTCCTTAACAAGATATTGTTTATTTCTGCATTAAATTATTACAACAAAAACTCCACGCTATTTATGCAACAAGCTTCAATTCTCGCTGTCAACTCGGACCTTAAATGTTTTTATACCATTGTAATTATAATAATTCTAAAGGTTTATTCTTCGTTGTTACCATCAAGCTGTGGAACTCCTTACCCTCATGTATGAAAAAGATATTTAAAGGCTAAAGCTTTGGGTTTGACGTCACGGATTAGTACAAAATTTTGAAATAAATCCCTTCTCTTCTCCCTTCTCTCTTCATAAAACTCTAATCTTTCTTTTACCTTATTATTCTTTACTTTTCTTATTTTTTCCCATTAACATTTATATATATTAAATTACTATTATTCGTAAATGTACTTTTTAGGCTAAATTGCAATTTAACTATTTATTTGATTCTTCTCGTTATTGCACCGGTCTCATTTGAGCATCACATAAATAAATAAAAAATTGAATTGAATTAAAATAAAGAATAGAATTAGTTTATATATATGTGTAATAGGCAAATAAATTAAATGAGAGAATATTAATAAAAAATAATAGTAAATAATTAATTTTAAATAACATACAATAGTGAACAAAAAAAAACAAAACAAAATAATTACAATAATTTGCGATCTGATGTACTGTTAGTTATAATTACAGAGACTGTTAATGACAGGCTTATTGTATAATTTATATATCTTTTATGGCAACATTTGATATTCCATGAAGGGAAACTGTGAAAAAATGCAAAGGATAGTTTAGCATAATTTTTTAGAGCTTGTTTTGTTCCATTTGAAGTTTTGAATTGTTGTATATCATGTGTATCAGAAGCATACTTTTTTAAGAAATTAAAGCTGCAATTTGATATGCCATTCATTGTCCATTTTAGAGGCGCAACGAGCGAACACTTCAGTGTACCGTGGGTCATCTCACAATATTCATCTTACACTTTCCATTTTGTTTAGACGAAGTAATTTAAATCATCTGACTTCGCTCTTTAATCCTGCAGTATATCGTATTCGAAAATGCTGTGTAAAGTGCCTTTGCCTGTGTAGTTTGCCGTTTCATAGAGTTAAGTGGTGTGTGATTATTTTGTTGCAAAGCGGATGAATATCCGGTAGGACAGGACAGCTACCGACACACATACAAACGTACAGTACAACATAATTTTTTTAAATGCTTTATAGTGTCGTGTAGAATTAATTGCGGCTCATTAAACTTCATGTGGTACATGGCCAAGACCCCAGGAATACCATAATGCACGAAGCAGTCAAACGCACACACACATTTTGGATTTTCCGCCCGGAAAAACAAAAACAACAACGAATTTATGAGTATTTGCAGTCTGTGGGTTTTTTTGTTGGATCGTCCTTATTTTCGTGTTTGTTGGGTTAAACGTATTTACGTAATCGTATATATATTTTTATAGCTCTGTCTGAATATCACTACCCAAGTGTTGGCTAGAATTGATGATGATGATGATGATGCCGACGACGGCCTCCTTTTTATGGCTTAATACAGCTGACCGAAGCCCGCTAAATGGCCGGCCAAGCTTAACCTCAACCCCAACATGCAGCCCAATGATGCAACTAACCCAGCAATAAAGTTGCCTGAACCGCCACCGTTTCGAACTGGGTACTACTAGTATGTGCTTATATGCTGGATATGCATGTACATAAAATAATGTATTGTAATATGCAACAACAGCAGGGATCCATATGGTAGTAAAAGAATTCGAAACAGGAGGAAACAGTGAACCAGGAGCATGGAAAAATCACGTTTTACCTATCATTAGCTCATCAGCTAGAGTGTAAATGGTTCTTTCTTTTAAAAAAACCTCCTGTTCTTTGTCCTGTTCTTGTAATAGGAAAGCTCATCTACTAGAAGTACAACGCTTATTGATAGTTTGTGGAAGCTAACGTTAAATGTATATGAACATAAGTAACAAGTACACTCATTTTTCGCTTGAATGAATCAAATTTATTTACTAAATACCCATATGTTTAAAGTTTGAATACAATTGTGTTAATTTGGAGGTACTTATATGGGAGCCCCTCGGCTCTGTGGCCCGATCACTTTTTAACTTACTTACTAAAGCGCTGTCATCGGAGATACACATAAGTGCAATGTTTGAATAATATCGGGTTTATTTTTAAGAAATGTATATGGCGAAGCCCCTCGAACATAGGGCCCGATCACTTTCAAATTTTAATAGAAAATTTTGTCACTGAAGCCAAAGTTTGAATAAAATCGGGTTAATTTTGAAAAAAAATTATGTGTGCAAAGTTGGAATAAAAAAAGTGGAAAATTAGTCAAATTGGGCTAGCCAGCAACAAAAAACACAAACAAACACACCCGGACAAGAAGTTAATATAGAGAATTTTAAAACTTCACCAAGAATATAATGGCTATACGGGAAACAAAATTGGGATATTGGATTATTATCTTCATTAAAACATTTAAGTGGTCAACTTGGTTGACGTAATTCATATTGATATTGGAGACTTTATTCCTTTCCTAACTATGATTATAGCTGTAAGGAGGGTTTTAGGAACAGGGAGGTTCTATAGAGTAAAACCGACAAAAATTTAAGCGAGCCATAAATGAATGCAAGTCTAATTCGGTGAGTCTAATTCGACTATGATCAAAGATTGAGGCGAAAAATACTACTTCAACCTACCAAATGTAGTAAAAACTCATTCGTGAAAAGAATAAAAAGCTCCGCCACGTCACCTATTCCAACGCTCATTTATAACAACATTCCATTGTCAGTAACATTGTTCTCAGCCAGGCATAGTGCTCTACTGCCGAGCATTGCGAGTACCAGCCATAGTACACCAATGCAAGGCTCTACATTGCCTAAAGTCGTCGGGGTCGGTAAATAAGTAGCAAGATTGCTACTGATACTGCTTCTTCTTCCAGTTAGAAACGCAAAAGGTCTCAGGATGAGGCCAGCAATGCTACGAAGAAGGCTAAACTACCGAAGAAAGGTGGAATCACCGAGGCAAATATCAGTGGTTGTGACAAGGTTGCAGCAACAATGTAGGTCAAGGCGACCGCAGCTTCCTCCGTTGAGAAGGCCAAGATTATAAACCAATCTTGGACCAATGGGGCGACATTGAGGCCCGACTTTCTGAATTGGTAATGGATCACCTTATCGCCGCTGCTAAGGGTCTCTTTTGACTGCTCCTTAGCCTTAGGTGCTTCAGGATTGTGGAGTGCGAGGATCGCCCGGCCTTGGATGCATGGGTGGGCTTGAAGATCAAGCTAATCCCGGCCAGTGAAATTCATTGGAGATCCAGGGCTCGCATTTGTTTGCCAAAGATGGAGTTGGACAAAGCCAAAGTCCTCCAATGTGTACGGCTCCAAAATCCTGAAATTCCGATGGGAAATTGGAGCATCATTCGGGCAGAAGAACCACAACTCAACAATATGTTCCTTGTACTCATGATCAATGAGGAGTGTCTGGGACCTATTGAGAAGGTTTGGCATCAGGCAGGCCAAACTTAAGGTTTTCCGGCTGTCCCGAGGACCCGGATGAGGACCCGGATGAGGTCTTCCCGGCAAGGAGCACATAGACATCGTCCTTGTACATGAACCTTGGGTCAGAGGCACTGACGTCAAGGGTCTAAATACGAGAGATTCTTTAATAAAAGAGACAACGTGGCTTACCGTTCTTGAGTTTTAGTTATTTAGTATTAACGCTTTCCCTTGTCCAAATTTTAGGTCTGCAGACCAAACTGCTGCCAGAATAGAGGAAGCGGGAGACCTCTGTTTGTGTCCTCAGCGTATTTTCCGCATGACCGCCCAGCCCCGCCAGAAGAAATCGCAGAGCAAATAAAGTCAAACCATCAATGCATTCCCTGGGATGAGACTCCAACGCCAGACATTCCTCTGGGGCAGCTCGGAGGGCAATGAACGGGGTGAGTCTCTTTTTGATTTTATTATTAGCAGTAATTTCAGTATTTGTAACTCTTTACATTCCCGGGGTCGGAGAGGTTCAATGGTTTGGAAGGATAATCGATATTACCTTGATTTCTAATGATAAACTATTCAGGGCTTATGACTGGACATTGTCCGATGTAAATTCCTATTCTGACCATAAGTATAAAATGTTTTATCTGAACATCCAGACGGAACCTTATTTTGACAAATTACCCAATATTGAGATAACTTCGACTGAGGAATTGGACAAGAATATTGAAACGTTCGAGAAATCTTAAGGCTCTGAAGGCCTCTTGCCCAATCAGTCGGAGCAAAAAAGTTCACCCTCCGTGGTGGAGCGAAGACCTTAATAAACTTAGGATTATGACTAGGTCGATCTTTAATATCTGTTATACTAAACAATACTGGTAGGCTTATAAAGACTACATAAAAAGGTACAAAAAGGCTACTAAAGAAGCCAAGCGATGCTGTTGGATGGACTTCTGTCAATCAATTGGAACTACGGAGGACTATGCTAGAATTCGCAAGATTCTGTCCAAAGAGAGCACCTGTCCGAATTTCATCAAGAAATATGACTGTGGCTGGACGGCATCTGCGACAGCCTGGATCTTCTCACAAATATACACTTCCCCACCAGGAGTTATAAATGCTTAGGTAATTTGGATAGGTTGCATGTTGAGCATCGTAAGGTAGTAGATAACACAATGACCCGGGATAAGGTTTCCTGGGCTTTAAGAAGTTGTTCGGCCTATAAGTCTCCTGGACTGTATGGCATAAAGCCGATTATGCTGCACAAGTCACTGGAGCTGTCGCCTTACTGGCTAATGAACACTTTCAGAAGCTGTCTCCTACTCAATTATATCCTCCGAAGCTGGAGAGAAGTTCGGATGTTTTTCATACCGAAAGCAAGCAGAAGAGACTATAAATTAGCAAAGGATTTTAGGTCTCTAATTCTCTCATCCTTCTTGCTAACGGCTCTAGGGCGAATTTAATATTACCATATGAGGCAACTATTTCAAGTCACACAAGCATCGAAATCTCAACACGCATATCTTAAGGGCAGGTCCACAGAAACCGTCCTCCATGAGGTAGTGCGAACGATTGAGCAAACGATTAACTATAAGCAGTTTACGCTAGCCACCTTTTTAAATATTAAAGGGGCCTTCAACAATGTTCACATTGAGTCCAATAAGGAAACTCCGACCCAGTCAAGAGTGGTATCCTTCCTTACGCAATAGATATATCCATGCTCGGTAGCAGAATCATACATCCCAACCTTCGCAGCTGTAACATTACCAAAAGAGTCGACAGAGGTACCCCCCAAAAAGGTGTCATCTCACCATTACTGCGGCTAATTAATAAAATGCTACTAAAACTTCAAGAGAATGGGACTAATGGAGTCGCGCACGCAGGTGACCTGGTGATCAGGCCAGTACCTTTCCGTGATCAGTGAAGTAATGGAAAGGTCCCTGGGAAAAGTCAGCTCCTGGACAACAAGCTGTGGCCTTGGAGTCAACCGTGAGAAGATTAAAATGGTATTGTTCACCCCTAAATCCAAAATACGGGCCTTTATCCTTCCAAAACTCAATAGGAAAAGTCTCAGCCTTACCCCCAGCGCCAAATATCTCGGAGTAATCTTGAATAGGAAGGTAAGCTGAAACGCTTACATAGAGAACTGGGCTAAGAAAGCGTGTGTGGCCCTCTATAATAATATTCGGCGCGACAGACCGTTGCGGTCCAAGGCCTTGCTTCTCGCGACCATTTGTGTTGTGCATGTATGTTTTTAGACACAAATGGAAGGGACCTTCAATTTAAGGCCGGATCCGAACGGCGAATTGAGAAACTTTCCGTGACAAGTTATTACTCTCGGAACGTTTGTCACCCATTCGCGAGAGGTGGGACACCGTGAAAAATACTCTTGGTGTTACTGCGATTCGAACCACGAAACCCCTGCTTAGTAGCCATGCTCTTTTCCACTGAGCCACGGCGCCCACCAGACTAGGTTTAAATCACTTAGCTATCCATGCTAAGTCCCTCGGGATTTGTAGCACCAAATTGGCGCACACTAGCTACCATACTTCTTTCTACTGTTATGCAAATAAAGTAAAATTAAGTACACTTTACCATGACTCTGAAATATAGTAAACTGAATTTAGCTTAAATGGTATTTTAAATATTTGTGACACTTAAATAACAACATCGGTGTCGGTGATGCAGTGGTTATTCAGGTAGCTCCTCCTACTTGGAGGAAATCAGGTTCGATTACCGTCGCGTCCAAAATACGTGCAAATTTTTCCCACCGGCCTGATTATCTAAATTCCAAAAAGTATATTAAATACTAGTATATTTTAAATGAATTTTCTATTTTTAAAAACTCTTTTGAATATTTTGCCATCTTTTTTGAAAATAAAATAAAATTTAATACAAAAAAATGTTTCTCTTTACGTTGTGATGATAAACAAACATCAAAAAGGAACAATATAAAGAAAAAATCAGCTCTTAGGAGAGGAAAACAGTGTAAATATTCGTATTTACCACTACACAACTGCCGAGCGTCCAGTATAAATTAATAAAAAACTGGAATAAATGGACATCAGACAGACGGTGAGTCCCGTCAGGCAACGCAATCTCCATCGATTATTTGATAGCTTAACACAGACTTATTTGTCCTTAAGTTTTGTTCTTCCATTTTTGCATTCGGACGATCAGTACTAACTCTATACACATTGAATGCAATTCATTAATTATTTGTTTAACTTTAAAGAGCAACAAAAATAATAACAGATTTTATTTTTTGCATAAATGTTTCGCTTGGATATTTTTTTAAGCAACATGGCGCAGACAAAATACAACAAAACTGTTCAAATATTTTCCCAGATTGCAGGACAAATACAGGGTGACTGAAACAAAAATGTTTTTTTTGACGGGGTGTTAGAGTAGAGCTCATTTGCAACAGATTTAAGTCTAATATGTACTCTATATTTTTTGGTTGGCTGGTTTCCATCCAAGTATTGAAGACGAAATTATGCAATTATTCGCGGATGATCTAAGAAGAAGCACAAGTAGCTGCTTATCTCGGTATTACAAAGTAGAAGGTTTAGACAGACACTGCATGGGTAAACATCCTTAATATTATACTCCTGTTCAAGTAGTTCAAGAAGAGTAGAATTTTGGTAAAATCTGTTAAATTCTGACATAGAAGATGCGACTTTCTTTGGCGGAAAAAACCCACATTTAAGAAGAGAACCCTGCATTAAGAGGAAATTTGGTGTGAATGTGTGGATGGGAGTCAACGGACATAATTTAGTTAGTTCTTATTTGTTGCCTAATCTTCCCAACGCCGCAGCCTATGAACAGTTTTTGCGAAACCATTTATTTGTACCTCTAGCAAATAGGTGTCATATGGTGTATCAGCATGATGGGTCTATGGATTAATGGTTCCCATATCGATGGATCGGAAGATGGAGACTGATATCGTGATCTACCATGAGTCCTGATCTGACGCCGATGGATTTGTGTGTATGGAGACGCAACAAGATAACTAATAGAACTCAAGAAGGAACAGACAATTTAAGTCATGAAATGATAAATAGAGTAGCTTAATCAGGAATTGATCCCGTTGCTCTGTCAGAAATAGAGGGCTACGTTTTGAACCACTTTTGTAAAAATAGATAACAAAAAAAATATTTTCAAAAAATTTACTTGTTGTCTTTTACTTGGGCTAATGCCACACGAGCTTCAAAATGGCGCGCCCGGGAAGAATTTCATTGTTGTCACACGAGCTGCTTTTTGACCGCTCGACAGCATATCATGTTTTTTTTAGGATTTTTAACTATCGTCTGACTCTGGCTCGGTGACATGTCGAATGCACATTTAGAATACTTTCAAATAAAAAAGTTGTTTAAATTCATTTTCTTCTACATCAAATCCATCGAATAGACAAAATAGACAATTTTTAACCCCCTTCCCAAAGCCCGATTTAACTGAAACTTTGCACTTTTAATTAAAATTATGGGCCCTGATGTTCGAGGGGTGCCCATATAATATTAAAATAACCCGATTTTCTTCAAATTTTAAGCACCTATGTTTCTCGATTGGCAAACATTTTTGGAGTGATAGGGCCTTGAGGCCCGTGAGGTGCCTATATAATTTTGTTTGATAATGAACCCAATTTTCGATTTTAAAAACCTGAGTATCGCCATGGAAAAAACTTTTTGTAAAATTTTTGCAATATGTTCGGGGTCCTGGGGCCCATATAAATTATTTAAAAATTAGCCCGATTTTCTTCGAATTTAAAACACATGTGTATCTCCAAAGGACATCCATTTTGTAAAAATTTTGGAGTGATCAGGGGGGGCTCTCAAAATTTTTATTTAAAAAGTAACACGATTTTATTCAAACTTTGCACACATATGTATCTCCGGTTAGGGAATTTAATTTTACACGAAATTTTTATGGGTTTTTTTTTTTTTTTTGTGGTGATCTTTGTATTTTTTGTGGCATATCCCACAATTCCGGTTTTTCTCGTAGCTCCACTATCTACCTTCAATAACTATCCATGATTTTCTTTCATACAATCGTTCATTTAATTTATATTTTACTTTCTGAAATAACCAGCGTTGTTTGGCAGCCCCCACCACACTACCATCTCAACCAAATGACCATCAAGACCTTTCAAGGCCCACCTTGAGATACCTCCCTCCTCAGCACATATAACAGCCCTATTATTATTAATATGTTTATTTTAATTTTAATTTTAATAAAGGGTATAGCCCCCACCGTCCACGTCAACCCCATCAACAGCATTACCAGCTATATCGAATGAGCTGTATTCGAGTTATGCGTGAATTGACATACAGACAGTGTTTCATTTTTATGTATTAAGATAATTTCAAAATGCATAAGAAATTTTAAATGACGCGCTCCCATTTGGAAGCTCATATGTTCAATCTGATATATAACAGTACCCCTCATGATGCTCTATGGTTCATCCGCCGTGGAGGGAAGTCGCTTGGTAAAACAGTTCGCGCGACCATACCGACTCCTTTTTGGTCGCGGGCGTTCGTGTGCACTATTCCATTGGTTCTCTGTACACTCAAAAAGAGCTCGTGTGTCTATCTCTATATTTCTATATGTGTCTAGTATTATTGTATTATAAATGGATTCAAATGTTTTTTTTTTCGAGAGCAGTGATACCTTCTCGGAAAGGTAATAATGGAGAGAAGTTTTTAAAATTATTTGTGGGCTTATTGTAATAAAAAAGTTTTTAAATAAATACACAGGAATGTACAAAATGTTTAATGTTCTTGTGAGTTGTGTAATGAAGGGGTAGGAATTGTATTTTTATTTTATAAAAGTATTAAAAAATATATTTATAGAAGCTTTAAATCAATTTATATAAAATAACGACGAAACTGAAATATTGCAAAAAAGTTTTAATATTTTCTTTACTTTTACAAATTAGTAGTAGTTAGACATGTGCTTCTAAAATAACATAAAAATTAAAATATTTTGTAAAGAATTGACTTTGGATAATACATATTATGGTTAAATCTGTTGCAGTCACCCTGTATGGATTGCGAGTTGTGGAAAGGCAAGGTCTGCAAAAATAAACGAACCCATTTCACAAATGGGTTGTAATTTTTTGGTAACACTATTGCGACAAAACGACCTATACGATACAAATCAGTCATGAAACGGGCAGAAAAGGATGGGGTTTCCGGCGATTATCCACTTTTCTGCCGTCATATTCCGAAGTTACATTAGAACGAACAGATGCACAGCGTGCATCGAAATTCAGATTGTTTGTATATTTAAATTGTTTATAGTTTTACCAATTCACTCTGAACTAATTTTTTTCATCGCATCACATAATGCATCACCGATATTGCGATGTTGTATAATTTGCCCCCCTCCCCCCCCACACCAAACCATTATTTTAAATTTCGACAAATCCAGCAATTTCGTGGGCAGTTCATGTGTTATTTTGTTGTTTTTTCTTCGTTTTTATGTTTTCTACATATTTTACATCGTGCATTTTTATTCGCTTGCTGGACAACGTGGTTTATTTTATTTATAAGTACATAATAGAATAATAATATAAATTTTTAATACCCTTCCCGGAGTGATATTTCACTAACCCATTTTTCAATAAAATGTTGAGCATTTTGTATTGAATTTAATCTTAAATAAATTTGTCAAGTTATGCAAAAATTCAAATGAAAGCTGGTCACAAATATATTCCAGGAAGGGTGGGGGAAAAAAAGGAACTGACACATGACAAATTAGCAAAGTGACAACAACCAACTGGATGTCCCTGAAGTTGGCATGCATCAAATTTTTAAATTCTCTATATGCCCGTGGCTGGCTGGTCAGATTTTGTGATCAATTTTTAACCCATTTCATAAAGCCCGATTTTATATAAACTTTGCATACATGTGTACTCCATTTGACAATACTTTCTTTTAAAATTTAAGAGTGATCGGTCTGCTGTGTCGTGGGGCTCCCATACAAAAAATTTTTTCAATATAGCAGCATCAGATCATGTCATACAATGATGACTGTGTTTTGTGTGTGTGGTGCGCTCTGAGCAACGCTTTACGATTGGTTTATGCTGTTGGGTTGCAGTGCTGCGCATGTGTTTTGGTTTTTCAGCATTATAGCATTATATCATATATTAGCATTATATTGGAGAATTTACATGAAAATTTTTACTTTTTATTATATTCTCTATATTATCTTCGCGTGTCCGTGTGCTTGTTGCTGGCCAAATCTTGTGCTCAAATTTTTAATACACCTCCTGAAACCCAATCGGGCTTTCTCGGTCCCATGGGCCAACTTTATTCAAACCGATAACAACACTTTCTGTAAATATTTAGAAGTGATGAGATCCGAGGAGCTCGCATATAGTATATACAAAACAATTTTTACACAATTTCTATATTTTTCAGGGTTGAGTATTTGATACAAAGCGAATGCATGTCTTGTAGCCATGTCGATCAGATGGTAAAAAAAACCTGCTTGACATATTCTGTGTTTCGATAATAAGTCCATTGCGACCCATATAAGAGCCACTTAGATCGAAACCACCCATCTAGGCGTTGTAATCACCGATAATTTGAGGACAATCAATGTCATTATATCTTTTTTTTGCGATTGTAATGACTTATTTCCTACTGATGGATGGATAAATAGTTAGAAATATAGAAGGTCAGAAATACAAAAAGATAAGGAATCAAGAAGGATAGAAATACATATATAAGGGTAGGAATAAAGTATGATAGGAAGAAAGAAGGATAATACGATAGAAGGTTAGTAAGATAGAATGTTAGTAAGATAGGGGATAGAAGGATAGAAGTTAAGTGATATAGAAAGATAAAGGGTAGACGAATATTCAAATTCAACACTAGGTTAGGTTAGGTTAAGTTGGAGTGGCTTTTAGCAGGATACCGACCCACTGAGACCCTTGTGATCCCACATTGATCGAGAAGACTTATTTTACCCTACTCGTTGAACCAGTTGAAGCTTCGAATGAAGCGTAGAAGACTTCAAATGTCGATATTTGAAAAATCATTTAGGTTTTTTTATGTACACATGCTAAAGGGATTTGCACCCTTATAATGCTTAGCACCGCGTGGGCGTTCGGAAATTAAGGAGTGGAAAAGGTGAGATGTCTATGCACGTGTGACTGCAGATCATACAGATACGGAAACACAGAGTCGGGCAATTTATTCCACATAAATATTGAGCGGCTAAAGAAGGAATCTCTGAATTGGTTGGTACGTCCAAAGATAGGTATAATGGGGGACCCATGAGCTCCAGTTGGGGCACAGGTATTTCGGTTGGGTTGGAGGATGGGCGGTATGCATCTGGATATTTCTTTTGAACACCGCTTATGGAAAAAGCGATAAAACAGTGACAAGCCGAAAACATTACTACGATGTTTAAGCGAATCAATTGCTTTTCGTTATATTTACGTCACCAATAAGTTTTATCGTGCGGTTCTGAACTCTTTCGAGATGTGGTCTTGCCTTGTAAATAGTAGCCTGATCTGAAGGAGTGAAGTACATTTTGCACGTTTAAGAAAACTAAACATTTCGCAGCAATCGTAGCGATGGTGAATATGTCAAAGGTCATTCCAACGAAGCTTGTTGTTGACGCACATACCGATTATTGCGAGTTTAGTTTCTTTATTTCAGGATCCATTCATTGATAAAGATTGGGTGTTTAAATTACGTTTAGAGGACAGACTGCATTGGGTTTTTGAAGCGTTAAATTCTACTCTATTATGAAGTTCCACCTTGTTATCAAGGTCAGAATTAAACGTGTTTAATATACGTTGTTGTTCAAGTTCCACTTGTAATGAAGAGGGGCGTGGAGAGAGCGCGAATTCGTTTGAAAAGCTAAGAGTGCTGTCGTCAGCGAAAGAATAAATCGGATTAGAAGTAGCGGATAGGAGATCATTAATGAAAATGAGAAAGAGTGTCGGAGACAAAACAGAGCCCTGGGGAACACCGGGCGGTGAACACTGGATTTAAAACCATCCAATACGACCTGGATTAAAGGTCAGAAAGGTAGTTACTAATCCAAACAACCAGGGTCTTTTCAATTCCATAGACATTCATTTTCGACAAAAGAGCTTGATTCCAAACTCTGTCAAATGCCTTGGAAATATCGAGTGGAACAACTTTACTTTCACCAAATTTCTGAAAATACTGGTTCCATTTTTCAGTGAGATATGCCATCATATCACCTGTAGAACGTTGCCTTCGAAAACCGTACTGCCGGTGGCCAAGGATTTCCTGAGATTCAAGGTATTGCATACGCTTACGATTGATCAGCTTTTTCATGACTTTATTGTAAAACTGGTTAGGTTATTGTAAAAGAATGCTCCAAGATGGAGTTTTAGAAAAAGCGTTGCGCATGTGCAGAGAAGGAGAAGAATGATCTTTTCCTCCTCGTTCATGCAGCTTCTGCAGAGGTCATTATATAATACACCAAGCCTTGTTACATGCTATGAGACAGTGCCCGGTTATGACACCTATTGTGGCACCAATATGCAGTCTGCTTAGAGAGATAAAACACTTGGAGTCTTTCGAATCTAGCCTAGGACAGATCTGTTTTGTCGCAACACAAGATGTTCCGTTTGACAACCTGATGTAAGTTTTCTCAATAGCATCTACCTCTAAGTTTGCATGTAGCGATCAGTATGCCCAAGGAACAATTTTAACGAGTTCATCCGCCCTACAGTTCCCTAGAATGTCTCTATGCCCCGGCAGCCAACACAGGTGAATATTGAACCTTTTGCCAACAATAAGCACGCTTGATTTAGGTAAATGAACAAAAGGTTATTTTAATAGAAAGTATTGTTACGGATATACACATGTGTACAAAATCAGTATTCAGTATTCAGGTCTTTAGGAGGTGCGTTAAAAACAGATCGCAAGATTCCACCAGCCTCCCAGCCAAACATAGACAACCGTACACGGAAAGTTAATATAGAGAACTTATGAATTGAAATTTTTCTTGTAAATTCTCTAATTGGAGATTCGATTTTGAGGTGAAGATGGGGAAAACATAGCAGAATACAGCGCACGGTTTTTACGACGTGCACACGACGACTTACGAAGTACTACTAAAATTCTTTCTTTTGAATTTGAGTTAAGCTATTAAGCAGTGTGAGTGCGTAACCTTCATATAATATGATACAAAACACAAATTAAGAATGCACTCACACAACTAAGTGCACGACCCATTTGAATTGCGGAACCCATTCATTTTTGTATACAAATTTTTGTTCTGCTTCGTTCCTCTTGGTATCTCTATACTCTTTGGTTATGTGTAGCCACAACTTTCATTGGCATGACTTTCATTCCCATAACTTTACACTTTAAAGGAGCAAGTCTCATGTATAGCAAACCACATACGATTTATTTAAATTTGCACCAAAATCACAAATAATGTTCGCGTCTGTTTTCACAAAAATCTTGACAAAAATGACTGTATCTCTCAAAGTGTTGAAATGAGTGCGTTCAAACCGGCTCTGTTCGATAGGTAAATTCAACCAACAAAAACGTCTTTCCAGGTTAGTGCGCGAAAAGCTTTGACTCTGAATAGGATTGGATTGGAGTGATGACCTTCTGTAGACGGTCTTAGAGGTAGAAGGGTTAAGTGTATGTTGTTGATTTAGCTTGGATAAAGTTAAACTGGCATGGGCCAATGATAACTTCAGCGTATGGGACTATCTTCTGTAGCAAATCATATTCGAGGTACTAAACAAATTTAATACATGATAATTGCTGCTTTAAAGAAGAAAGGAGATATTATAATCTTTCTTATTTATCGGGCATAGGATGTCTCTTCTCCAGTCTTTCCGCGTTGTTTCTTCGTTCCATACTTGCACTATTAGTTCACGGATTGCTTCGTGTAGTGCGGTTCTTCCAGATTTCATCAGCATCGCTGGGATGCTATCTAATTACAAGGTCCTCGTTCATTACTAGCTGCACAGTTTTATATCAATTTTTTGCAATCTTGCATCAGCAGGAAAGAAAGCAGATTAAATAAAGTGGGCGCCGTGGCTCAAAGGAAAAACGCATTGCTACTGAGCAGGAGGTTCTTGGTTCGAATCCCAGTAACACTAAAAGTGTTTTTCACGGCGTCCCACCTCTCGCGAATAGGTGACAAACGTTCCGAGAGTAATAACTTCTCAACTCGCCGTTCGGATCCGGCCTTAAATTGTAGGTCCCTTCCATTTGTGTTCAAAAAATAAACACGCACAACACAAATGGTCGCGAGAAGCTAGTCCTTGGACCGTAACGGTCTGGCCGAATGTAATTATTGTTAAAAAACACTTTTTCTAGAAATAAATATTAATATTCCATAAAAAAAAATTTATATTATGTAAATGTATATAATTTAATAGAAATTAATTTAATATGGAGTCAGCACATCACCTTCAACTAGTCTGCACTTTCACTAGTGCTAGCAACAACTTTTGAAGTATGATTACAAGATATCGCGCTCACTTGAAATGCAAAGGGGAAACAGGTAATATCAAGAAAAATTGAATAAACATATTGCAGCATATTGCAGCATATCTTTCATGAGTAATTTTCCTGAATACAGTATACTGTAAACAGCTTTTGTGCCTTGACTAAGTCGTTACGATATCACACAATTCCTATTTTAATTTACATCCTTGCGCTCAGATTTATTGCAAACAGAAACAATTCGCAGGTCGACAGAAACAGAAAGAACGAGCCGACAGACCAACGGGTATAGACATAATCATGCTAAACCGTTTCGGAAGCTATAAAAATGGTAGCTGCACTAACTGGGAAAAATATCACAAATAACAACAATAGTCACATTAGCATTAGGAAGCAGCCTCCTAGCTTGTCCTGTGACTGTTGAAAGGACGAACCAACGGTGGTGCTCTGTTTGTTTGGCCGTCGCGATGAATAAATTTTGATAATAAAATTACCATAAATAAATATGACTTTGATGGCGCGGGTTCGGTACGGCAAGGTGCACCTGGAAGAAACTAGAAATGGGAAAAGTTTTTCACTCATCGTCTATGACTGCCTTTGAGTAATTGAAACAAAAAGCAGAAGAAGGAGGAGCGCAAAATTGTTTTTCGTCTGTTGACCTGACTAAACTCATTTCATATTCGTCCTGTGACAATAATAGCATCGATCGAAGGAAATTTATTTGAATAAATCCGTTGATAAAGTTTCCAGCAAATGGACGCCTATTTTCGATTTAGCAGCACACTAAAATGTAACAGCCGCAAATGTAACATGTTATCTTGTAGCAAAGCGGAAAGACGACAAAACTTTAAACAATTTTTATGATAATAGCGAAAATGATAACAACAAAATACAAAATCAACAACGACTACGACTACGCCTATCCATTCAGGACGCCAGCTGTAAACACATATGGCTAACTAAATCGTTTGGCGCAAACAACCAAACATCACAGGGTGCGCAATCTTTTTTGGATTTTTTATAAAAGGCTGTTGTTATAGCCTGCTTCTCGCCTAAAATTGTGCTTCTTGGTTGCATGATGGCGCACTCTGACGCAATAACGCGCATCAACACACATCAATAATTTGCCTTGCCGCAATTTTCGCTGGTGGAGTGCGTTGTACCGCTCAGTTTCGATGGCAATTTAACTCCCCTGTCAATGAGGCGGAAATTCAGTATTCTAAGCGATTTTAGGGTTGCACACCGCCTTGCGTCGCATTTTCCAATATTCACCATCCCCAGGACGAGTATTAGAAATTCGCATTGCGAAATGAAAACGGAATTTCTCATTGAAGTGTGCGAAGCATTGCAAATCATAAATTACCTTACAGTGACTTGAAATGGCACAAGGACGAGATACCGGTGATATTTAAAGCTATTCTGGGCAGGGCAGGAGAAACGAGCTAGCTGAATTGTTCCTTTATTATGATTATATTATTGTGCCCACTTGTGCCTACATTTTTGCTGGCTGTGTTGTTATCCTTCTTCTTGTTCCATTAATTCGCATGTTGTTGCATTATTACTTTTATTGTTATTATTGTTATTGTTATGGGCGTGTTTATTGTTTAAATTTGTGATCATCGCTTTTATATTTAAATTTAAATTTCTTGAAAATACCGTGTCACAAAGAGTGGTATTCGTTGCTAATACCATTCGTATACCATTCATATTGTTGAATTTAATTATGCTAATTCCAGGTTGTCGTGTGGGAAGCAGGGTGTGCTTAGCAATTTTTGGTGGATTTATTTTCCAAAAAATAACACTATATCATTAAAAATCATTGATTGTAGCATTTTGGAAAATTTGAATTAATGATGCCATTTTTTCGGTTATTTTTTTGGGGTTTGTATCTACACAACGATGATGATGAACCTGAGACTGAATATCAGTGCTCATCGATGTTCTTGTCAGTCGTATTATTATTGGGTTCTCATATATTGTATTATTATTCTATACCTATAGGTATTCAATATATTCAACTAATTTAGATGCGTCAAACTAAGGAACACATTTATACGCAATTTTTATTTGGTGGGAAAGACTGGTAGTGTGTCAAGCTTTATGAACATTGTGAATCTGGAGGAAGAGTGGTGAGAGAAAAAATATATGCGGGTAAATATGGTAATGCATGAATATATGGAGGTGAAAATATTCAAAAGTCAAAAATAAAACTGGAAAATTTTCTTCAATTAATGACTATATTTTGGAAGTATATGTTGATAGCGCTGATCTACGGAGACCGCACTGTGGGAGCAAACGAAAAGCATAGAGAGGTCTCTTGCCAGTAAGGAAATCGCGCTTTGCGCCTTCCTTGACATCGAAGGAGCATTCGACAACGCATCTCCTGATGCGGTAAGAAGTGCTCTGGAGAGGAAGAAAGTAAACAGCACAATCACCACATGGTTGTGCGAGATGCTAGGCACCAGAACAGCGGAGACTATAGTTGGTGACAAAACCATTATGGTCAACACTACAAGAGGATGCCCACAAGGAGGAGTTTTGTCTCCCCTTCTGTGGAGCATCCTTGTAGATAAACTACTGCAGCGACTAGCTGAAGCAGGGACTTACGCCCAAGGCTACGCAGAAGACATAGTCTTCGTAGCTAGAGGGAAGTTCGAGGAAGTGCTCTGTGACATAATCCAAAATGTATTAACAATTACGAGTTGATGGTGCCATGAGGTGGGACTCAGGGTAAACCCTAGCAAGACCACACTAGTTCCCTTCACCAACAGAAGGAAGTTGGGACGTATACACCCGATTACCCTAAATGGAGAAGAGATAACTATCAGCAAAGAGGTTAAATAGCTGGTACTGATATCATGGTGTGCAGAAGGGTGGCAGGAAAATCGTGGGGAGTTAGCCCCAGAATAATGCACTGGATGTACACCATGATAGTTATTGTAATGATTACCTACGGAGCAGTTGCATGGGCGAACAGGACCAAGCTAAGCACCACGAAAAGGGAGTTGGAAAAAGTCTTAATTACAGGGGCCATGAGAATCGGCCCAACAGCTGGCATGGAAGCAATCATTGGGATTCTCCCATTACAATTAGTGGTTGAGAGCAAATCCATGGAAACCAAGTTACGTTTGAGCAAGGTAGGCTGCTTCACGGACAGCAGGGCAAGAGGGATATTAGAACCACTTACCAATCTGATTCCTCTAGCGAGCATGCCGTGCGAAAACATGGTGCGGAAGCTTGAATTCAAAAAGAACTTCGAAATCAAAATGAGCATCAAGAAGGTATTCAGGTCAGAAACTGAATACCAGATGCATCCGGGCACCATAAAGTTGTATACGGATGGATCAATGAAGGCAGAAGGCACGGGTGTTGGAATACGAACCAAACACTCCATGTCGATGGGGATGTACCCGAGTATATTCCACGCCGAAGTACATGACTTTAAAAGATGTGCTTACTTCAATCTGGAAAGGAACTTCATGAGGCAGGAAATAGCGATCATGACAGACAGCCAAGCTGCTTTAAAAGCTATAGACGCGTTCCACGTCACTTCAAAACTGGTAGAGGAATGCAAGGCGAATGTCAAGGAGGAATTTCAAGAGGTCCCGCCTAATATTGGGACTAAGTTGAAGTAATGTAAGAATCATTACGGGTTTCCTAACAGGACACCGCAAGCTGAAGGGGCACCTAAAGAAGTTAAAAATAGAAGAGGATGGAACCTGCAGACTCTGTGAGGAAGCGGAAGAGACCCCATGGCATCTACTCAACGAGTGCGGAACCCACGCAATTTCGGAGTCTGTGCGGCTCTCACTGAACCCGCTCCATATTATTGGATTCTTAAGAAGAATTGGTATAGACGGGGTGCTATAGGGACAAGCATGCATGTCGCATGTGACGCGTGTGACGCGTCGAAAATGGCTTAATCTTGGAAATTATCCTGACCTGGTTGACTTCTTTGTGGTCCTTTTTAACAACCTTTCACACAACCTAGAGAGCTAAAATTAATGATGATGATTTGTGTGGCACGTATCGCGAGTCGCGTGTGGCGAAAGGAAGTTTTTTTACACTTAATTGTTATGCTGCCACCTGAAAACCCTATTGTAAATAGGAGCGGGGTCCGCCAAGAGAACAGAACTTTTAAAAATAATAAATAAAAAAACAACCCAAAATAAGTGTTCATGTAAATTCTCTTAAATTTGAAGGAAATCGGGCTAATTTTTAAAAAATGTACATGGGCACCATTCGGGTCTCAGAGCCGAAATTTTGCAAAAATTTTTGTCCATCGGAAATACACCTGTGTTTAAAATTTGAAGAAAATTGAGCTAATTTTTAAAAAAATTATAAAGGTACCACTCAGGGCCCATTCACCACAAAAATTTTACATCGAAGATACACATGTGTTTAATATTTGAAAAAATTCGGGCTACTTTTAAATAAATTTATATGGGCACCCCTCGGGCTTCAGAATACACATGTGTATAAAATTTGAAGGAAATCGGGTTAATTTTTTTAAAAAATTTGTATGGCGCCCCATGACCTCAGGGTCTCCAAAATTTGTACAAAAAGTGTTGTCCATCGGAGATACAATGTGTATTTGAAGGAAATCGGGTAAATTTTGTAAAATATTTGTGTGGGAACCCCTCGACCACGAGGCCCGTCGGACTTTGGGAAGTGGGTTAAAAATTGATCGCAAGATTCTACGACAAACAAACAAACACACAGGCACGCGTAGTTAATATAGATAATTTAAAAAGAAGAACAAAAAGAGAAGTTCAGTTTGTCGTCGCAATAGCTAGCGTCGAAAATATTTGTTCGATAGAAGGTAACGATTTTTTCAATAATGTATATAAAATATATTTTATTTAACTTAATTAGCTTATTTATAGACTTTTTTAGTTTAAAAATAACAATGTTAATCCAGCCAATATTTCAGTCTCGCAGACCATCATTATCAAAACAAAAGATTATTCTGACTTTTCAGATACACTTCCAAATTTTTACAAAAGGTCTTGTTAGGATTGTTGTTGTCGGAGATACACATGTGTATTAAATTTGAATAAAATCGAGTTGATTTTTAAAAAATTTATATGAAAGCCTCCCGGCCCTGGGGCCCGATACCCACCAAATTTTAATAGAAAGTATTATATTCGTAGATATACATGTGTGCAAAGTTCAACTAAGTTAGCCAGCAAGACATCCACGGGCATACGAATTTAATATAGAGAATTTAAAAATAAAAATTTAATTATAATACAATTCAGTAAATAAACTAACAAGTTAAGTTGCATAAAATATTTAGCAAGCAAAATATACACGTACTACTTAACGATGAAATGATTGAAAATGAATCTACTATTATCTGCATACATAAAGCAAATGAAAGAATTCCAGATGTGCGCCTAAAATTTTATCCACTGATCATTTTAAGAATTTTATTTGAGAGCCTTTTAAGCGAAATATTTCATAATATGCGCCTAAAATTCAACCGATAGATAATTTAAAAAAAAATTTATGTGGGAACCGCCCGATGACTTAAAATTTTCATACAGAGCCCTGTCTATCATCAGAGATAGACATGATGTATGCAAAGTTTGAATAAATTCGGGTTTAAAGAATCGGGTTTCAGGAAGCCGAAGTGTTATTTTGGGTTTAAAATACAGAAAACAGAGATTTGTATCTATGATACAAAAACTTTAAGATATTATATTCACAGAGTGGAAAAAGAACTTAGATACACGATTATAGCTTTGTATGTCATTCATTTAAATTTATTAAAGTCTTAACCTTTCAGTTGTTATTGCCGATCAACCCAAGTTTTGGGTAGTTTTTTTTTAATACCTATAATGAATATCCATAGGTACAATTCCATCTTCAACTTGATTAATGTGCTGCATGATGTAGGTTCGGTTCTTTTCATCAATTTATTTGTGGTTACATGCACCATTTCTATTTAGAAACGACGTAAGATAATAATAGATTGCGATTGCTTTCAAGTAAATTCCATTTCATCAATGATGCGCAAAATCATAGTCAATAATTGCTATAATATCCTGACGATCCCTTAATATTTGTTGGTTACACCTAGTACTGCTAGTACCCTCAAGTGAACTTTTTCTTTTTTAAAATAAAAAATATTAGTAAATTCAGCTTCAGCTTTAGTCTTGAGGATAGTTTTGTGGAAATTTTGAATTGTTAGGCGTAAGCGCTATTTTGTATAAAGATTCAACATTTTACCCGGTAGACGCTGAACTTGTAACACCATGTGTTTCCATAAAATTGTATAGATTTTGAGAGAATTAAAGTATTTTTAAATTAAATTCTCTATATTAACTCTCTATATTATTATCCATATTAACTGGCTGGCCAAATCTTGTGATCAATTTTTAATCAATAGAGAGTTATACAATTATGCTTTTAAATCTGTTCAGCCTGTATGGCACATGCTGATTTATAAGTTTATTAATAAGGTGGTTAGGATGCAAGTTAAGTTTTAAGGTAAACTTCAGTTTTTGAATGTTGATTTCTTCTGTGATAGTCGGCAGCAGGGAGTTTCTAAATTATCATAATGCACTCGTGATTGTTCTTAGGATTCTGGACTACAACCGTTGTAAGAGTTCTAGATTGGAAGTGCTTGCTGAGCCCCAGAGCATTATGCCCTATGTCCATATTGGCTTGATGATTGCCTTATAGGGAATGAATTTGTTACATAAACTGATGGTAGAGTGTTTGTTGAGCATCCGAGCATTTTGTTAAATTTGTGTTCTTTCCAGGTAAGCCGTCTGTCAAGGTGTATACCGACGTACTTCATATCCTTTCAGGAATTAATGTGTTCTTGAAAGTGATAGGTGGGCAGTCATCTTGCCTGAGGGCAAAAGTGATGTGTGCTTTTCGTCTCGTTCCCTTAAATCTCCAAGCGGCTTACCAAAGTTCGAGTCGATTTAAGTAGTTATTTAGGTTATGAGAAGCTGTTTTTGGGTCGCTGTGGGTTGGTGCTTAGTATCGCGGTGTTATCCGCAAAGGTGAAAATAGTCAAGTTGTTGTCCATCGGAAGATCTGATGTAAATAATATGTTTAGGAGTGGGTCAAGGACACTTCCTTGGGGGACACCCGCTCTTATGCAGTGGTCTTTTGGTATAAAGGATTTGTAATTTATCTGAAGTGGCGATTTAGAAGGTACGAGTTATTTTCCCGAGTAGTAGTTTCTCGAAGAATTTGCATAGTAAAGGTAATAGACTTATTGGTCGATAAGATGATAATTAGGTCGTAACCTAGTGCCTTCTTGGGATTTATTCCATTCTTTAGAGCATGGGCCACGTCCTGCTTTTCAAAAACAATAATATTGAGAGTAATACAAATTTTTTGGTGTAGCGGAGATAGTTGCGAGTGTTAGTGTTTGGTAGAATGTTAGAATTGCAGTATTCAAATCCCCAGGTTTGGATTTAACTGATGGATTGAGCTCTCATAGCTTATGTATTTTCTATATTTAAGCCAGTTTGTCGATTTGCTTGTGGGAGTTTGGGGACTTTGTTCTACGCTTCTTAAATTTGTTAGTTTGATAACAACGGGTGAGTGGTCAGATGAGTTGTCTAATTTTACTTTTCGTGAGCGCGTAAAAAGGTTGTCTTCCTTTTGGAGTTGTTACCCTAGAACAGTGGTACTTAAACTAGTGGTTGCGACCCTACTTGGGGTCGTGATCATCATTCTTGGGAAAATGGCATTGGAGTTCGCAGTGACTGAGCGGCTGCAATGACGGAAAATTTAAATGGACTTCTGTCCAAAACTTTTGATATTAAATTCACACATTGTGTGATTCATAGGAACGCATTAGAAGCTAAAAAAAAACTCCCGGGATAACATTTTTAAAGAGGTTGGTAACTTATGAAAAGTAGCGCTCTTAATTGTCGTCTCTTGATCTTTTGGGTCTTGAGATTCAATTTCGACAAAATATTTTCCTTCCGAATTTGATATTTCAAACCACGAATAAATAACCATTAACGACAAAACCAAAAGCTTTGCACCAACTTTGAATAAAAGCACAGGAAAAGTTTGCTGAGCAGTCAACTGATTTGACTTTGAAAGCATTATTTTCCAATCACTCGATCGACAATTTCTGGCTTCTAATTAAAAAGAAATATCTCATCCTGTCTCTTAATATTTTCGCTACTTAATATCTTTGTAAATAACTCTATCTTAATCAAAATATCGCACTCGAATTCAAAAAATAGAAGAGATAATGAGACCAGCAATTTGAAAATTGAGCAACGTCTTTGGTTAATAATAATAATAATATTCTACGCGACAGACCGTTGCGGTCGAAGGTCTAGCTTCTCGCGACCATTTTGTTGCACACAAATGGAGAGGACCTACAATTTAATGCCGGATCCGAAAGGCAAATTGAGAAGCTTTCCGTGACAATTTACTACTCTCGGACGTTTGTCAGAGATTCGCGAGAGGTGGGACTGTAAAAAGGACTTTTGGTGTTACTGGGATTCGAACCCCGAACCTGCTGTTCAAAAGTCCATGCACATATCCACTGAGCAAGCCCATTAGTGACACGTTTAATATAAATCTTTTTTAAAAAACATTCAGATAAAACCCAAATTATACTCGTACATGTGTAGGTGATAATAATTTTGATTTCACCTTCTCTTTACCAGAGATTTTTGACTACGTTT
Organism: Nephrocerus scutellatus; assembly: GCA_947095585.1. Taxonomy (NCBI): domain Eukaryota; kingdom Metazoa; phylum Arthropoda; class Insecta; order Diptera; family Pipunculidae; genus Nephrocerus; species Nephrocerus scutellatus. The sequence continues at coordinate 72,516,593 of OX352765.1, forward strand.
TTTACCAATACGCACTCGGGTGACCAGCGTATCGTGTTGCTCGTGTGTGCCGTGTGTTTGGGACAAAAATAAAGTTCGGGACATATTGGTGGTCCGAAAGACAAATAAGTCAGTCCTTTTGAATTTTTTGAATAGAGACGTTGTTTATTCAGACAAAAACCTGAACAGGGTTGTATCATAAGTTCGGCTATAAGGGATGCCGATATTCGAACAAAAAACTGAAGCCAGGTATGCTCAATGGAACGTAAAATCCACATAAGCAGACGCGGATTAGTTATCCTTATTTTAGGTATTCCGCTTCTAATAACTTGCCAAAGTTGAACAAGACCAAGTGTCCCAACTCTGGAAAAAGATTGGCTATCCGCTGCATCGAGAAATCATAGCTCGTAATAGGTTCATAGACATTTATACGCTTTGATTGGCATGCTACCAGATCTGTACGCAAGGCGGAATATAAGACCGCACTCATAAGGGATGCTTTTAATCTGCAATCCCATTATCAACCCAATGAGTGATTCTACTCCAACGCCAAATATATAGTGGCAAAATAAACAACGTCAGGGACAAAGTCAACCAAGGCGAGAGGGTTGTGAGGGAACTAGTTGCCTGCTACAGGGGCATAGGGAGAAATATTACGATGGACAACTTCTTCATAACACTACCATTGGTCAAGGAGTTGTCAAGTTGGAAATTGACTTCTGTATGCAGAGAAAAAAAACAAAAGATATGTGACTTCAAACCCTCCAAAACTAGGGATGACACATCTAGTTTGTTTGGATTTTCTGAAAATGGCACAATGTGCTCCTATGTCTCAGAAGAAAACAGATCCGTGGTTCTGTTGTCCACCATTCACCAAAATGCGACTGAAGAACAAGCTAGAAAAAAATGTTTTACAATAAAAGAGGTGGGCTCCATCCACCGCCCCTCCATTGGTGTGCAAAAATAAACGTGCTCAACAGAAATGGCTGCGAAAAGCTAGGCCTAGGACCGCAATGATCTGTCGCACCGAATATTATTATTATAAAATAAAGGACGGCGTGGACACGATGGACAAAAGTTTGTTTCAGTACTCCACAAAACGGACAACTTCATGATTTCCTTAAACGATATTTTATAATATTATGGACACGGCCACACTTGCTGCTCTTATTATACTCCTATATAAGGGGAAAACCCATTCGGTTCCGCAAATAACTCCGGAAGATTGAAGTTCATCGAAAACTTGGGAGAGGAGCTCTTCCCTCATCTGTTATTGGAAAGATCGAAAAGTTTTAACATTACTGGAAGATTTCATATCAGTACAGCAATAGAATCCATTTTAGGAAACATAAAACATAAATTTTCATTATCTGCAATATTTACATAAATATAGGCAATTGAATTTGGCAGCTATTCCTTACAAGAACAATAAAGGGAATCTTAAAAATACATATTTTATTTTTGTGTTGTTGTTAAATATTCTATTTTATTTGCATTCATAAACCTAGTGGGTCGCCAAAATGCTTCAACTGAAAAAGAGTGTCGCGAGAAAAAAAAAAAAGTTTAAGAACCACTGCCCTAGAACTTCATTAGGTGAGCTTAGCATTATAGTCGCCAGCAGCTAGGAACTTGTTCGCAAGGCTGCTGAAGAAGTTGGGGAATTGTTGGTTCGTAATGTTGACAGGGGGACAGTATATGGCTGATATTTTTATGTCTTCGATCCACTCAGTTAGACAAATGGAAGCTGCTTGAAGGTGTTCTTATTGGTTCTTCTGGCTAAGGCGGGATTTGATAATAATTCCAGAGCTATGGTGAGCTTTTTCGTATGGGTGATTGGTGCCGTAAAACTCGTATCCTTTTATTTTAAAGTTGTGCTGATCGGTCAGAGGGGTTTCTTATATAAGTGCGATCTCGATTTCGATCCTAAGTAGGAGGTGTTAGAGCTCAAGCCTATGTTGCGTTTCAATGCCAAATATTGAGTTCGTTCACTTGTTGGATAGTAGGATTCGCATGATTTAGGATTGATTTAGAATCATTTCTACCATCATATTGTGGATGGAAGCTATAAATTGGGAGAGGGTTTGGGTGAGAGAGAAGAAAGTTTGGTTCAGATTGTTTGAATCCTTTGTGTTTGTGGGGTTCTTTGACGTTAATTGGTTTCTCGGCTTTGAAAGTTTGTCTTACTTTTACTACATTATCATAGGCTAGGCTGTTCAAAAAGTTTCCTGCTGGGACATCGTTGGAATTTGCTGTGGTTGTCGAAGGTGTGACAAGTTATTTGGCTGGGAGCGCATTCTCTGCTTCATATCGATGTATACAGGGCAACCTCTGTAGTTGGCAGTGTTTGAGCCACGAATAAATAACCTTTTTTTTCTTTAACATGCAATTCGAAGATGCGTCTAAGTCGCCACAGAAAACGCAGACGCTTGGGAGGAGGCAGTAGAATTTTGTGTTCCCATACTCCTGGCAATTTTGGCACTGGGCTGGCCCATTTCTTTTATGTGGCTCCTCGACAGTGATCTTGCGGTGCAACAGGAATTGCAGATTGTAGATAGCATTAGCTTCACCATATCGATTACAAGAATTTTTGTAAAATTTTGTAAAAATTTGGCCACAGGGCCAAAATAACCTGATTTTACTCAAACTTCTCCGAATAGAGAGTTCATATGTCGGCGAATTGTTGTAAATATAAATTATGCTAAAGAACACGACTTAGTAAGGCTATGTCAAGCAGATATCAGTTAAGAAAACTTAACTATGTGGTTTTCATAACTTTATGGAATCCAAAAAGGATTGCTATATTGAAACTGTAATATTTCCTTCAAGGCTTGATAATAATTTTTAGATAGGTCAAATATAAGTGCATCCAAGTTTGTTTTAGAAATGCAACAGGTTATGCTTTATTTCCTTCGGGTTTTGTGGCTTATTGCAAAAATTGGTTTTGCTTTATTGACCTAACAATATCATGACTATGCTACTCTTTTCATTCATTATCATTTAGAGATTTTTTAATTGTTATTGAGATTCATTTTTTTTTTTTTATAAAGAGACTCATTGCCAAGGGAGGACTCCCTGAATGACTTGCGTCACGGCAATAAGTTGAGAAAGCCCTCCACTGAAAAAAATTATCACAGGCAAAGTTGGAAAACATTTTCAAGTTAAGTTATTCATCGTAAGTCTTATCCAATAAAATCCTTACAATCCATAAAAATTCCCCTTTTCCACTATACTTGCATCGGCGGACTTTATCTGTTCTAAAATGAGGACGTAGCACACGATACGGATGTGTTGATATTTACAATAATATATTGGACGAATATTTTTTATCGATTATGGAGATATCTGTGGTCACAAGCCATAATGACCTTAGTAAGTTTTTCATTTTTTCAGGAGCGCAGTTTTAAATTTTTAAATCATTCTTGATAATCAGGAAATTCTTCCATTTTTCCAACTATTTCACATAACGCAAGTTATTCTATTTTTTTGCCTTTTTGCATTTTTTACCCTTTTTTACCTACATTGTCTTTGACTTCCTTTTTTAGGTGCATACGCTATTTTTACATACCAATGGAACATAAAACTACATTGAAATTTTTTTGTCATTTATTTAAAAACTACAACTAGTTCATGGTACAACTAGCTATCTATCTTATTGTTTACAATCTTGAAAATTTGAAAAACGATTCTCAATCTCAATCAAAATTTGTATGCCAATAGAATTGATTTGAACTCAAAATTTGATGGTAATTTTTACATTTTTCTGCGAAAGGTAAGCGCGTTTATTTTCATCGTTAGACATATGTAATATATTTTTTCGTAGGTGTGCACGCATTTATCTAAACCTTATTTTAACTGGGGTCCACTCATCTATACCCATGATATCGTTTAGCTCTTTCTTTTCCTGAGGTACAATCGGTACAATTTAGCTTCTAATGTCAGCAAAATATTATCCCTGGATATTAGTTGATTTGAGAACGTAACTCTCTCAGGCAATAACGACCTATAACTCAAGTTAGGAAAATAATAATCGTGATATTTTCTGCTCCGTTACAACTAAAGCTGAGCTAGTGAGCTGTTAAGCCTCAAAATTTATTTTATTAAAATGTGCATGTGGAAAACTTATTATCTTGATATAGAATTTGTTTTTACATTATATTTAAAGGAAAAACAGCTTAACTTAAGGTAATTGTTATAATTACAAAACAATTATTTCATATTTAAATGTCACTTAATATATAAGAAGTAAAAAAATATAAAATTCATATGACTTAAGTTGTTTTGGCAAATAAATTGTATAATTTGTTAGAAAAATTAATTGAGACGGCTTGGTAGACCATAAATTTCTACCTATTTCGTCCTATTTTGTGTTAGGCGGCTATGGTTTGTGACAACAGAGATGTCGTTTTAAAAGAAAGGTATTATTTGGAATACGACGACAGAAATCATTAATTTGTTCAAATTGCAATATCACAATTAGTTTATTTCTAGAATTTCACGGGTCTATCTCTCCTGATGTTTTATTCATTTTGATACCTCTCGTTTATTTCCAATGGAGCTATTTTATGGTGCTAAAGCCTCAATAATTAGAAATAATTACAACCATTGCTAGTAGTTGCTAGTAGTGAAAAACGGCCACCATTTCTCAAAAAAAATCCCCTTTCGACCACTGAGTTTCTTCTCAACGAAGAAATACTTAAAGGTTATTATGATCTACTTCAAAGTATGAAATGTTCTACTTACCAGTTGCAGTTTACACGTAAGTGAGTCACCCACTACCGGTTTCTGCTAAACTTTACTTCTTCTTATTTTCTGCTTTTCACCTGATGCACAAAACTTCATTCGCACCCACCTCCAATATCTTTTCTATCTTATATCTTTATACAGATACCAAAAGTGTAAAAAAAAACAAATCACTCGCGCACACTTCCTGCGTGACACCACAAAAAGCGCCAGTTGTTTTGGACTCGTCTCGCTTTTTTAACACTTTATCAAAATTCTTTGTCGTAATACTTTCAAGGATATCGGTATTTGGAAGGTATCACTTTTCTTTACATATAAAAAAAAGAAGCACGTGCACACGCTTAAGAGTTCTTTTGTTGTTCCTGCTGAGACTTTGAGTATCTTCGAGAATCTCAATTTCTGGAATTTGCTGAGTTGCCTCGAAGTTCTGTACTATACGCTTTAACACTATAATCAAAACTCCCAACCAAGCAAGACAGACAAACAGTCTATCGAATCTGCTATCCTTGCGACTAAAAACCAAATGTCTATTTTTATATCTGTGCTTATGTGTGTGTGTCTGATTGTTGTGTAGAGCATACGCTTCGTTTACCACGTGCTAAACTCTATAGTTTCTCTACTTCTTGTCCTGTTCTGTTTATAAGCTAATTTCGCTGGAGAAATTGCAAATCTCACCGACTCTCTTGCCGCATACGTTGGTTGGTCGTCGTTCTAGGAGCTTCCTGCTGTTGCCACAAATTAAGCAAAAATCAGTTGTTGCAAGGGCTTCTTGCTTGACGCAATAAATTCTTGTTTTCGTATCTTTTTCTGTTGAAAACTTTTGTAAGAAAGATTTGTTTTTGTTTCGTTTCGATTTTGATTCTTGCTTTTTAAAAGGTTATATATTTTAATTTAATTTACTTCTTATTTCTATTAATTAACTTATATCATCTATTAAAGTACTATGTATAAAGTTTTTCTAGGTCCATTTATATATATATATATATCTCCTGACTAGTTACTTAACATCTATTTATTGCGCGTTTTTCTAAGTCCATTTATATATATATATATCTCCTGACTTATTACTTAACATCCATTTATTGTTTTAATTATACAATAAATTGTTATTGTTGTTTCATTTATGGCTATTTAGGCTTCAAGCTTATCTAATCACAACCGCAGTACTTTAAGCGAGCGACAACATTCAATACTAAATCTGTTGGAATTTTAGGCGCTAATAACAACAAGGGCTACTTTATTCCTAACAATTATGGTACAAAGTTAACCAGTTTTAGATGTATAGTTAAAGAGTAGAATATGTTTGAGAAGCGCTTGATTTCTATTTGATAAGTTTTTTTTACAAGATTTAAAAATAAACTCTATTTGTTGGTCTAAACATAAATATTTTTACTAAGAAATCTTTGACGGAATACAAATCAACAGCAAAAGTATTCAAAGCTGGCAACACTTTTAGTTATTTTAAAATTTCTTCTTGGAAAATAAATTAACTCCTTGCAATGAAAGGTTCTCTTTAGAACAAAGGTTTTCCACCTATTTATTCTTCTTTTTTGTGTTTTTTTTTAAAAAAGTCTTCTTTACAATTAACGTTTTTTAGTATTTGGTTTTATTTACGACTTCAAGACTTGGTACATTATTTTTTGTTTTGTGTTTTAAAAATTAAATTCCCATTTTTATTTATTTATTATCTTAAAACTTATTTCTGGCAATTCTGGTTGTTCTTTTTTTTTGGTTTTAAAGACAAATAATTTGAGAAATATCTCACTGATTTTGATGTAAAAAGTGTATATCTTCTTCTGCTTCTTTTTTTAAATGTAAATTTGCCAAATTTCAATATAGTTTCAACATTTACTTTAGAGATTTTGTCAACAAAAATTTAAGAAAATTGAATTTTGAGGATCAGTATGATCGGTTTTATAATTTAAAATTTTGGTATCACTTAAATTCACTTTGATTCAAAACACTTTTATTAAAAAAGAAAAATCCCGTTTTTAACTGCATGTATGAATGAAATTTCTCTTCACTGAATTTTTTTTAAATTTAAATTATCTCTTGTTCTTTGTTTCTTTTCCCTAGAACAATCAAAATTGTATAAAAAAATGCGCGCCGATTTCAAATTGGTTCAAGTGCGCTATACTTGAGACTATTACTTTCGAATAAAAAATCCCGGCTTAATTCCTGCTTGAGTGTTCTGTTTATTGAATTGATTTTTTATTTTATTTTTTGAAACGGTTACGGTTTTTTAAAGGACAAATAACGAATGGCAATAACTATAATTCAAATAATAATATTAAAGCCAGGAAGTCAGTGCATTCACAACATTTACAACGCAACACAGAGCAGTGGAAATTTCATCCTTTCGGTGCCGTAATTCGCGTTAAACTGATCCTGACAATTCCGAAATTTTCACTTGACTTCGTTTGTTAAGTCGGCGTGAATGCTAAATCGGTAGTCGGCTATATTAGTTGCACGAGTACGATGCAATGTACAGTGCTCCAGCAATAGCAGTCGGTCGGACTCGGTGTTGCTGTGTGTGGCGCGTTTTGGCCCCAACGAGGACTACCGACGCGACGATGATATGGATATGGTCGACGACGATGCGAACGATTGAACTGCCCTTAGACAACCGAATTGAAAATGCGAATCGGTAAATTACGAGAATTACTACAGACAAGAGGACCTATGTTTTTGCTGAACAATCCACTTGCACCCACACACACACACACACACATGCACACATTACTATGCGAGATATTACAATTTATTCTGGAGAAACAGTTTCAAAGAATACTTCCGATACTATAAATGCAACTTCATTTGGAGCAAATGTTAACTTAACAGACAGCCGAAAGATAGCAAATGATTAACAGTAAGACGGCAGCGACATCGTCCCTACAGACTACATCGAACATGTTCAATTCAATTCGCTACTGCTGCTGGCCGTACAGATGCTGCCATGCTGCCACCTACCGTGAAAAGTTAAATTCGTCGCTGTCGTTGTAACAGTGAGGCTGAACCAGATGAGTTGCATTGTTCCCGAAGGAGGAGCGTGTACTTCCTGCAAGCGCAAATAAGGTCATGGTGATGGTATGTGGTAGTTGGATTGCATACCGGCCAATTCGCCGTACACTGTCGGCGTGCTGACTTCATAACCTACCTCATGCCATACACCGGTGAGACAAGAGAAAGCTGGAAGCTTTTAACACTCTTTTTTTTGCGACAGAAAGAGAGAAGCTTTTAGTCAATCCTGTTGTAGGCGCGCAATTACAATGAAGTGCACAGGAACCAAAATGGCGCGAGGCGAGCATACACTACTTGACACATAATTTCGTTTGAACTCTGCCCGGAGGTAATTACTGAAAAGTCTACAAAAGCTTTTCCTCCTGGTCAAATAGGTGGTAGGAAGTCATTCCAGTAGAGCACTGCTCAAAACGAAGTTTGTGTTGTTGACATTTAATCTGAAAGTTGAAAGGATAAAAAAATTTGTAGATTGAAATAAAATTCAAACTTTCAACCCTTTCTAGCTTCCTCTAGTAACTCAACTCTTAAATATAAAACAAACCTCCGAAGAAAGTATAATTTACGTCTAAATATAATTTGCTTTTTACGCTTCCACGGCTCCATTCATTTTGAGCTTATGTCTAGTCTCATACTGATCATGCTACAAGGGTTTTCTAAGGGTTGAACCTCTTTAAATAAGGTATCACTCTCGTTTTTGGCTTCTGGTTCAACCTCTGACAGCATAAAAATGTTGTTGAAGTGTTGAACCACTAATTTCTAAGCCAGTATATTTTTTCTGTTTTCTAGATCTCAAAACACAAGCAACTCCACATAGCAGATATAAGATTTTTTTGTTTTTATGAGTTCACCTGATTGCTGTCGATTGAATCTTAAAGAAAAAAAATCTTTCATCATTTCCAGGCTTTGAAGAAACTATTGTTTCCAATTATTAAAAGATGTCATACAGATACAACACATTGTTATTAAAGAAAAACTATAAAATATGGAAAAGGTCAGTTTATTGGGAAATAAGTAGAGTATGAAAGAGTAAAATGATTTCAGTGAAGAGAGAAATATACGCTACAGGGAAAAGTAGAGGGAATAAAGAAGCTACAAAATAAAGTGGAAGAAGAAGAACATAAGTTAAGATAATACCAATATCATACAGCATACGTCATTACCACAAATTCAAGAAAAACCTTTTTTGAAAAGAAATAGTTTTTGGGGGTGCTTACCATCGTATAAGGAATACTTCAATATTTAACAATCTCTGCATTATGTGTAATAAAGATCAACCTTTGAATTCGATACAAATAACGTTGAGTTGGAAAGACAATATTGCTGACACAATAACAGTTTCGCACAAGACGACTTATTAAATTCTGTCTATTAATTTTGCGTGTCCGTGCATTTGTTAGTTTTTGGCTGGCTGGAGTAATATAGCGATACATTTTAATCCAGTTCCTAAATCCCGATTTTATTTATTCTTTGCACACATATTTATCTCCGATGACAACAATTTCTATTAAAATTTGAAAATGATTGGATCCCAGGGTCGAGAGGTTCCCATCATATAACTTTTTTTCAAAATTCACCTGATTTTATTTAAACTTTGCACATATGAGCATCTCCAATTATGAGATTTACGTGAAAATTTTTAATTTTTACTCTTTACTTCTTTCTTACTACTTACTACTTACTTACTACTTTGTTTTTTTACAATAAAACTTCACGTTAGATCTTTAATTTTTAAACAAAATAAGTGAAATGCTACAGATCACAGTACTGCACACCAAATTGTATCCTTTAGGAAATTACAAAACAGAAAACTGAAAAGTCTGTACGATATGCTCCAAGTTAATTTAACAAAATTAAATATTAAATAGAGTTTGTTTTAAATGCTAATTTTCTATTAAAATTTTTTTGTAAAACTTTATTTGAAAATTTTGATATTTCTACATTTTTAGTTAAATGAAATACCTTCAGAAAATAGCTTTAACTCCACCACTGGCAAATTTCTGCTTCAACGTCTGCTCCAATATCGGAGGTTTAACTCTTCTCCACCCTTGAAATTTTATGTATGTGTATTGGTGCAAACGCAATTAGTCTCGTCTCCAAATCAAATCTCTATGCCTACCATAGCTCATTCCTCTTTCAACAAAGCAGCAAACAGAGCATCCCCTTAAAACAGTCCGAGCGTATGGAGCGCAGTTCTCCCGAAAAAGCTATTAACATGCGCATTCAGGCTACACAATCGCTACGACCAATCAGATGCTCTAGACCCTAACCAATCAAATGATTGTGAAATCTATTTTCCCATGAGCTTCGCCAAAAGGAGGTTCCATGGACTATGTGTTGTTGGTGTATCTTTTTGCCAAATGAACACACGTAAGGATTCCTCATGTGATGGATTATCTCTCCTGTTCGCTTTATTGCATACGCGCATTGCACTTGATTGTATACAGTGGAGTAGTGGATTAGCAAAAGCGATCAGTGCAACGGCACCAAACGCAGATACATACATGTAAAGAAATAAATTGCCTCTTGTGTGAGTTGGTGTTCGTGCGCAATTCATGGGATATTTGCAGAGGGAGACGCCCCAACTTGATGGTGTCCTAGATTCCTGCATGCAATGTTTTAAGAGTCGTCGCACTCGTATACACAAATAGGTGCAGCAGCATCGGACAGCATCGTATACACACATCGAGGTGACAAATCTCGACGCCTAAAGGGTCGAGCATATCGGCCATGGGTCGATGTATTGTGTTGTGTGTGTTGATGAGAAGAATGCGATCTTTCATTGGAATTCATACAGATATGTGATGTGAGCAGGGGATGTGAGTCCTTTCGTTTTTCTCCTTTATTCCTGTGGTCGTTGTTCTTTTTTTCGCTTCTATATTGCTTTGCAACAACAACGACTATTTGTGGAATTTTATTTTGGCTTGTTTTGGTTACTTAACTTGATGCTCATCACATTGCACGTACGACGTAACGTAAATATTGTAGGATAGAGTGAAGCCTACAAAAAGCAAGCAAGGAAGCAAGTGGCAGATGACGTTTACACTGGGCTACCAATGCTATACAGTATATGTTATGTGCCAAATTGATAGATATAAACAGGTTCTAAAGGCTATGTCCTGAATGAAAGGACATTGCGGATTAACCCGACATCCATATGAGATGCGAATCTAGGACTATTTACTTATTTTTTGTCCCTAAGTCAGACTACCGACAAGGATGTCTTCTTTTCTTTTACATCAAACATTGTTTTTAGGACAAGAACACAGACAGGTTAAATAAAAGTCTAATCTGCAATGAATACGAGGAAAATAATTTAAGATTACCGACCAAAAAACGAGGAACTCATAAGCTATTTTGTGGATTTTACCTTAATGTACAGATTAAAAATGACACCCTTCTCTGTCAGTCATTTATAATTGAGTCCAATAGAGGCGAGCACTCTGGCCTAAAATTGTATCTTTTAATGGTATCTATAAATGTGCTGCCCTATGTTATTAAATTAAAAACTATACTTATGCCACAACGACTTCACTATTTTGGTAAATTACATCACAATTAAATTTTTAACAATGAAATTATTAATGAAAATTTTTCAGAGGGGACTCTGTCTCTCATGGCCTCTATTATGCAACAACTGTCCCGCTTTTTTTAAATTTTTGAAGGAACATACCATTAATTCTTAGAGCAATCACTTCCATTGTCATTTTATGTTGGGTTAGTAGAATAAAAGATTTAATTATCTTCCTCATTCCCTTCGATGTCTGAACGGCCGGAGTACCACATTAGGATGATCTTGTTGGTTTTAGTTTAGGTATTATTATTTAGTATTATTTAGGTATTAGCTCCACATTGTTCTGGTATTGAAAACTGTTAAGTAACTGTTGGAGATCATGTAGATCTCGGTTCTTCTGTATCTTCTTCTAATATATTCTTTGGAGCAGACTTTTATTGCTACTGTTTCTGCTTGGAAAACGGTTTTGGATTTTCCTAGGGGTATTCGGAGTGTGGTCCTGCAGAGCAGAGCGAAAGATCGGCTTAAAAGGCCTAGATATCGTTGGCATCACTGTGGGGATGATTAAATCTGGAGGCGTTTTTTCTCTTTAATAATAGTTTATATCCTGTAACCTCTGATGTACTTTGAGCATGCTAATCACGATCTGAATTCTGTATTACTGTATTACACACAGTGTAATAAAATTCTATTTCTGGATACTTGACTGGATGATCCTGAATTGAACATTTAAATTGCTTTGTGTAGGATAGATATCAGCAAAAAAAATTTCTAACATACAATATGCTGAATGCCACGTCTTAAGCACAGGTTAGATATCGGTTCGACAAAGCTGCATACTGTCAACACTCTTATTTTTACTGGTAGACTGTGATGTTCTAACAAAAAATACCCGTGGATTAAACATGGAATGGACAATAACATCTTTCTTTTTGTACTTGGATTACGCTGACAATATCTACTTTTTATTGCATCAAATTGTGTAGCTACACAAAATGGATCAACATTTTGAAGCCAAAGCATATACGGTCGGACTGAGGATAAACACGACCAAAACAAAAACATCATTTCAGATTCCACCATTCAAGCTAACATTGCAGGATAGCAGGTCGTGAGAGCCGACATCAGTTTTATTTATTTCGAAAGTGTTTAGAAAAGCAATGTTTTCAATACTATAACTAAGCTACGTTCATTTTGCTTTAATGCAGAATTAGTACTGATGTATGTTTAATGTAATTGGAAAGTTATCACCATAGTCACTAGAAAACTGAAATCCTTCGTTAAAAGGCGTATCCGCGTAATCTTACGGATTTTGGAACCAAATCGTATCTCGAACGAACAACTTTATATAAGAACGGTATTCGGTTGAAAAAGATGTTAACAAAAAAATATAATTAGTTACTTGCTTTAACTCTTAAACATATTTCTAAATATTGGTGTTCGGTTCAAAGTCTTACTGTTATACCTGAATTGAAGCGTCAAGGTCCATGGCGTGTAAATAGTATATATATAAAATTTTAAGATAGAAAGTAAACTTTGTATGTGGGTTTTTTTAACGCCTGTGCTTGTTGCTCCAATTTAACTATGTAAGTTAAGCAGAACTTTAGATTTACTTAGTAATTACTTTAGTAATTAATTCACCAATTGTAGAAAGCCGCAACTTAACAACAACTCCGTCCCAAATATGTCAATGTTATTTAAGGTTAATCAAACTTTATAATCACCATTAGAGTTACCACGTTAGATAAATAAATAAATGAAATCTTTATCTGCTATAGTATACGGTAAATGTATTAGGAATGTATCATGTGAAGATATAGGTATGGACAAGGTAGTAAGACGCAACTGCGATGTGCACCATCTAAGATCTTAATCAACCTGCAGTGGTGTTTGAATTTATCACACAGCAGAGTAATGATAGCTGGCCTTATGTAGGTACTTGTAATTGCTCTAATTTGTGAGACCAATAATGAAAATTGCAAACTAATATTGAATTAAGGATAATATCCTCTTGCATGTCCACAATGTGAAACCTCTATCAGGGAGACTCATACGCATAATTTTCTGAAGAGCTTCAGGAGATGATAAGCACTCTAAACACCTAACCGGCTTTTGTGACTTAAAATTTGTGTTCCGTTTATTAATAATGATATTTATCGAATAATCGCACTCATTTGGAAACCAATTTGTGTCAGAATAATTATGGTCTGAAGTACGAAATTCTGTTTTGGGTTCTTACCATAAGTGGTAACAGTGAGCTTATGGCTAAACCATTATCCAGCCGATGAAATAGTCTAGGGAAATCTATAACTTCATGAGTTAGCTTTTTTGAATTTCTAATTTTTTGCTTAGATATAATGCAACTGTCGCATACGATCGCAACTTTAATACAATTGTTAATCAAGAGTTGATTCGTGGACTAATATACACTCCTTCGTCTTTTACTACATTTAAATACTACGTTTAATGTGAACTCTTAATGGTTAAACAATTACACGTAAAGATAAAAAATTGTCAATTCAACAGCTCAAAGGTGTCAAAAGCTAATAGGTAAAAATGTTCTTTCAAAAATTTCTATCAACGGCAAAACTGTTGTAACTGCCAAGTTTAAGTGTCAGAGGTTGAATCAGCAAAATCTAGAGATATGTCAGTTGTTACTGTAAGATTCTTATGAGATCACTGTTAGTTTACGATGTTAAGTTCTTTGTCTGCCTTTACGCATTACTTTTTCGAAATGCTTGAGGAGTTCGGTCGTGTTTTGTATACGTATTCTAAGCTTTGCAACAGATTTTGGGTTAAATTTGTGCCAAAAATTGTTGGACTGCAAAAAAAAGTAGTAAAAAACAACAAAGTGGTTGTTGAATCTACGGTTTTAAAACAGTAAATTCAGTTTTACCAACAAACAAGTATATTGTTACGAAATTTATGCTTTCGAGTTTGCAAAGGATTTTGCTATTAAAACACAACACAAGTTATATAAATTTAGAAATAACAACTTTAAAAAACAGACAGTAAAAATATCACAAGTTCACATTTTATATTGGAGATAATTTTAAATAAATACAAAAACACTTTTTACTTGTACTTTACAATAATTCTCTTAGGTGGTAGCAGTATTACTTTACAAGAAATTTTACAACTTGACTGGTTAAACTCTAAACAATGACTGAATCGTCTGCAGTGAACGCCATCTTTCATACTCATTGAAAAGTTTCCAGAAACTTCAAATCTTATAGACAGAAATATCCAAAAAAATAAGCGGAAAATTGTAGCCTTATTCCCTTGTTTACTACTAAGGATACTCATTTGTAATGAGTCATCTTCTAAAAATAAACTACATGTACAATCACAAACAACGGGCAAGCCACACAAACCGGTTTGACTGCACTCTTGACCAGTACATAATGATTCAAACTTACAGGCGGTTACATTTCAAGTAATCGAATAAATCTTACAGCCTAAAAGTATGCTATACAAAAGCGCATAATTCTAATTCAGTGCCTATTTTTAGTATGCAGTATGTACATTGCGATTTATCTTAGGATTCGAATTCCGATGTCTACGCTAATAACTACTTTTCGTAACAATATGTTGAATATGAGCTTTATATCTCCAAGATGTCTTAATTTCGTATTATTACTTTTATTGAAAGAGAGAAACTGGTCTTCCTCGTTTTTTTTGCTACATCGCATTCCATTTCTTTTTATCGTTCTTATTTCCTAATTTTATTTACCCTAATCTGCTAGATTAAAGAGCAATCCCAAGGAGCGATGGCCTTTGAATTCCATTAGTTAAAGTTTATGGCATGAATATGACATGATCCAAAAGGTCGACTTTACTGAAACCTCTTTTGTTGTTTCATCCCAGAGTTTTACCCCCACCTAATTCACCAATACCAATCTAGCATAACCACTTTACAATTACAACCTTTGAGTCGCTGGACACCAGCTCTTCTGAATAACCTCTTATATTTTTTTCTAAATCTGTGTCCACCTTAAAGAATGTCTTACCAAAACGGCTTACTCGGTGCACGTTCTATTTTTAAAAACTTTTATTTAACTTGACTTGACCCCTTTTTGTCTGTATTTGTGACTATTTTGAGGTCCTTTTCACCACCATCCATATGACCTAGAGAGCTAAAATTTTGTGAGTATCGAAGTCCAAAAAAGCATTTTTTATATTCCATGTATCACGCGTGTGGCGCGTATGATGGTTTGAAAACGCGCCATTTTCTCGTTTTTTTTATGTCTTTTTAACTAGCCACCTTTCGCATGACAATTAGGACTGAAATTTTGTGAGCGGCTCAATGTCGGGAGCAATTTTGATATCGATTTCACGATTATCGCTTGTTGCGTGTGGCGTATGAGAAGCGTGGAAAAAGGTTGGCTAAAAACGACCTTAAAGAAGAAGAAAGTCAAGTTAATCAAATTAATTAAACGATTTAAAAAAGTCTAAACTCGTTCAAAAAAAGTAATGTTCTTATTCAAATATGGTTTTTCCTGATAAAAAGGAAATAAATCTTCCTTATAACTATGAATTTATTGTCTTTTTTTTTAAACTCTTTCCAGCGACTTTTCAGTTGTCATATCCAAATATTATTATTATAATATTTTTCATGATTAACCTGCTGTTACGTTTCTCCCTGGTTACGCTCATTAAAAACTATTATCTACGAATTTATATTTTTGATCGGTTATACTTAGAAGGATGTACTGAATTCCACCAGAAGCTCGGCATAAGCGGGATATAGGGAGACGGATGAGAACGGTGCTCTACGCGCCTTCGGCACTCAGAAAACACGGATATGTTCGCGGAGAACATGGTGGAACGGGGTCATGGTATTCAAATGTTAGCGGTGTTCTGCGCGCTATTTATTTGACGATCAGAATTATAGCTTTGTTCCTTTGAGAAAGGAAAGTTCGGTGGGTCAAAAGGCTGAGTGTTTACTCAATTGATTTTCAAAAACCGTATGTGAAGTATATCGGAAAGAGAAAAAAGAGAAAGAAAAAAGGAAAACCCATGTAAAGTTGCTGTGGTTGTTTTGGTATATTTTCTCTGTTTAGGCACGGCATTACCCACCCACTGGTTAGGTGTCCGACCTTTTGGCTTACTTTTCTGCTGCTATTATGTGGTATCACAGATACCAACCTTCAAAAAAATATACTTTGGCTTTCCAATTTTGTCCGTGGTCGGGTTTGATTCGGCGGGTGTTATTTGCATGCCGAACAGGCGTTTTTAACGATTGTGATATTCAGTTATATACGGTTATATACAACATCAGTGTCGGTGATGCAGTGGTTAGAAATATTGGTCCCCACTCGGAGGACACCGGGATCGATTCCAAACTTTGCTGTAGTTTTTGAGATTAACATTGTCTTCTCTTTGAATTGATGAAATCTGCTTCCTGAAATGATCCATTGTCTTAAATCTCTAACGTACTCGTAGTTCTCGTAGTAGTTGTGGTCAGTTCTACCGGTGGTGATTCAAATTTAATGTCGTAAGCTAGACGAACTTCTTTGCCAAATACAAACATTGGTGAGTTTTTAGTGTTATTGTGTACAGCGCTGCGATAACCCATTATAAGCAACGGTATACAGCGATGCCATTTATCTTGGTTGGCGTTAACTTTTTTGCGCAGATGCTCTACCAGCGTTCTGTTGCAATTTTCAACCATCCGTCTGACTATATATGTAACAAAGTAGCCCCGTTTTCTTGATGTTGAATACGTGAAACAGCTCTTGAAAAACTAGCGATTCAAAATTCTGCCCTTGATCGGAATGTCAAGGGGTACGCCAATTCTGCATATCCAACTATCCACGAATGCCATAGCGACCGTGCTAGCTTTCTGGTTGGTGATGGTGCCTCTGCCCATTTACTGAAGCACTCAGTGCACACGAGTATATAGCGATTTCCGTCAATTGTCGGATTACAATCCGCTCAAATGGCACTGATGCATTTTTTCCCTAGTTTTTGGTTGCGGTCCTTTACTTGCGGTCACACTTTCCACACCAGCGGCAATTGACCCAGTTCAGCCTCAGAAAACTTCGCAACTCATGCAAATTTCTTGGTTTTGGCCATTAATTTACAGGCCTTTAAAATAGCTGTCAACAACTTCCTGAAGGACGGCCGTAGTGTTCATTAGAGGATACGATTATTTTATATAAAAATTATTATTGATTGTATTTTTTGTATTATTTATAATATTTGTTGCTTATTTTGTAATATTTTCTTGGTCAAGGTTTTTTTTAGTTTTCCCTGACCATGATTCATTGATAAAAGTATTTGGACTCGCGTCTTTTCAGTTTCGTGTTCGTTTTTCGTATTGCTTTTTCAATGAACGGCTACAAACGTGAGGAATGTGATATGTTGTAATTCTCATTCATTCGAATTTTTAATTTTTAATTTTAATAAAGGGCATAGCCCGACTTATTGCCGTGAGGCAAGTCATTCAGGGACTTATCCCTTGTCAATGAGTCTACATATACAAAAAAGAGAGCTTCTAACTTCTTTGTATACGTGCGTACTCCTTGTCTGGATACAATGTGGCCGAAATAACTCACTTCATTTTTGACAAGGCTACATTTCGGCGGACTTAACTTAAATCCTGCAGCTTTAATGCAGCAATTTGCTCTAACGCCTTTTTTTGCTCTGTTGCTGTGCTGCTGGAAGATGTTGACACAGCGAACGAATTATCTCCTCCGTTCCCGGATGTAGTGGCGTATTATTTACTTTTACAGGCTGGCAATTTGCGATGCAGCTAACTCCCGGAGTCTTACCGATGACTGTTCTTTCTCTAAATATGTTCGATGATGGGCTAACATTATTATTCTCACTGGTATCTTGGGCTGAAGATTCATTAGAATTCTTCCGCATAATAGTCCGTTTAGGTTGGAGTTGGTTGGCTGCACTATTCCTATTTTACTGTACCGAAGATCACCGTTTACCTTGCCATAGATGATTTTCTCGCACATTGGTGGTTATTTCTACTTTTTCTTCAGCAATGTCTCTTAGCCCAACACTCTGGTTGTGATTTATTTGCAGGAGTACTTCCATATAACGCCATTTTAACACGTGGTTCTTCAGATCAATATGCATTCAGGCCCAATATGCATTCATATGTGAGAAACCCGTATTCCTCCAATATGAAACTACAGGATCACTCTCCTTTAACTGCTTAAGCTTGAGCTGTCGCTGTTTTCAAATTAAGGCGAAATACTTTATCTACTTGGCCTTTAGGCACAATTTTGAGGTTCACAACTGATATGGAAGCTCCTGTATCCAAGGTAAACGTGCATGGTTTACACTCTACTACACCACTAACATCCAAGCTTTTGCTGACATTTCAAAGCTTGGCAATGTTCACCGTGACCCTGGTGCATACTCAACTCTTCACCAAATAACGCCCGTGAAACTGGTGTAACTTAGTTTTTCTGGTCTCCAGGTACGATGTAAGCAGACTGCTTCACCGCATTCATCTGTGCTGCGCCTATTTGCCGTAAATTTGCAGGGCTCTTGATACGATTCGTGGGCTGTACTGTAGTTTGTACTGCTCCTGGTTGCTTACAAATGCGTATAAAATGTCCAGCTTTCTGACATCTAAAAATTTTAAGACTGGAATTGGATCTGGGATTTCTGTCGTTCTGAAGGCGAACAGTTTTTGATTTTCGGATTTCCTCTTTAATTAGGGATTTTATTTATGTGACGCCCCCGATATCCAGCTCACCCAATCTACCTAAATCAGTGGATAAGCTGGCTCTAACTGCGTCGAAGGTGAGTAGGTGGTAGCTTTATCTGCTTGCAAGAACTCTTCAACCTATCTGGCTGAATTACAAACAACAACTGATTCCTGCAGCAAAACGCCGTTTTATTTGTAGTAAATTAAAAGCTTCTTAACTACTATTCTATTCGAACAATCTAGAGTGCGCTAGATCAATCTGGTAAATTCCTTATTTACAAATCACCATAAAGCAAGTACATATTTGTCATATATGGTAAAAGTTCTAAAAATAACTTTTAAATACAGTGTGTGTACAGAAGTAATATACTCAGCCTGATTGCTTGCCAAGATTTTTAATACAAAAATTCTTCATTCTAAATACTCTTATATACATATAAACTTGCCTGTGTCCCTCCGTCCCTCTGTGTATTACAATTCAATGCAAAGCTTTATATATACTAGTATGTACAGTCCGAAAAACGAACTCTATTTACATTTTCGTAACAATATTTACAATGACAAGCTTTGTTACACTCCAAAGGTGTGTCAGTTTTTTTGGAATGCCGAATTCCTTCATGGGTTTACAGAGTTCTACTCTGGCTATGGTATCATAGACGACTTTAAAGTCTATAGACAGGAGTGTTATAACTCTTTAAAATAAAAATAATTTAGGGAAATTTATTTAGATAGTTATAACACTCCTGAAGATTCGAGTAAATATAATATAGATACCAATTAGTTGTCTTGACACTCTTTTTTTGCAGTCAGGTACTAGAAAATTGTCAAATTATTTTTTTAAATTCTGATCATTTTACGTACAAATTATTTAAATTAACAAATGACATTTACACTGAAAGTCTCCTTTAGGTCTCCTATGCTATTATTTGGGGATCTGCATTGCGATTGATCGGGAAACTACTGACTGCACATAACTTCGTTTGAGCCAGTAGGGCAACAATCCAGTTCGTGATGTAGTGCTTGCTCTACCTCCTAGTGGTGGTCCCCAGGGAAGTATGTGTATAAATCCTTATATATGTAGGCTAAAATTGCAAGTGCGAACGGTCTAGCGTTTGTTTTTTTTAAACAATTATTTATTCCAAAATTAACTTTATAATATATTGGTTAGTATGAAAATAACGAAACTAACAAGCTATATTAGTATAGTTATATAAATGACCAGTTTGGGTCTCATTATATTATATATCTATTTTTTTTTTTAATCTATCAATATTTAGTTTAAGGTACTACTTTTATTAAATTGTAATAATTTTGATTTTAAAGGAAAAATGGAAAAAGAAAACCTTTAATACATTTTTTTTATTTAATATTTACTTAAGATAACTTAAATCTACTTAAAACTAGTTAACAAAAAAATAAGAAGAAATACAAAAAAGAACAATTCCCTGATATTTCGTTGGCAGCGTCCCAAGCTTCCAGCACAACCTGCACCATAGAGGCGTCATTATGACATCTCTATGATACCCATTGCACAGATTACCCAAGACGCTGCCCCCGCTAATACTAGGGCTGTATGTCGGCCACACCCCAGTCGAGCCACCAATATTTGATTGGGTTACATCTGTTACTGTCTCTTTCAGGTATGTCGCTGCAGTATCTCCAGACCGCATTTCGACCACTCAAAGTCATCGATGCATGTCGGATGCTTTTGTCCATTGCCCTTGTAGTAATATGGTATATCAGGGGCACGTTGCGTGAGTCCGACAGATAGCCCAGTGCATCTAAATGCAAGAATGCCTCAGGTGGTATAAATCCGCTCTCTAAAGCTCTCTCGAAGTACTGAGGATTTGGATAAAAGGCTCCCGAAATTAAGTCGTTTGCAACAGAGGCTGACCGAGCGAAATGGTTCCTAGTAAGATCCAGAATGACATTGTCGATTCAATGTCAGCGTTCAGGAGTTTCTTATTTGACACATAGTGCCTGTAATTGGAATGTTCGCTCCTATACATATTCATACACGCTCTAAGGCATTTCCTCTCGAGGACGCGGAATTTATATATATATGAAGGATTGATGTTCCACCATATTGGACACGCATACGTTAAAATTGGTCCTACGAACGCTTGGTAGCAAAGGACCTTCACCTCACATCTCAGATGGCGTGAGTAAAATAAATTCTTCAGTGCCATGAAAGCGGCTCTTCCCTTTTTCACAGCGGTATTTACGTGTTCATTGTAATACAAGAATGCATCCAAGTAAACACCTAAATACCGCACTACCGCCTTTGTTGGAATTTGAACGCCATTTGCCCCAGTTATCTGAAAAAATCGTCGAAGGTTGTGATTTCCGCGTCTTAGAGGGGTGCGAAACAGTATAACTTCGCACTTTGAATAGCTTATCTTAAGCTTCCACGTCTCGCAGTATGCCCGAAATTCATCGAATTTGCATTACAAATTTCTTTGGATTTCCTCGACTCTCGAGCCGTGTAAATGCATAATGTCGTCAGCATAAGCGAGGGATGCATCCATATCCTTCAATACTTCGGAAATAAATATATTAAACAGAATTGGCGCCGTTACTGCGCCTTGTGGAAGACCATTAGCGATATTGAAAACCCTAACTGTCGTGTTTTTATTATCTGTTACAACAAATTTCTTCCCGTATATCAGAGATATAATCATTTTAACTAAATGATGTGGAAACCCATATCTGATAATTTTATAAATTAACGCGTCGATCCAGACCGTGTCAAAGGCTTTTTCGAGATCCACTAGACAGGCAGCCGTATTCCTCTTATCATTCATATGCCGTTTGTTTGAACCCAAATTGGTTCCGCGGTATAATCTCTTTTTCGTCGCACACGTTCAAAATGGACTTGCTAATAACCACTTCTAAAACTTTCCCGATATTAGGCAAGAGATTTATTGGCCTATAGTTCGTCGGATCAGAAGGATCTTTCTTTTTTTTTATTATTGGAAAAACCTTCGATGTTTTCCAACAACTCGGAAAATAACGCAGTATTTCCGTATGATTTCGACTGGAAGATGTTTTAACGCGATATTGGGAATGTTATCTAAACCTGTCGAGGGCTTGTTGTTCAGTTTCCTGAAAATGTAAGTAAGTTCCGTCAACGTCGAGAAGTAGTTGTTTGTTTGGTCTTGCGTTAGTTTGTCCGCTTTCATGTCATTTGAGAAGCGTACAAGAGTATCCGAGTAATTGTGCTGATTACGAAATCTGTGCAATTCCTCGTTCACCATATCTGCAGAATTGCTTAGGAGACATCCTATTTGGTGCACTGTTTCAAAATGAGATCCAATAAGATTTAGCTTCTCAACACCCTCGTCAACAACAAAGTAGTTGTTAACGATTGGTGTCTATCTGCTATCAATTCCCGCCCGAGAAATGAGATGCCCTAAAGTAATTGGTATCTTCAATTCCGGTACTGTAATAACATTACGAGGCTTATAAAGTCGATTTATTTTCGGGAACATCGTCCTTGAATCAGACTTTATAATGTTCTCTGCTCGGTGCCTCCAATAATTGTTGATACTGTTCCGGAATTGTTGTTCCAGTAGAGTTTTCACATTTCTTAAAAGGGACTTGAGTCTCATGAGATCACTGTTGCCCACTACACCAGGGAGCTGCCGTCGTATTCTGTTGATTTGTGTGACAAGAAAACTCTTGTAGCTCTGTAACGTACGTATTTCTCGGTTTAGATAACACTCCGTAGAATTTTTGCATTTTATTTTCGGGACTGTCGAATTAATACTCGACAGAATCACCGAATTCAGTCTTTGTATGCAGAAATCACACTCCTCGTTCGTCAGATTCCTATTGTTAGGAACATCGGAAGAGGAAATACTATTTCTGCATTCTCTTGTGGCCTGTTGTTCAAACCTCTTCCAGTTGGTCTAAAGTTTAATTTAGGAATTTCTGGTTGGCTTGCGAGGGCGAATATGGAATCGTCAGCAAACGAGGCTAATATAAGTATCGCGTTGTGGTCGCTATTATACGGCAACAGCGGGATCTTATTATCGTGGACCGTTCCTATTTGCAGTCGCGCATCTGCAATACACAAATCTAAATATGAGTTTCCGGAAGGATAACTTGGTGTAATCGGGCTGCATAATTTCAATTTAAATCTGACCTGGTTGTCATCAACAAAGCGCTTAAGAAAGCTGCCTCTTCCGTTAGCTGTTGAGTCCCGCCAAGCCTGATGTTTCGCGTTTAGATCTCCCGCTAGGATGAAATAGTTATTTAAACTATCTAATCCTAGTGTCTCGAATAATTTCTCGAGCTCGACGTTAAACTGACCACCACGAGGTCTAGCGTTTGTAGTATAGCTAACTTGGGTTAGCACTCAGCGGTACCGAAAAATGCCCGCTACTGAAACCGACACAATGCCTCGGATAAGTAATGATCGAATACTGACGACTTTTGGCTGTTGAACCCGGATTGGTTTCTGGAATATGAGGACGCTCCTTGACTCAGGAAGTTAAGGACCCCAAAATGCCAGATTTCTTCAACTGTTTCAACTAGTTTCTTCTTCGATATAATTTAGACATACTGGGAGTGAATGAAGTAAGATGGTTCGACGCGGGAGAGTACCAATCCCCAACGTGTAACACTGTGCTACTCTACGACGGCAAACCCTCCGGCAGTCCCCATGAATCTGCAGTGGGTCTGCTGCTAACGCCGACAGCACGCAGACGCCTAATTTCCTGGCACCCACATGGTGATAGAATCTTATCGGCCCGATTTCGGACTAGAGTAAGGCGCGTCACAATCATACGGTGTTACGCCCCAACGAATCCCTCGACTGAGGATGAAAAGCACAAATTCTACAATCAGCTAAGCGCTGTATTCAACGCAACGCCTAACGAAGATATCGTCATCGTCATGGGGGACTTGAAGGCCAAGGTAGGCAACGACAACGAAGGACTCAGACAATTGATTGAGAAGCATAGGAGGCACAATGTTTGAGTATAGGACCTGCTACAAAGTTAGCTGGGTGTCAACTGACAGACAATCATCATTCAACCAAACCGAACATGTGGCGATCAGCCGACGTTTTAGGAGTTATCTTTTAGATGTCCGAAACAGACGAGGAGCCGACATGGTCTGGAATCGGATCATCACCTCATGGTAGCTACTGTCCAGTTACGTACTGCATCAGTTCAAAGAATCCGCAATATCATCCGAATGCCTAGGTATAACACCGACCAGCTAAAGATCTCTTCAGTACGCCAACAATTAAGGGATCATTTATTGCAAGGAGTGAAGCAATCAGCAGCTCACTGCCGACAACCATCCAAGAACATTGGAAGGCTGTGAAAAATGTTTTCACATCTGAAGCGGAAAGTATTGTTGTAGAAGCCAGGCAAGGCACACCACGTGGCTTACCGAAGATAACTGGAGGCGGATTTAAGAACGTAAGCTACTTAAAGCTCGAGTTGTAGATAGCCCAGTTGCAGCGAGGATCGAGCTAGAGTCCCTGTATCGAAGTAAAATGAGAGAAGTGCAGCGTAGCGTAAGAAGTGACAAACGTAGTTATATTAACAACCTGGCCTTAGAAGCAGAGGAAGCAGCGAGCAGGTGCGATAGCAGAGCCGTTAACAGAATCACCAAAGAGCTGACAGGTGGTCACCGCTCTAGCCAACATCTTTATACATACCGCTTTATAACATCCAAATACGTTCTGTTTCTTAATGGACCATCTCACTCATGTCAATAAACTTGCCTATGACTAAATTGTTAAGCAACATTTGAAAAGGAATTAATTGCATCGAAAATAAGTCAAAGGGAACTAAATTTTTTTATAGAACGCCTATGAAGATGGTGCGCATGATTTAAGACTCCATATGTCTAAAGTAAATCTTAAGTGGAAGAAGGAAACAGCTTAATTTAAGTTTCGTATGTTTTTATTAATTTTACACTTACTTACTTACACTTTTTAAAGAAATTTTAAGAGCACTCTTTTTGAATTTAGTAGTTTTTTAGCCATTGTCTCAAACCGAATCACACCTACACAATTTCAGACAACTTATACAGGATCGGCAAGATTTTTTTGGTTTGATTTAAATGAAGTAACAAATTTTTTTCCCATATCTTAACTGAATAGCCGATTGTCCGGAAGTTACTTTCATTGTAGTGAATTGGGAGAACAACATAGGATGCTGAAATGTCTCCATTACAATTCATTTGACTCTTCAACAAAATCGTTATCATAGTGACATGTGTCATTAACATCTTGAGCCATCTATGATAGCGCTGCGTCATCATTAATGTACTAACTAACTATTTCCAACTCGAATTATACGTACAAAATCTGGTCCCATCCATCATCTCAGCCACGTATGCCATCAGGGAATCAACACAATGAAAGTTGCCACAATTAAGGACGCCACATTGAGCAGCGGCCGGCGTGCGATCATTAAATGGCAAGGAAGGAAGTCCTGCCTTAGCTGACAGTCGTTTGACGTCTTTAGGCTATTTACATTTATTTACTGCGATGATAACACCCGCGTCGCACTCTTTTCCGGTAAACTGCGCGATTATCCCAGCAGAGAGCAAATTTCCCAACATACACTTCTGGTGCTTATCGCAATTACGCAATAATTGACGTTTGCGATGCTTGAATTAAATAAAAATTCATTGAAGAAATTCAGCAATGGCTTCTATCAAAGTTATCTACGTTTGAATGGCGGAATAAACTGATGTATATGATCTATATACATATAAGGACACCGGTATGTCCGTCGTCGTCGTCGTCGTCGTTGATTGTGCTTCCTGCTGAGGAGCAAGAAGCTTTCTTCACCGTTGTTCAGGTCGTGTGCAAAAACTTTAAAGAAACAAAATTGTTAGGAATCGATTAAGGCAATGGGTGCCGCGTCAACAGGAATGGTTAGGTATTAAACGGATATTATTTCTCATCAAATTGAAACTGGCTGTGCTGATGTGTATATGTGTGCAGGGAGCGCAAGCAATTGATGATTGCAGGAAGTGTCAACATCATCGATGAGCGAGTAAAACGACGATTTTCCTCTTTTATAGCTGTGTATTTTATACTTTTCCCTGTTCATCTTAGTGCAAGTTTTTCCTTACAAGAGAGTTACCTTAACCCTGAACTGTAAATGTTATACGAGTGGGAATACATCAGAAGGTGGCAGGAGGTCGTGTCGTCTGATGAAAGGAGGATTGAAGCATCATTTATTTGTAGCTAGATAAAATGTTTTGCTACTCCAGTTGATCATCTATAGAGTTTGTAAACAGTGATGTGCTGGAAAAAAGGAAACAGCATTACAAATTTTTTAATGCAGTTTCTAAATTATGATTATTGAAAATTTGCGCTCTTATGGTAAAAAAAATCGTTCAACTATTCGTGAAATTCTGTAAATGTGGATAATTGTTGTGTAGAGAAAGACGGGATAACATTCTCCCAGCGGTTGTTTCAAAGTATGTGCATATTGACTAATTCGTAAAATAACCCATCAGTGTCGAAACTTCAATCCGAGGTGTGTTCGCCGGTCTTTTGGCGGAGTTACAGGTGCTTTTTAAAATTTACTCTACGTTCATGGGGTTATTAGGTTCAAGTTTTTGTTCATATCTATATATATAGGGTGTTTCAACAGGCGCGCTTCAACTTTTCTCCGATAGAGACGGCGAACGACGCCATATTTTTTATTGTTGTTTTGTCATTTGGAAACTTCATTAGTATACATTTCATCATGGAATACTACACATGTGAACAGCGATTACAAATCGTGCAAATTTTTTATCAAAATAATCGTTCTGTTGCCGCTACTTTAAGAGCATTACGGCCATTTTACGGTCCATTTAACAAGCCAGCCAGTTCGACAATCGACCGTATAGTAAAGATCTTGGCCTACAACCGTATAAGATCAAGCTGACACAACAACTAAAGCCGTTTGACCATTTGAAGCGACGCCGATTCGTGAATTGGGCTCAAGAGCAAATCGAAAATGATGCAGATTTTCACCGAAAAATCATCTTCAGCGATGAGGTTCACTTCGTAAAACGTGCACGCGGTGGTCATGCAAAAGAAATCGAGTTTCATACATAAACGTATCATATGTATATGTTCAAATTCGTTAATAAAAAAAAAGTTAGTTCAAAAGTCGAACAGTTTGTGTTTTATTCAAAAGTTGAAGTGCTCTTATTGAAAAATCCTATATAAAAATTAAATATTGTTCGTTGGTAACCGCATCACTTGAGAACGGCTGGACCAATTTGGCTCATTTTTATTTTATAATGTTCGATATAGCTCGAATAAGGAAAAAGAATTAGAAAAGAATTGGAAAATTCGGAAAAAACAGAAAGTGCTTCTTTCATAGGATTTTTGTATGAACTCGCGACCATAACTCACAACTCGAACGATGGATTTGCGTAACTATTTTTTGTTTTATTCGTTATGGTCCTGCGAAAGAAAGATAATGAAATGAAAAAATTAAAAAACAAAAAAAAAAACAAAAAATTCGGACAAACAGCAAAAATCATAATTTTTTTATGCAAAAGAAAATTCGATAAAATAACAAAAGAGTGTAGAAAAATTTATAAAACCATAAATTGGATATTTTTTGAGGAATAACTCAATTGATTGTTTTCGATAAAATAAAATCTGGAAAAACGACCACCAAAAGGCCACCAAAAGAATCATAATCCAAAAAGGCATTAAAGACCCCAAAATATCTTCAAAAGACCATCATAGGACTTCAAAAACTTTAAAAAGTTCCTCAAAAGACTTCCCAAAAGATCTCAAAAGGACCTTAAAAATACCCTCAAAAAGACCCACAAAAGACCTCAAAAGACTCCCAAAAAGACCCTCAAAAGACCCTCACAGAACCCTCAAAAGACTCCACAAATGACTCTCACCGAACTCCGCAAAAGACCCCAAACGACCCCCAACCCACCCCCCAAATACCACCCCACCCCAAAGACCCCCCAAGAACCCCCAAAGAACCCCAAAATACCCCTAAAAGACTTTTAAAATACCATTAAAAGTCCACAATAGGCCTTCAAATGATCTACAAAAGACCCACAAAAGACCCCCTAGAGGACCCTAATTTCAAATAGCTCTTCACAAATTACCAAAACGATAACAAACAGATTTATTGAAAGTTGGACAGCACGACGTCTGTCGGGTCAGCTGGTAATATAATAATAATATACTAGTTCTTATCGATCCTGTACAAGTGAATCGGGAGAGTCTCATAAGAATAAAAACAACCCATAAAAATTAAAATTGTTCATCTAAATTCTCTAATCGCAGAAATTGATATGGGAGCCCCTCGATCCTGGGCCATTTTTTTTTATTGTAGGAGGAAATCATCGAAACAGACATTTGACATCAGATGTTAAAATTGAAAAAGCTCAGATCATTTTATTCTGAGCACGTAGAGCACGCTCATACTCTGAGCAAATAAGAAACACGAACATTTATCTTGAGAGCTCTTTGACTGCTCTGAACTAATTTATGAAAACGCCAAATGACAGAATATTGTGAAAACTTGTTGTTCTATCTGTAAGTTGATATCGACAACAAAAAACGACATCAATAAAAATAAAATTCAGTAAATAAAAATGTAAGTTGAAGTAAGCATAAAACATTTATGTCTCGTTTCATTTGCTGGGTTCATTTGTGCGTGAGCTAAGATTTCTCTCTCGCTCTCCTACCACCAAAACCATGCAGCGCAGCACAGTCCATAAAGGGCGACGAATATCTGATGCCAGTATAGATATTTAAAAAATGTATAAGAGCCTTGCGGCCGAACCCGCGACCCGATCACTACCAAATTTTCGAAAAAGTATTGTTTATTGTATACCCAATGTGTGTAAAATTTGAAGAAAATCGGGAAATTTTTTTAAAATTTTTGTATGGGAGCCCCCCGACCCCGCAGCCCGAGGGGCCTCAAAGTTTAATAGAAAGTGTTGTCTCCGGAAATACACATGTGTGCCAAATTTCAATAAAATCGGGCTGTAGGAAGTGGGTTAAAAATTGATCGCAAGAATCCATGACAAATCCACAAGCCCACAAACCCACAAGCCCACAAGCCCACAAACCAACAAACACACGGGCAAGTGAAGTTAATATAGAGAATTTAAAAATGAAGGAAATACGCAAAATGAAACACACAACTTTGGGTTGTTGTCATTGCTTTTCGTATTCTTCTTTCTTTTCCTTATTTTGCACTTAAAGATGAAATGCAAAATTTGACGCTAATTAGGTTAATTTCATAAATAAAAGAACTTAACATAGAAAACGTTTTCTAAGTACATATAGCTTATTTATAGTGCACTTTTAAGGGTCACTATTACTCCAAAGTTCCACAATTAACGGACGCACTCAACTTTAAGCGCTTGCTATCTTAACACTCCATATTTTCTGCAACTTCTCTTAACAACACTGTACATACGACATACAATTATAATGGTGCCAATTTCCGTTTTAATACAATTTCTCTTTTTTTCCTATATTCATTCGTGTGCGGCTGACTACTCAAGAGCATTAATCGTGAGATGTGCGCCCATCTTATTGATATCCAATCTGTCGGTCGTCTATGTTGCATCGTAAACGTCCGCATAACGGGGATAAGGACCAAATTTCCTGCAATATATGTGTCCCCAGAACCTAGCTAAAGTGTAAGATATATGTATGAAGTAAGTACAAGAGACGTTCGTATACAAATCTCGCCAGCTAAGGAACTTTGAAAGCTGAGTGTCAACTCGTCTGTCTCTACTTGAACCCGAAGACCACGATGACGACGAAAGAAAAGAATGAATTGAAATAAAAAGCAAGGGAGGCTTATTCAAAAGTTTAATCGTGTTTTGTACCGCTGTGACGTCGACCGCGTAATGTGATGTTGCAACAAATGGTTCTCCAAATCCAACCCTCTATCGGTCTATCCGCCCGCCCGTTCACAGCATGTATTTATTCACCGACAATTCAGTACCGTGTCGCATCGAAGCATCCAACTGAAAAAGTTGTTTCACCTAAAAGGACACCACTCTGCAAAAAAATAAACAGGTATTACCCCTAACGATATCAATTATTTGTTTGTCTTTTTCAGAGGATATTTTTTTACTATTTCATTGAACAATTTGCTTAAAGCTTTAAATCGAAGTTCATAAAAATAAATGTACTGGAAAAGTGTGAGCATCTTTAATGCGCATTTAAAGGATATTCACTACGTTCTCATTAAAATTTTAACTTGGTCTCTAAACAGCGTGTCTTTAAGTGCTACTATGCCATTATCATCATCTGTTGTGCCTACCTTAACTTTCATTCACTCCAACAAAGGCTTCTAGTATCCTGTGGCTGTTGCTCTCGTCGCCGTCATTCTCTCAGAAGTATGGCATTCGCATACTCTTCAAAATATCAATGGAAAAGCTTAAACAATTGAAGCCCCAGCTTAGTTGCAAATATTTATCCTAATGAGATTAATGAACACGAAACCCCATGACAGAAGGGCAAAACGTCAGTAGAATACCTGCTACCAGTAACGGACCGAGTTGTCTGTTTGATAGGCGGCGTGTGGAAGGAATGGAAAATATGAAAATAAAAAAATACAGGGATCCAGCCTTGCACGTCCTTGTACAGTATGTGAAGTACAGACGACCGGTGAAAGTAAAAAAACACAACAACATGCAAAAGCTGTGGGCAAAAAAAGTTCTCCACTCTGAAAAACAAATGATAAATGAATAGGATTCATGTGCAAAAAAGCAAAAAATAAAAATGCTGAAGAGAAAAGAAAAGAAAGGCAGCACAGGCATATCTTAATTATAAATCTTAAAACCTCATACTCTGTGATGCTGCTGCTGCTTTACTACTAGTATTGCACACCGGACATTAAGGAGCAGCAGTTGGCAGTGGCATAAATCCCGCCAAGGGGGTTCATTTGTTTTTAAAACAATTTCCGCACCCCCTTCTTAACGCAACCATAATGAATCTCTCGATATGACGGTCGGTATAGGCCCACAGTGTCTGACTGTTGCATTTGAGTTTGCTCAATAACTAGAGGAGGAAAATATAAAAAAAAACATAAAACCCGGATGCAGGACTTTCGCTGATGATGATGGCAACCAGCAAGATGAAGAAGAAGATATATGATTTTTTGTGTATTTTAGTTGTTTTTTTTATTTTTTGCTATAGTACCACGTGCTGCATTCTGTGTGAAAACTGTGACGTGAGATGGCCCGGAGGCCAGTTCATGGTTTTGCTTTCGTCCTATTTTCTGGTTACTGATACGGAAGTTTGCTCGCTTGCTCGCCTCTCTTTGGTAACTTTCTGCAATATCTCTCCCAGCAGCGTGACACACAGACTTAGAGGAAGACATGGATCCTGCCTGGGTATAACTTTCTGATGCAAAAAAAAATTTCCAATGTTGCTGCTTATCTCACGATCTCATCAGAACGCGACTTAACAAACAAACAGAAAAAATTTAAAAAATTATAACTGCAACTACGACAAGTCAAGTTATTATTGTACACATCACAAAGCTAATTGTGTAAGAATACAATATCATTGCTGATTTTATCTGGACCTAATAGCTGTATTTCAGGGTAGCCAATTAGACAGATATTATCAATAATTAGTAAAAAGAAATGGCAGAGAATTGATGTAAAATTAATAAAAAGGTCACTAGCCAGATGAATGTAGTCTACTCGTAAGTATTTTAGTTAGATGCAAGGGATAATGGATTCACTAAATTACGCTTACTGTAGAGTTAGTTAGTTAATATTGCATCTATTTTGTAATATAGAGTCTACATTTGATAATTTCTTCCGTCATTGTGTGAAAAGTCCACAATTCAGCAGATATTTGTAATGTGGAGGATACTTTGGAGCACAAGGCACAAGAACCCAGTCCTGATTTGTAAAAATAATTTTGGATGACATGGAGGAGAAATATTTTATTATAACATCTGAGATCGATCTTGTGTATAAAAACGAGCGATATTATGTAAAGTGTATGGTGAATGGACACCAACGAACCAGCCCGCAGTGTCTTTGAATCGAACTGAGAGAGAAAACGCAGAAAATGGAGTCCTCTCGTTAGATGGCTAGCAGAAATGGATTGAGGAAGTAAAGCTTTGGGCATTATGCGGAAGTTCGTGAACTAAATATGCATCACATCTGATGTAAAGGTTTTCTTCGGTGACATTATAATTCGAAATTGTTGTCAAATGCAATCAAAAACTACGATTGAATCAAATGTGTAAGCAGCATCAATAGACAGGGAGAGAGAAAGAAAAAGAGAGAGAGAGGGATATATCGAAAATGTCACACACAGCAGGAAGGGCGATTGGCTCGTCTCTTCAGAAAACCCAGTACAGTACGCCTACGCAGGGCTTAAATATTAAATTCATATCTGAGAAAGAAGATGGAGGACTGAAGAGAAACTACAAACCCCAAGGTTTTTGGTAATAGCCATAAACAAGATCCAGAAAACACTTCAGCGAGACATCGAGACTCCGGTCCACTGAGTTCCGTCAAGGTACGAATTTTATCTTTTCCCACTGCAAAATAACAACTAAGTTGAATTAATTTCACCAAATGCGCTGTATGGCTTCTTACAACAAAAGGAAAATAACCGAGTTGATCGCCACAGCATGCAATGTTATTGCCAGATTTGTTGCAAATGGTTCGCAGCTAAACTGAGAATCCTTTCCTATTACACATTTTGCTTGTGCTACATGGAGGTAAATAAAAATTAAATTCTAATTTAATATCTTTGGAAATGTCCAGAATCTGCGTACTAAGTAACCTATTATTTGTTTGGTAAAAGCGCAAGAGCTTTCGGAGTTTAGATCAACTAGCTAATCTCGTACTTGAACGCTACAGGCTAACCACTTAAAAACCATTCGCTCAAAAACAGTGGCATCGAAATGGCGCTTCCCCTTATTATGCAAATTGAGTCTTTTTTTAAGGCAGTTTTTGTCGCAGTCTATGGTTACACCCTTAGGTAGGTGATGGAAAAATGTGCAGAGTTTCAAAACTCACTACACCATCTTTTTATAGACTTTAAAGCCGCCTATGATAGCATAGCCAGAGTAGAACTTTACAAAGCCATGAGAGAATTCGGCATCCCAAATAAACTGACACGACTATGTAGGTTGACCATGAGCCATGACAACGTTGTAAGCGAAGTAAAAATTTCCGAATCACTATCAAGGCAACTCAACATCTGTAACGGGCTACGACAAGAGGATGGACTGGCCTGCGTCCTCTTCAACCTGGCGTTGGGGAAAGTGATCCGAGACTCTGACGTAACGGCGAGAGGAACAATCCTCTATAAGTCCATTCAGATACTGGCTTACGCAGACGATATGGACATCGTTGGTAGAACCCGAAGAGCTGTACAAGAAGCTTTCATCCAGATCGAGTAGGTGGTACCAAATCTGGGGCTGCACATAAATGAGAGCAAAACAAAGTACATGGTGGTCATGTCTGCGAGAAGAAGATCCAACATTGGTCCCTCAATTAAAATAGTGGAGCGCGAATTTGAAGTAAAGCAATCCTTTAACTATCTCGGGTCAACTGTAGCAGTCGATAACAGCATGAAATCAGAAATATGCGCAGGGTTACTTAAAGCCAACAAAGCGTATTATAGTCTGTCAAGCCTCTTCAAATCCAGGAACTTAACCATAACATCCAAGCCAATGATCATACCAGTACTAACATATGGGTCCGAGACTTGGGTGCTTAGCAAAAAGCATTCTGACCTCTTAGCCGCGTTCGAGAGAAAAGTCTTACGGAGAATTATTGGCCCCGTATCTGAGGAAGGACGATTCCGGAGACTCTATAATGATGAGATCTACGAGCGTTACCGTGATGTCGACATCGTGAAGAAAATTAAGCTCGGCAGGCTCCGGTGGGCAGGACACCTAGCTCGCATGAACGAAGAAAGTCCTTTGCGGTAGGATTTATGGAACACGACACGACAGCCGGCCAAGCCTACATTGGAAGGATGGCGTAGACCAGTACGCTCAGAGTTTAGGGATGCCACATTGGATGACATCGGCTCCGAATTGGGAACGGTGGAGAGATTTTTTGCGGTAGGCCAGGACCAGACACCGGTTGTAGAGCCAAATATGATGATGATGGTTGCTCGCCTTCCGTAAATTTAGGATGTATGTTTTATGAAGGAAATATAGCGAAGTTTGAAAAAACTGCTTTAGTTTCCTACAAATATTATTTAATCCAATATAACCGTAATTTTTTTCAGAATTGCCATCTTATTGGAACACAGCAGATGTCAACAGTAAAGTCATAACATGATAAGGGCACATTTTTTTAAAGATACATTCCTTTGGTTTAACATAGATATTTGAAAATCCCAATTTTG
The DNA here is from genome assembly GCA_947095585.1 of Nephrocerus scutellatus. Lineage (NCBI taxonomy): Eukaryota > Metazoa > Arthropoda > Insecta > Diptera > Pipunculidae > Nephrocerus > Nephrocerus scutellatus. The sequence continues at coordinate 72,550,883 of OX352765.1, forward strand.
AATACCTGGCAATACTTTACAAAGAATGTTATTACATTTTTAATATTTAATTGTGACAATTTATCCTTGCGCGAAGGAAAAGCATAAATAAAAAAAAAGCCAGACAAGTTGTCCAAGTCCAGTAAAGCACGTTCGTGTGTAAATCTGGTACTGCAAATCTGTAATATTTGATTTATTTTCCCAACGTGCATCCTTATAGTTTAAGAGTTTTTCTCCGTTCGTGGCAAAGTACTTGCAGATGATAAGCAAGAAGAAAACAAAAAAAATGAAACGGAAGGAAAACTTTTTTTTACTTCTGTTCTTCCACTGGCCTTCCACTAAATTGACTATTCAACAAAAGACATCATGGTTAATACTTTTTAAAATTGATGCAATTTAAGGGTCATCCGTGTCCAACATTTAAACGTATAACAAAGGCCGAGATTTAACGCGTGATAGTGTGGCAAACCATGATTGCACGAAAGCGCCCGCTGGCCTGACTGGGTGGGTTCGCTTTATTTTAATGTTTTTCTTTCGAATCAGTTGAATGGGGGAATACGCGTGCGTGCATGCGGTCCAATTAACCAAAAAGCGGACAGTGCCGGTCGTCCGCTTTGGAATTCAGTTAACTGTAAAAACAAGAATTCATTTATAATTTTTTAACCCACACACGCACACACGAACATTTATATGCGAGCAAATTGTGTTAATGTAACTGAGCGTTATTTCCACAGGACAGAGACTCACACAAATGGAGAAATTTATCCTCAGTTGGCAGGAACGGAAGCTTCGAACGGACTTGAATAAATTTCACGCGATTAATTGTAAAAAGCTACTCATGCATACCCAATAAGTGTAATCACTAAACGTAATTGGCCAATCAATATTGTCATTGTTCGCATTGCTCAATGCTGTGGTATTCGTATGGAAGGGTGTCTCAGGGAATAAAAGAAAATTCTGCTGCGACGATATGGGGCTTATAACGAGCATGTGCGCGTCACTGGACTTACACCAAGCATTAGCCATTAGGGTGCTTGATCGCAAGGACGATGTCTGACATTTAAATTAGCAGCTCTAAATCAGAATGACGATGATAATTTCAACTGAACTCGACTTCTATGTCGAAACGAATTTAAAAAAACATTCTCTTGAACCTGTTGTGACCACACACAACTCCTTAGACATGTGCTACGCACATTTCATAATATCCTTCCTTTCCCAAACATGTGCTATGCACATTTCCTATTTTTTCTAATGTTACATTATCCATAATGTAACATTACCCATTTTTCCAATAACCCAAATCCATTATCCTAAATCCGACGACCCACCGCGGCGTCTACAATTCCTATTATTCTAAATCCGACGACCCACCGCGGCGTTTTCAATCTATCCTTTTTTTCCCAAATCCTAAATCGGATACCGACGACCCACCGCGGCGTCTACATTTTCTATTGTCAATTGCATTCTCGCATTCGCTTGGTCGTACAACGACTGCGAGAATGGTGATGCGTAAACATGCAGGTCAACAGAACGGTTCAGTTTGACCTGCACTAAAAAATCAAGTCAAAGGCATGGAGGAAGAAATGGAACGATGGATGAGTCAGTCAATTTCAAACATCCGATTAGGCAAGTTGCCTAGCGGTCAGATCATTAAACACTTTATATAAACTAACCCATCTGTGTTTTATTTTTCGATATATTACCACGACCCAACATTTGGTGGCAGCGGTGGGATTACTAGGTAAAGCATCTGCCTAGTATCCCGATTTTTTTTTTCTTTTTTTTAATGTTTTTAAACGCGAATTGTGATTAGTGAGACAACAAAATTAAATGTGTGATTGTGTCGTAGTAAAATTTTATAATCCGTGGTTTTTATATATGTGTAATTAAAGCTGTTTTTAAATATGCAATGAGCTTTCTATAATTTCTCAACGTTCGAGATTATTTATAACTTTTCACGATGAATAATTTGTGCCAAATTTTTTTTAATACAAAGAAAGCACATGGCAAATACCATGTTTTTCCATAGCTACGGAAATCAGAATTATGAAGACAATACTACGCTAAATTCAACCATGATTCGCGATCTACCAACCAAAACCACATCCGACAAGCTAAAGCAAGCGAGACTGAACACCGATGCAGCAGCAACAGTAATAGCAACAACAATGACCCGGAAATTCATCATCAATATCATCAATTGTCATCAACATCATTACCAGCATCCAGCACATCACAGCGGGCAACATCCAACAACAACAAAAACATGAATTTGTAAGAATTCTATTTTTTTTTCTTAAACTTTATGAATTTAAAAAATATTTAAATCTTTATCTAATTTAAAATATATTAAAAGACAAATAAAATCTTATAAAAGATGAACTCAAGGAAGTCAAAGAAAAAAATTAAGAGTTTATTTCTATAGTAGGTAACCATTTCCTAACACATATCTTATGTGCTAAATAAAAAAGTTCACTTATAAATATTTTTCTATCCATGTCCAAAACATATATTTCGTGTAAAAAAAAAAAAGTTTGAACACAATTAACCGAAACGATAACAAAATCTTTACAAAAATTCAGATAAATATACACATAGAAATTTTTAGTAAAAAATAAGTATTCACGAATGAGGCAAACATAACAAAAGAGACTTTCCCTAATTCTAAACCCATCAAATCCAACCCCTTTTCTCCGATTTTTTTTTTATGGTAGTAATTGCTTTCCAAAGTTCCGAGAGAAGACTCAAAGTTAGTTGATAAAGCTCCCCAAGTATCTTTAGATAAGAAATTAAAAATGACTACAAGTCGTTTTAACCCCTCACACGCCATCAAGCTAATTCCTGAGTTTGATGGATTAGCCAAAAACTTAGATCGATTCATTCAACTAGTTGACCTGCAGTCAAAAAAAGCGATTGACGATGCAGACAAATTAGAATTAGTTGACATAGTGAAGTCAAAGTTAACTGGCAGAGCCTACAATGTTGTAATAAAATACAACGATTATAACGGATGGCCAGAACTTAAAGACGCACTAGTAAAAAATTTTAGAAAATGTCGATCGGTTCAGGTGATTCAGACAGAAATGTTTCAATTTAAGCAAGGCTACAGGGAAACAGTTGCTTCATACGCGGAAAGAGCCAATGCGTTGTGCGATGAATTAAACAACGCAAACGCAAACACTGAGGATGATTCATCCAATAAAGCAATCCGTTCGCTAAACAGCGCAATGATGCTGAATAGTTTTTGCAATGGTTTAAATCCACAAATAAAACTTCTTGTTAAAAGTGCACGATGTAAAGAGTTCGACGAAGCAGTCGAAATAGCGATGGAAGAAGAAAAACTTCTTGCATCCACAAGTAATCGGTACCAAAACCAAAATAACATGTACTGTAAACACTGCAAAACGAAAACTCACAATACCAGTGAATGCCGCACAATCAGAAATTATAATTTCAGCCCCGGTGACGTTAGGTTTTTAAATAACACAAACCACAGACCAAATATACAAACCACGCAACCTTTTGTAAATAGGCCTACTCTAAACTACACTCAACCATTAACAAATAGGTCTGGTGTAGATACAATCCGCAGTGACATAATTTGTAAGTACTGTAGAAACCAAGGTCACTCTATAGAACAATGCCGAAAAAGAGTTTTTAATAACAATAGGAACTCCGGTAACGAAAATAATTATTCGAATCAGGGAAACTCTCAGCGACCTGGCCCGACAAGCACTCGGAGTCAGGTAAAAGACATCAAACCTTGTGCGTAAATCAAAATCAAAATCAAAATCAAAATCAAAATCAAAATCAAAATCAAAATCAAAATCAAAATCAAAATCAAAATCAAAATCAAAATCAAAATCAAAATCAAAATCAAAATCAAAATCAAAATCAAAATCAAAATCAAAATCAAAATCAAAATCAAAATCAAAATCAAAATCAAAATCAAAATCAAAATCAAAATCAAAATCAAAATCAAAATCAAAATCAAAATCAAAATCAAAATCAAAATCAAAATCAAAATCAAAATCAAAATCAAAATCAAAATCAAAATCAAAATCAAAATCAAAATCAAAATCAAAATCAAAATCAAAATCAAAATCAAAATCAAAATCAAAATCAAAATCAAAATCAAAATCAAAATCAAAATCAAAATCAAAATCAAAATCAAAATCAAAATCAAAATCAAAATCAAAATCAAAATCAAAATCAAAATCAAAATCGAAAAACGAATTCTCAAAATCAAATTCAAATCGAGCTGTCTCAAAAATATAAATCCGATAGTTTAAATCGAACTATTCCACATGCAAAGTCTGAGAAAGTTCCTGGCCATAGAATGCCTAACAGAGACTCAAATCCGGAAAAAGTCCGAAAGCAAACAATAAAACAAAATATTCTGCTAAATGAACACCACCATCAAAATCGAAGCCAAAGCCAAATCCGAAGGCTACATCAATTTCTAACCAGAAGTCTAGATACTGAATCAAGTTCAGCTAAACAAATAGCCAATATCTCATCTATAAACAGAGCATCTACTTTTAAAAGCGAGATAAAAATAAAGTCTCAGGAATCAAAGGCTAAATCTAATATTATGCTGCTCGATACGGGGGCAAGCCTTAGTTTAATAAAACTCGGAACATTAAAACTAAATGCCGAGGTAAACTTAAAAAATGTTATTGAACTGACAGGTATAGGCAAAACGTCTACGTCAACGCTAGGTACAATACTACTAAACATCGAAATTACACCAGGTCAACATCTCAAACATCCTTTTCACATAGTACCACAAAACTTCCCTATTACGCAAGATGGAATCATAGGTGAAGATTTTTTTAGAAAATTTAATGCGATAGTGGATTACAATGACAATATATTTGTATACCACTACAAAAACAGACAATTTACAGTAGACTTCAGCAACGAATGGAAGACCTTAACAATTCCAGCTAGAACTGAAAAGTGGGTAAAATATGGACCAGTAAAAGAGAAAATGGAACAAATATATTTTTCTCAGGAAATAGCTCCACGCGTGTATTCGGCATCAACGATAACAGCACCCAAAGACGGTTACGTATTCATATCCATTTTAAATACCAACAACGAAGATGTTAGTATAAAAAACTTAAGCCTTAAATCTGAAAACATGGACCATTACACAGTGTATAACCTAAACTCGATATCAACCGACCAAGTAGTCGAAGAAAGATTAGAAAAACTTAAAACAGAATTAAATCTTATTCACTTAAATCTAGAAGAAAAGCAATCCATAGAGGAAATCTGCAGAAATTTTAATCACTTATTCTTTATTGAAGGCGACAAATTAAGTACCACATCAGGAATAAAGCATTCCATTAAGACAGAAAACACTGTTCCTGCAAACATACGCCCATATCGCCTAGCAGAAATCCACAAACAGGAGATAAGAAAACAAGTTAATAAAATGCTTCAAGATGACGTAATTAGACCCAGTACTAGTCCGTGGAATGCGCCACTTCTGGTAGTCCCCAAAAAAGGAGATCAAAAATGGAGAGTCGTAATAGACTACCGAAAATTAAATGAGGCTACAATTCCAGACGCATACCCAATCCCCAATATCGAAGACATTCTTGGGCAACTTGGAGACTCCAAGTACTTTACTACGCTAGATCTGGTGGATGGTTTCCACCAAATCGAAATTACTGAAGAGGATAAAGAAAAAACAGCGTTTAGTACTACCAACGGTCATTTCGAGTTCAACAGAATGCCGTTTGGTTTACGAAATGCTCCGCCAACATTCCAGAGACTTATGAACGTTGTTCTCTCTGGATTGCAAGGTTTTATGTGTTTAGTATATCTTGACGACATTGTGATTTACGGGAAAAATTTGCAAGATCACAACAAGAAGCTTATTGAAGTTTTTAAAGCTCTAGACAAATTCAATCTAAAAATCAAATTATCTAAATGCAAATTCCTTCAAACAGAAGTTATGTATTTAGGACACGTCATTACAGCAGACGGTGTTAAACCAGATCCCGATAAGATTGCAGCGATTAATAATATCGAAATTCCTAAAACCCAAAAACAAATAAAATCATTTCTAGGTCTGTCCGGGTATTACCGAAAATTTATTAAAAATTATTCACAAATTGCAAATCCGCTGAATAAACTTCTTCGTAAAGACGTACCTTTTAAGTGGGACGCTTTTTGTGACGAATCCTTTAGAAAACTAAAGAAGTCTATAGTTCAACCACCTATACTCATTTACCCAAATTTTGCAAAAACTTTTTATATCACTTCCGACGCTAGCAACGAAGCTATAGGCGCGGTATTATCCCAGCGAGATTCAAACGATAATGATCTACCAATAGCGTTTGCCAGTAGAATACTAAACAAGGCCGAAAAAAACTATTCTACTATCGAGAAGGAAGCTCTTGCAGTAGTCTGGGCAGTCACACACTTTAGACCATACGTTTTCGGACGCCACTTTGAAGTCATTACCGACCATAAGCCACTGGTATGGATGTTCAACCTGAAGGATCCTTCTTCGAGAATAATGCGCTGGCGCATAAAACTAGAGGAGTATGACTTCACGGTCTCGCATAAAGCGGGACATCTAAATACGAATGCGGATGCTTTGTCGCGTTTAAATGTACCAGAAATTAATGTGGTAACCCGTAGTTGTAGCAAGATGACGCCAGGCGAACCTGAGCAGGACAATCATGTTACAGAAATCACAGACCCAGTGAAAATAAAGCAAATACTGTTTGAATTTCACGACACACCCTTAGGAGGTCATCAAGGAGTTAAACGCACACTAAAGCGTATCAGAAAGGCGTACAAATGGAAAAATATGTATGTAGACATAAAGAAATACATCATGTCTTGTGAACTATGCCAGAAGAATAAAGTATATACACGCAACAAAATCCCTATGGTCATCACTACAACAGCGAAAGTTCCATTCGAAAGAATAGCTCTTGATATAGTGGGACCACTGCCAATTACTGAAAACAATAACAAATATATACTTACATTTCAGGATGATTTAACGAAATTCGTCCAAGCAATAGCTATACCCAACCAAGAAGCCAGAACGGTGGCTGAAGCACTGATAAAGAAAATAGTTTGCACCTTTGGAATACCACAAACAATACTTACGGATCAAGGAACGAATTTCACAAGTGAATTATTCAAAAATATTTGCAAAACACTAAAGATTCATAAAATACAAACAAGCCCATACCATCCTCAGTCAAATGGCTCACTCGAAAGATCGCATAGAACTTTAGGCGACTATCTAAGAAATTATGCAAGTAAAGATCAAGCAAATTGGGATCAGTATATGGATTATGCGATATTTTGCTATAATACCACCTCACATTCAAGCACAAATTACAGCCCATTTGAAGCCCTATACGGATTCGAAGCTCCAATTCCCTCAACTCTTAACAGAAGCGTACAGCCTACATACAACTACGATGATTATGTCGCTGAGATAAAAGAAAAAATGCAAACCGGCTATGAAATAATTCGTAATAACCAAATAAAAGCGAAAGAAAAGTCAAAAACCTATTACGATCAAAACTGCAAAGAAACTAACTTTAACGTAGGAGACAAAGTTCTACTAGAAATAAAAAATAGGGTTAACAAAAAACTTACCCCCATCTTCGAAGGACCCTACGAAATCGTAGAAATTCTATCCCCAGAGAATTCTAGAATTAAAATTGGTAGGAAGGAAAAAGTCATACACAATAATTTAATTAAACCATACACACAAGCGCACACAAATACATAAACACTTAACATGACACACACAAAATACCAAAATATTAAAACACGAATTTTCTGTGTTTTCAATTTCAGTTACTTAATCCTTGTTTGCGCACTAAGTGCGGCTGCAGCGCAGCTACATCAACAACTACCACTAAACACTACAGGTGTTTATTTGGAACCCATAGGCGTACTCGAAAAATCCTTCACAAAATGGACATTCCTATTCTATTTTAATAATTCAATAACAAATACCAATGCCAAAACCTTAAAGAAAAACATTAACACGCTCTCGGATCTATGCGAGAATACGACAAAAGAGTATCCTATAGGCCGCTGTAAAATGACCCTACAAATGCTGAAACACTCTCTTAACGAGGTACAGCAAAATAATAGGATGCTGGATGGTATCCTATTGGGGACAAGACTTACTAAAAGAAGTACGACAATTACAAACGGAGGTTTATTTAACGGTATAGGTTATATCCAGAAATTCCTTTTCGGAACAATGGACTCTCAAGACGCTGTAAAGATAGAAAACGCATTACAAACCCTCTCGGAAAACCAAAATAGCCTCTACCACATGACAAAAGAACAATTGACTATAATATCAAACGTTTTTGATGCACTTAATGACACGACACGTAACGTAAATAATAACTTTAATTTAATAACCAAAGAAATTAAAGAAAATTCAGCTAAGCTGGTAAATCTCACGAACTTTGAAAAAATACTTCACAGTTTTGACGAAATGTCATACCTTATATCCATATGCGCTTCCCAAATTTTGGCAAAACAAGCAGAATTACTTGACATTTTGCAAGAGGCAAAATTAGGAAGATTAGACAGCAGATTTTTAAATTCAGACATTTTTATTGCTACGTTAAACCAGATACAGGCCGAACTCCCGCACAACGTAAGGTTTCCACAGAAAATTTCCAGGTTAAATCTACCTATAATCAATTCACTAGCAACAACGACACCCATTTATGTAAATGGAAATTTTATGATTCAGGTCAGCATACCGATGGTTAACGAAGAATTTAATCTATTTAGAATTACCCCTCTCCCCACAAAATATCTAGAGCACACATATCGATACGTCTCAACTGGTAGCGAACTCGTTGCCGTTAACGAGAACTACAGGAGATACATATTTTTGAGCATTAATGATTTGGAAAAATGTATCACAAGCGAACCAGAACATTTCGTGTGCCAACAAAATTTCGTTATACATAATTATGACATGAATAATTGCATAATACAGCTAATATCAGGAAACCCAAATCCACAGATTTGTGAATATCGAGTATTCCAACTCAAACACGAGTTATGGTTCACGTTGAAGAACAAAAACTCATGGCTATATGTTATGCCAGAACCAAAAAACGTACGAATCATATGTGGCGATACTCCACACACAATAAAATTATCAGACAGCGGAATCCTTAAAATAAAGCCATACTGCAAGGCAGTAACGAACGAAATTTACTTGCAGGCGTCAAATGACATTTACAACAAGGTCCCTATTCTCTACCATTTCCAGGCCATACCCGTAATTGAAAAAATCGATATCCCCAGTAACCTATCCCAAATCTCATCCCACATAATACATGTTGAAAAGTTAAATTTGGATAAATTCAGTATTAACGTAAAAGATTTAGTAAGAAAAGATACATCATTTATAACAATAAAACATGAAACTTTATATATTTCGACCTCTACCCTCATTGCCATATGTCTAATTTGCATATTAATACATGTAATAAAGAAATACTTTAAAATAAAAGTCTCGGTGAACAAAGAAGCAGGAGAAAATGTAGCAGAAAATCCATAAAAAAAAAAATTCAAAATAACATCTCAAAAAAAAAAATTTCCAATTTGTAATCATTTATATATATATTAAAAGAAAATACATATATATACAATCATTTCTTATCAATAAAAAAAAAAAGTAATACAATATTATTATTATCATTTCAAACAAATTATAAATATAAAATTATAAACTAAACAAAAAAAAAAAAAAAAAAAAAAAAAATAATAAAATATTGTACACGTGTATAAGCGTGCTAGGCAAACAAAAATTGTTTAATAAATATCTATTTCATATCGTATAGCAGAATCACTAAACTACATTCATCGTTCATTGACTCCTACATGCCATATGCCGAAAGTCTTCTCTCCTAACGTCGCGCGTCTTTCGTATTCTAAGGGGGGAGGAGTGTTGTGACCACACACAACTCCTTAGACATGTGCTACGCACATTTCATAATATCCTTCCTTTCCCAAACATGTGCTATGCACATTTCCTATTTTTTCTAATGTTACATTATCCATAATGTAACATTACCCATTTTTCCAATAACCCAAATCCATTATCCTAAATCCGACGACCCACCGCGGCGTCTACAATTCCTATTATTCTAAATCCGACGACCCACCGCGGCGTTTTCAATCTATCCTTTTTTTCCCAAATCCTAAATCGGATACCGACGACCCACCGCGGCGTCTACATTTTCTATTGTCAATTGCATTCTCGCATTCGCTTGGTCGTACAACGACTGCGAGAATGGTGATGCGTAAACATGCAGGTCAACAGAACGGTTCAGTTTGACCTGCACTAAAAAATCAAGTCAAAGGCATGGAGGAAGAAATTGAACGATGGATGAGTCAGTCAATTTCAAACATCCGATTAGGCAAGTTGCCTAGCGGTCAGATCATTAAACACTTTATATAAACTAACCCATCTGTGTTTTATTTTTCGATATATTACCACGACCCAACAAACCTAATCAGTCCCTTATTTATTACAATTGCATAAAGTTACAACAGATTACCACATACTCTGTGGTGTACGTTTTTACATTTTACCTATACATTTTTCGGAAACATCGATAAAAATTCATTAATTTTTTATGAAATGCAAATTATTAAAAACCAACACAAAATGTGAAAGTTGCGAAAAATTTATTTAAAAGCCAATAAACTTAAACATCTCAAACTTAAACTTAAACTTAAGCATATCTTGGACATAAAATAAATGCTATTCTTCAGAAGAGACTTTACTATAATAAATTAATCAATTAGCAGCCGTTATCACAAAAACCTAAAACAAAAAAAAATGAAATGCTGTTCGTTGGTAACCGCATCACTTGAGATCGGCTGAACAGAATTGGCTCATTTTTATTATTTAATGTTTGCCAAAGTCCGAGCAAGGCTTATGCGGAATTTTTTTTTTAGAAAAGTTGCCCGGAAAATTGGAATATCCGGAAAATCTGAAGGTACGTCTTTCATAGGATTTTTGTACGAACTCTCGGCCATAACTCATGTGTTAATGTAGATGAAGGATGGATTTGCGTAATTATTTTTTTGTTTTGTTCGCTATGGTCATGGGAAAGAAATATAATGGAATGAAAAAAGAAAAAAACAAAGAAAAGTCAAAAAATTCGGACAAACAGCAAAAGTCAAAATTTTTTATGCACATAACTGACCATCGGAAAGACATATTTGGTTGCTTCTTTTTTTGTTTTGTTCGTTACGCTCCTGGAGATATTCTTAACAAAAGAAAACTTGGGAAATTTACAAAAGAGTGTATAAAAACTTGGACAACGATAAATTGGATATTTTTCGAGGAAATAAATCAATTGAAGTCAATTTAATATTTTCGGTAAATTAAATCTGGAAAAATGCATTCCAGCCTAAATTAAAATATAATAAAATTAGTTTTTACTTTTGTGTTGATTCTTGAACTGGACAGCAAAAGCCGTTATTTTTTTTTTATTCCAAAAGATTCCGATAGTTGGCGCTAAATGAGCAAATGTCGTTTGACAGCTGATCCATTTGCACGGTCTTTCTTTTGCGATCTGTTTTAATTCCAACCGACATGCCATAAGATTTTAAACGCTTGCAGTTTCGGGTGCGGTTTGCATTCGGAATTACAATAATCAAACCACAAGGGCAGTTTTTGTGTGTTTGCGGGATTAACCTTGAAAATCTATACTTCTGGTATGGTCAATTGTATGCCACCTTTTCCAGTGTCGGAAAACCAACAGCTTTATTTGTTTACGCGCCAGACAACAAAATAAATAAAAAACAGTGCGTGTAACTTTTACGCGCGGTTAAAATGAAACTTAATTGATGTCGTTGGCAAAAGGACCTCCAAAAGACACCAAAAAACCATCAAAAGACCCCCAAAATCCCCAAAAGGATCACAAAAGAACTCCGAAAGTTTCTCAAAAGATCCTCAAAATATACCCAAAAGGCCACCAGACAAGTCATTAAAGACTCCCCAAAATATCCTTAAAAGATCCCAAAAACACCTTCAAAAGACCCAAAAAGACCCTCAAAAGACCACCAAAAGACCTTCAAAAGACCTCAAGAGACCCTATAAGGACTCCTCAAAAGACGCTTTAAAACCGTCAAAAACTCAATTCTTATATTTGACGTTTGATGAAGCTACGTTGTTTAGTATTTGTACGGCAGCTTTCAATAGTGAACGATCTCAATGAAGTGTTAAACATGGAAAACATTTGTCATCGTAAAGTATTACAATACTTTAAATTGAAAGGTCACAATCCCACCAACATCAAAACGGAGCTAGATTCTACTCTGGGGAGTCTGCTCCTTCGTTTACAACAATAAAATATTGGGTGCCAGAGTTTAAGCGAGGCCGTGGTTGACCGTCGACTGAAAGTGTGTAACCAAGCAGATATGGAAGGCATTCCAAAAAGTGCTGTACATCACATTTTGACAAATTATTTGGACAAGAGAAGACTGTACGCAAGATATGTGCTGCGATTACTTACAATGGGATTTAAAACAGCGCGTCAGGATATTACAATCAAGTTTTTGGCAAAGTTTCACAGAAATAAAGAAAGGTTTTTACGTCGATTCATAACGGTGCATGAAACATGAGTTTATAACTTCACACCCGAGACGAAGGAGCACTCAAAAGAAGGGACTGAAAGGGAAGAATCGGCTCCAAAGAAGGCGAAGACAGTTCAATGTGCAGGCAAAGTCATGGCGTCAGTTTTTTGGGATCCGCGTGGGGTAATTTTCATTGACTATCTTCAGAAAGGAAAATCAATGAATGAAGTGAATTTTGCGAACTTATTTCAGCATTCGAAAGATGAAGTCAAGAAAAAATGGCCGAATTTGGCGAAGAAAAGGGTTCTGTTGCTTTACGTTTACACAATCGTCATCATGATGGCCAAAATCAAAGAGTAAAAGTTCAGGCACCATATTCGCCAGATTTAGCCCCCTAGGATTATTCACTGTAAATGGAACTAAAAGGAAACTATGTAGAGAAAAAAAACAACCCATAAAAATTAAAATTGTTCATCTAAACTCTCTAATCGCAGAAATTGATATGGGAGCCCCTCGATCCTGGGCCATTTTTTTTTATTGTAGGAGAAAATCATCGAAACAGACATTTGACATCAGATGTTAAAATTAAAAAAAACAACCCATAAAAATTAAAATTTTTCATCTAAATTCTCTAATCGCAGAAATTGATATGGGAGCCCCTCGATCCTGGGCCATTTTTTTTTATTGTAGGAGAAAATCATCGAAACAGACATTTGACATCAGATGTTAAAATTGAAAAAGCTCAGATCATTTTATTCTGAGCACTTAGAGCACGCTAATACTCTGAGCAAATAAGAAACACGAACATTTATCTTGAGAACTCTTTGACTGCTCTGAACTAATTTATGAAAACGCCAAATGACAGAATATTGCGAAAACTTGTTGTTCTATCTGTAAGTTGATATCGACAACAAAAAACGACATCAATAAAAATAAAATTCAGTAAATAAAAATGTAAGTTGAATTAAGCATAAAACATTTATGTCTCGTTTCATTTGCTGGGTTCATTTGTGCGTGAGCTAAGATTTCTCTCTCTCTCTCCACCACCACCAAAACCATGCAGCGCAGCCGACTGCGCAGCACACACCGCACACAGTCCATAAAGGGCGACGAATATCTGATGCCAGTATAGATATTTAAAAAATGTATAAGGGCCTTGCGGCCGAACCCGGAACCCGATCACTACCAAATTTTCGAAAAAGTATTGTTTATTGGGTATACACATGTGTGTAAAATTTGAAGAAAATCGGGTAAATTTTTTAAAAATTTTGTTTGGGAGCCCCCGACCCCGCAGCCCGAGGGGCCTCAAAATTTAATAGAAAGTGTCGTCTCCGGAAATACACATGTGTGCAAAATTTCAATAAAATCGGGCCATGGGAAGTTGGTTAAAAATTGATCGCAAGAATCCACGACAGACGATCGACGACCCACGGGCAAGTGAAGTTAATATAGAGAATTTAAAAATGTTAGTTGAAGTAAGCATAAAACATTTATGTCTCGTTTCATTTGCTGGGTTCATTTGTGCGTGAGCTTAGATTTCTCTCTCTCTCTCCACCACCAAAACCATGCAGCGCAGCCGACTGCGCAGCACACACCGCACAAAGTCCATAAAGGGCGACGAATATCTGATGCCAGTATAGATATTTAAAAAATGTATAAGGGCCTTGCGGCCGAACCCGAGGCCCGATCACTACCAAATTTTAGAAAAAATATTGTTTATTGGCTATACACATGTGTGTAAAATTTGAAAAAAATCGGGTAATTTTTATTTTAAATTTGTATGGGAGCCCCACGAACCCGGGGCCCGATCACTTCCAAATTTTAAAACTCGAGGTCCGAGGGCCCTCAAATTTTAATAGAAAGTATTGTCACCGGAAATATACACGTGTGCAATATTCCAATAAAATCGAGCTATGGGAAGTGGGTTAAAAATTGATCAGAAAATCTGACCAGCCAGCCACCCAGCCAGCCACCCAGCCAGCCACGTGCACGCGAAGTTAATATAGAGAATTTAATAAAGATGTTTTCCCAAAATTATGTCTTTTCTTTGTTAGGTCGGGTACTTCTGGGACTACCATGGTAGTTCCCAAAATTTAAAAATGTAACACAATAAGGCGACCAATAAAATGACTCAAAACCGAAACACAAAATTATTTTTTATACCGTACTCACCCCACCGCCGATAAAAATGTCGTATATCTTAAAGAATTGCAATGAACGAAATAGTGATGCTCAAGCAAATAATCAAAACAAACAAATGCTTTGTTCGATTGGTTTGCTATGATATTGCAATCGAAATCGTATTGAAAGTTGGACAGGACAACATCTATTACTATTATTTTTTTTTTCTTGGGATAGGTGTAAAAATGCATCTACGCACAGACTCTGGACTCTAATTTTTGAAATACCAGCTAAAAAACACCTACCCTTTCTACCGGATTGACCTGGGTCCCATGTTCACATTACTTCGGGTCGAATCCGTATGATCTTTTTACCTCCTGGTTTCCAGGCTGCCGTCTCCTTTAGGATAGGCTCCACGAAAACGTTTACCATCCTCCAATTCTCCTCTCCGCGAAGCATTATTTCCACGGCTGCCTCTGGCGTCCATGAGCCCACGACTTCTTTCCGTTCCCCATCTATCGCACTAGAAAAAGGTATGCTCTGCGTCGTCTGCGGCCACTAATCCGGAGCACCATTGCGCCAGTTTACCCGTTCTAATATTTCTACCTCAAATTTCCTTCCGAAACAGTGCTCCCTGACCATAATGTCGGGGATAGTGCAGAACATGTCTTTATCAGAAATTGAGTCAAGAATTTTCGGGCGACCCACATAGTCCCCCGGTTTGTACCCGTATTCTAGTTGCATCATAATAACGCATCTAGCAGCCGTCTTCCTGATGATTTGCAAGGTTGAAAGCCCCCAAAAAAAGTGGGTTTTGAACGCTTCAATCGCTTCTTGAGGCGATATAAATCGCATCTTATCTTTGATTGTTGACAACAGGAAGAAGTCATTGGCTACAATGTCGGGGCTGTAAGGCGGGTGACCCTTCAATTCGATCGTTTGAGTGCTCAAATACTCGCTTGTTTGATGTAATGTGTGTGAGCTCGCATTATCTTATCGTGATGCAAAATTAATCTCCGTATTGGGTTGTTTTCTCTCAATTTGTTGGAAACTTTAGGCAAAGAAATGGTCGTATACCAAGCTGAATTGACTATTTTTTGATTTTCAAGAGCGACAGTAGCCAAATGACCGGTTTTCGTGAAGAAACACGCCGATATGCTTCTCAACGCTCCGAGCTCGCATAACTTTTGTTGGATTTTCTTCGAATTGGAAGACCCAAACAGTCGATTGCCATTTTCTTTCCGGCGCATACGCAAATGTCCACGACTCGTCACCTGTCACGATCATGTTACGTTTTTGGCAGTACCTTCAACGAATTTTTCAAGCATTTGGCGGCACCAATCGACACGAACCTTTTTTTATGCAGCTGTCAAAAAATGTGGAATCCAACGTGCACATGGCTTCCGCACCTTTAAATGTTCATGTATGATCGTATATATGCTGATGTTACTAATGCCTAGCCATGCCTCGATTTCCCGATAAGTCACATGACGATCCTTTTCAATCAGTTTTCTCACAGCATCGATGTTTCTGGCACAACAACTGTTTTTGGGCGACCTTCACAATGCTCGTCTTCGAGTGAACGTCGTTCGCGTTTAAATTCATTGTACCAATTAAAAGCACTAGCCAAGGATGGTGCTTCGTCGCCAAAAGTTGAATGAAGTGATTCGAAGGACTGTTGTTGAGTTAGCCCCTTTCGAAAATCGTAAAAAGTTTTCGCGCAATAATTCCATTTTTTTCACTGAATTCAATTTTTCAAGTAAATAAAAAACAATGTTGCGATGCGGACTGACAGACAACATTTTAGAATTTAAACCCCAAGTTCTGCCGTAGAGGCGTCTACTAGCCCATAATACCCTAATAGTGCGTTCAAGCTAAGCAGCTGATAACAGCATAAAATTTGATATACGCGCGCTTAAAGCCAACAAAACCTACTTTATGTGGGCATCACTCCAAGCAAGCATGACTCTGCGCTTTAAGTCCTTTGTGGTAGGATTTAAATTTGGAGAATGGATTTATACTAATCAATATTTCGTCTTTCTTTTTTGTGTAGCATTTATTAGTGTTCCAATGTTTTGACGATCAGATTTTTTTTTATTTTCTGTTAAATATCCATAAAATTGAATGTGAAATTTCTAAGCTCACACGAACCCTCTTACAAATAACAATTACCATTATACCGCGCAGAACGATGACAACCAGAAGTAACACTCTAGGAAGAGTAGGATACTGCGGCGATCATCAGCCATTACCCATTATTCCATTTTATGGTGAAGTGCATTCCAGCAATTAACTTCAAATTACGACAAGTAATCGTTTCTGACGTAGTACACACAATCACACATGCACACTCGGAAGTATTGCTATTGCAAGGGTTGATAATATACATGCACTCACACACATATACGAATCCCTTACATATTGATCACCAGCCCATTCCATACTCTGATATCGCTTGAGTATCAATTCATGACATTGCACATGAAGTGTGGCTTGCGATGGAGTAAGATGTGCGGAGTATTCAATATACCTACTTTGTCTGACCCAAGTTGGGTAGTGATATGGCTCTTGGCCTGGACTGGCTTCGCCTCGCCTGGTCGAACTGTCCCAGCCAATGTAACGCCATATTAATCTTGTTAATGATGAAACTGAATCAGCGTTTTAATCGACCGAGCAAACGAACGAACGAACGAACGTGAAGTAGGTGGCGTTCAAGTGAACTAAATAGGGATACGGAAAAAAGAAGAACAAGCGCAAGCACCGCGATATGCTCCAGCATCATATGCTTATTAGTCACATTCTTCATAGATAGTTGTTGGGAAGGGAAAATTGGGTAGGAAAAACCCTGTCTGCCATACGCTTGCAGTAGTATCCTGTGGCAACGCCTTGTGGAAAGAAAAAGCGGCACAAGAGATGTGACAGTGAATTATTATCGAAGTCAAATGTCCCTGCCCTCTGAGTTACTTTGCCATTTAATGCAACTCTCGGTGGATGTGCTACATTACCAGCCCAAACCTTCATCGTCCTGCTACGTCATGCGTTTCTGATGATGATAATTATGAGAAGACAACAACAACGATGATGATTATAATCTCAATGGCATTAGTTGACATAAAATGATTGCGGTTGATCCTTTTTGATAGCGATGTTATATGCATCAGTTGGAAGGATGACTCTGCTTTGCATTGACATTTGACACTAGTAATTTATAGTCAACAATACGTAAATGGATTAAATTGGTAATTAAGTTTTATTTAAGAAAATTAAATAGCTGTCATTTAACCTGATAACCTGGGTGGATGGGATGAGTCATCTTTGATTAGATTGCTGATGCTCTGCTGGTGGCACTGAAAAAATCCTGTTTCAATTCTCGTCAGATAGGTAAGACATGTAAGATATGATGTAAGGTGGGCTATCCCCTTTATTAAAATTAAAAAATCGAAGGAATGTAATTTAATTGGTAATTTGAAGAGGAAATCTCTTTTTAAAAAAGTTCTCTGTGGTTTATCTTAGTTTGGTCAAATCCTCTGGAGCATCTTCTAATTCAGGCTCTTGATAAATAATTTCCTTTTAAATTCTCTATATTAATTTGCGTGCACGTGGCTGGCTGGCTGGCTGGCTGGTCAGATTTTCTGATCAATTTTTAGCCCACTTCCCATGGCCCGATTCTATTAAAATTTGAGGCCCCTCGGACCTCCCATACAAATATTTTACAAAATTTACCCGATTTTCTTTAAATTTTGTACACATGTGTGTCTTTTTGTAAAAATTTGGAGCGATCGGCCCCTTGGGGACCCCAATATACAATTTTTAAATATCGCTATATCGTATCAGATCACGGCAAAGTCTGAGCTCTGTGCTTTGTGAGCAGCGCTGTTCGCTGCCGCTGCGTCATTTGGTGGATGATTTTATTAATTCTATTGAGATGAAAGTGTACTAATGTAGTAAATGCATTTATGCACAAACGTTCAATATTATTTTTTATTTTTTTTTCTTGATTGAGACTGCTGTACAGCAACTTCAATAGTTGTCTTTCATTATCATCCTACCGCAAAGTACTTTCCGAGCAGGATCCTCTTCGCTCATGCGAAATAGGTGTCCTGCCCACTGGAGCCTACCGAGTTCCATGCTGTTATAGGCTGCTACAGTTGAGCCGAGTTAGTTAAAGGATTGCACTACTTCAAATTCGCGCTCTACTATTTGGATTGAGGGACCAATGCCGGAACTGCTACTTGCAGACCTGGGCCACCATGTACTTTGTTTTGCTCTCATTTATGTGCAGCCCCAGATTTCATGCCGCCTGCTCTACCTGGATGAAAACTTCCTGTACCGTCTGTATCTTATACGCGGTACTCAACAACGTTATACCACAATAATTGCTGCATTTTGTGATATCTCCTATCTTATGTATGGGGCACAGGATGCCTCTTCGCCAGTCTTCTTCCTCCCATACTTGCATTATTATTTCATGAACTGCTAGGTGTAATGTGGGGCCTCCTATTTTTATCAGCTCCGCTGGGATCCCATTCGGTCCCGGGGCCTTCTTATTTTTGAGCCGATTTTTCGCGCTGCTAACTTCGTCTATGCTTAGTGGTGGCAGCGCAGTATGATCTTCGGTCATTGGTGGAGCCTCCAACTCCTCAATTAACTGGCCATGAAAGTGCTCTTTCCATCACTAGTTTACATTCGTCATCGAACCAGTCGTTCCGATCTCTACGATTTCTACCTAAGATGGAGTCAGCAGTACTAATGACAGTATTTTTAAGGCGTGTCCATTTCTCTTCTACTGACATCTCAGCTATCTGGTTGCGAGTGGCTTCATCAGGAGATACCCAGGTGGCTTTGTGTATATTTTTAGGCGCAAACCTTGTAATCGCAACGACAAAATTATTGCTTGCTGCCATCTCTTTTTTACTTTCTTTTACATAGTCTCTGTCAGTCTGTATGTCTGTATATCTGAATGGCTGTATGTCAGTATGTCTGTATGTATAACGCCGAGAACGGTGGGAGAAAATTCTTAAATCGTTTACCCGTCTTCGTTGCCGTGGTCGTCGTCGTTCATCAGTGTATCCGAGGCTGATTTTGGGTTCCATAATTTTTTACAGGCGAGGTTATTGCCCTCGCGCCAACCTTACTTTCAAGGGACTAGCTGATTGTTCAGCTTTTCCTGCATTGGCTTGAGACGGTGTCAACGAAATATAAGGGAATCGTCCTTTTTATGTTTTTGGTTATTCTTAATTACAATTAGTTTATGTAAATAGCTTTAAGAAATTTAAGTAAGTAAATAAATATATATATAATAACAGGTTTTTATATTCATTTTATCTGTAAACAAATATATAACATTATACAAATTAAAGAAAAAAATATAGCGATAAATATAAAACTTAGTTTAGATATAGAATATAACGAGAACCAATCTGGTCATTTATATAAATATACTAATATACCTTGTAAGATTTGTCATTTACTTACCCTAGTATTATAATTTTCTTCTTTAATTATACTGACTTAATGAGAAAAAAATGATTTACTAGAAACTATAGTCGCTTTTTAGAGAACTTTTCTAGAATTTAGTGTCATTTTCGACAAAATACCGCACAGTAGATTAAGAAGAGTTATTATAATATTGGTGGCAACTTGTACGTACTTCAGGGTCCTTAAATATTATTTGCGACAGCAAAAGCATCAGTGATAACTTAGAGTAATCATTGTCATCATCATCATCCGGCGGTTACAGTATTTTGTGAAATGATTTGAACATCTGTGAGTACAGAATACGATTAAAACTCGCAATTTTCCTATGTCCTATCATCACGGATGAACTTTTCCGTGGAATGATATCCTTAATTCTTTAGCTTTCGTTTCTTCGATGCGGCAATGAAGCAAAGTTTTTTCGAGCTACCAAGCCGCCTCAGATGTTATATTATATTCTTTTCGGAACAGAAAACTTGACGATGTCGTTTTTGTGCTAAATCTGCATATTTAAGGCAAACTTTTGTTAAGGACAAGTTTCTCTTCAAGCTTTGCTTGCAACATGTGCATTCTCGTAGTATCATCTGCTATTCTCCTTTAGCTCTTCAGTTTTTTATACATTTTTCTTCAAACTAATTTTTATATTTTTTTGGTCGCAGTATCATCCACTCCTAAAATCTGCATCCTTAAATTAGAAAAACAAAGCCAGCTATAAATGAGAATGACGAGGGTATAAGTAAATAGTAAAGAAATAGTTAATATTTTTGATACTTTAGTTTTTTTTTTAAGAACCCTCCTGCATCTGGTTCGTCATTCGTTTCATTCGAAATATTTTGGCGTCTCAGTTTGTTTCAGAGATATTCTATATCGTTACTGGTGTGAAAAACTTACCGAGTATTTATACTTTTCAATATAATGTTTAATAAAGCTTAAATAAATAAAATTTGGGATCTACTCATCTCTCTGTAGCCCTGTTTTCTAGTTCTGGTTCTTCGAATGCAACCCCGGAGGAGATTTCTTTTTTTTTTGCAATCTAAAATATTGTTACGAAATTTCGGCTTTTGAGTTCGTAAAGGATTTTGCAAATAAAACACAACACAAGTTATTAATTTACAATTATTAATAACTTTAATAAACAAATAGTAATAACAACACAAGTTCACAATTTATATTGGTGATAACTTTAAATGTACACAAAAACACTTATTACAAGAACACTTCTACTTTACAATAATTCTCTTATGTGGTAGCAGTATTACTTTGCAAGAACATTTACAACTTGAATTAATTTTAAACAATGAATGAATCCTATGCAGCGAACGCCAGAAGTTTCCAGAAACTTCCAATCTTATAGACAGAAATGTGGAGAAAAGACCAGTAAATGGTGGCCTTATTCCCTTGTCTACAACTAACGATCTTCTTCTAAAAGTAAACTACATGTACAATCATGTTCCTACACACAAACCGAACAAACCACACACACCGGTTTGACTACATTTTTGACCAATATACTTAATGATTTTAACTTAAAGTCCGTTAAATTTCAAAGAATCTAATTCAGCCTAAAAGTATGCTATACAAAATTGCTTAATTCTAATTCAATGCCTATTTTTAGTATGGAGTATGGACATTGAGATTCATCTTATGATTCGAATTCCACTATCCAGGCTTCTGACTACTCTTCGTAACAATATAATAATAATATTTGTCGCGACAGACCATTGCGGTCCAAGGCCTAACTTCTCGCGACCATTTTTGCTGCACATGTTAATTTTTGGACACAAATGGAAGGGACCTACAATTTAAGGCCGGATCTGAATGGCGAATTGAAAAGCTTTCCGTGACAAGTTATTACTCTCGGAATGTTTGTCAGACATTTGCGAGAGGGTGGACACCGTGAAAAATACTTTTGGTGTTACTGGGATTCGAACCACGAACCTCCTGTTAAGTAGCCATGCGCATTTCCACTAAGCCACGGCGCCCACACTATAGCATGTCGTATAGTTTTTCCATCTCTCCTGAAACTAAACATTGCAAAAAACTAAAAACGATTTTTATAATTTGAAAAACGTTCGAGGTTATATTAGATATAAATACAAAAGGGGTTGCATCTGTATATCCTACCCCTTCCAACCCACACCAACCAGTCATCGACCCTATAAATAACGCCCTTAAAACTACCGCAATTCTTTCTAAAGACCCCCTCACGCTCTTTATCAAGATCTCCCTCAAGCCCCCTTCAGGAGCCCAATCAGAACCCTCCTCAAGATCCACTCAAGATCCCACTCAAGATTACCTCAAAATCTCATATCAAGACCACCATCTATACCCATTCAAGATTCCACTCAAGCCACTAAAGACCCTCCTCAAGCCACCCGTAAGACCGTCCTCAAAACCCCATCAAGATCCCATCAAGTCCTTCCCAAAAATTCCCCTCAAGATCCACTCTCAAAAAATTCCAAGAACCCCACAAGATCCCACTCAAGATCACACTCAAGACCCTCCTACAGATCACCCGAAAAACCACTTAAGAAATCACTTGGCAATAGCATAAGTCGCCACTCACCTCTTACCAACAAAATGTGTTACCCTCCACAATCAATGTTTTATTCTTGGTTATAAGTAATATGTATACAAACGTTTGGTTTAAATTGCTCCAGCCGTCCCAGGGCTATCTAGGCACAAACATAGATACATATATTTATATGTCCAGATAAACTTATTGCAGAATGCTATGTGCTTAGTTACTATTGTCTTACAAGCGGAGGTGTACATATATGCAGAGAACCAAGCAGCAATTACTATGTACGGCTATGAACGATACATATACGTACGATACCATTAATTCACCTATGCATACAATAACAATAATTATATTACGCCTAAATTAATGCAACGGTTCTTATACATAGGCATTCGCATTTACGTATCCTAGTTCAATTATTAAAAAGTCATTCTAACTGCCTTTCTAATACCACAAAAATCAAATCAAGCAATCTAATGAAAAATCCCATTAAAACAGTCCCAATTCGTTAAAAGCCTATCGATCCCAAGGCAAAGCTAAAGTTTTCGCCAAGAATACCATTAAACCCCAGAACTAAAAGATCTCTAAGTGCTCATAATGCAGACCAAACACTCAAAGCCTTTCTGTTCTATTTAAAATAATCAAAGAAGTGAAACTCTTCCAAACCGCATCTGTAATATTCCGTGCCTCTTCGCGAAAGAGTTCAATCGGCAGATGCTTAACTTTTATACATCGAAATAAAATAGAACAAAAAGTTTTTTATTAATTCGTTTAAAATGACGGGGCTTGTACTTGAGTCACTCATTCCATTTACGTATAGTGCACTTTCGGGAAATCCATCCACAGAGCTTACCATCAGGAAAACATGATAAGAAATCGGTCGTTGTCGTCATCCAGTTGTGGTGGCAAACAGACTTTCTGAAGAGCCCAAAACTGGAACTCACTTAATGTAATTGGCTCTTAATGTTAACCACACATCAGGCGCACCGCACCACATGAAAACTTATGGGCGGACTTGAAAGAAGAAAAATCGCTGCTACACAAATACAAAACCGGAAAATAATGTCTTTGGTTGGTTGTAGTACTCGTACTGGATGAGGCGCGGCGGTGCACTATCGAAACAGAATCTCAGTTTAAATACTGTAAAGGATGCTCTGGTGTAATATTATGGTTGCATTGCACTCAAAACCTACTTGAGGCGAATTGGTTTTTCGCATTCAAGTTCTTTTTATAGAGTGTGCGAAACGACGAGGGCAACAAAATAAAACACAAAATCATTGAAACAACTAGCGGTTGCTGCATAGAGTCATGGCTGCATTTATTGGTCAGAAAATTAGCCTAACTTTAGGTCATTAATCTTCTTATTTTGTTTTTTTTTATACCGGAAGAGATTTGGATGGATTCAAGGATTTATTTTTAAAATTTTTGAGAAAAACTAAGTAAACAGATTGCAAGATTGCATAACTTCTTACGGAAGCATTGGGTAGAAGCATTTATTAAAGATATTTGGAAGTATTTTCGACTTAAATACAACTTTAAACTTGATATGAAAAACAAATGTTTAAGGCATTGAAAGTCCGCGTGGTGCATAGCCGGCCCTTATGACAATACCTAATTCCAGATTCTTACCCATTTGCTTAAGAAATTTAAGGAAGCCAACAGTTGAAATGCCACCCTATGATAAGTATTTGTCACATACTACTCGTACAAAAAAAAAGCATTGTGTCGAATGTCATCATCATCATCGTTCTCTGTGTACGTACGACGACAACGGTTTGTAGTTTCGGAAAAGTTTCAAAAAAGTGGAACGAGGGTTTCACCGAAATTGTTTCCTTTTAAAGTTTTTTGATTTTTTTTTGCCGGCTATCGTGGACCCGCATTTGGTACGCGTACGCACAAACAGCTTGCCTTCATGGGTGAGCAACAGCAGACTTGATCCTCGATGTGAATAAAAAAAAACACACGCGTGCCGTGCCATGAGTTAGTTCTCCTTGTCTCAACTACACTCTCAAACACACAAACACAAATTTAAGTTTCAGTTTTCATTTCCATCAAATGCCAAAAAGTTTTTGTTTTTCTTTAACAGTTTTTCGTTAGTTTCCCCCCTCCTCACAATTCCACATTCTTCAATATACAAATGCATAGAACAGAAATAAAAAGAACGATCGAAACAAATTTAAGCTCTTGACAATTTCTTTAGGGATAATGCAAGCGGGACGTTTGCTTTTCGTTCGAAAGCTTCGTTTGGCTTTATTTGTGCAAAAGGAAAATATTTGCAGAAGGCATTAAACTGAAGATTGTCACTGGAGTATATGAGGAGATGAATGTAACGGAAAGTCCAAAGATATATTTCCAGTGCAATATTCGTAGTATCAATATTATTGAATGGAAAACTTTGAATAAAGAAAAAAGTTTGTTTCGATTTTCATCGCTTAAAGAATGTATCGGATTTAGTTCGAGATGTAAGACCTTCTTCGGGGCTCTGGTCGTAGAGGAATCTTCAAAATAAATAATAAAAACAGGCTACCTCAGTATAAAAAAGTTCATGGTTAAATTTGAATGGCGTTGAATGCTCGTTGTGCGATGGCCGTTGTGTGGGAACTGCCAGCTAAAAGTGCTGTTAAGACGAGATTCGCGCTTGCTTACTGATGATAATGGTGCATGTTGTTCTTTGTTGGAAATAAAAATGAAAAAAGTTGCGTTTAATTTTTATAAAAACCAAAACAAAAAAATTTACGTAGAGTTCTACTATGAAAGAGATTTAAAAGTGCGCTTTTGACTATTTGGAATAATTTTTAAAACTAGCTTTTCGGGGGCGCTTTCGCTACCTTCACAGCCAAGGGTAACAAAGGGCAACTATGGGCAATGACAGCAATTCGTACTCTTATTCTGGATTCTAGAATAAGATGATTTGTAAGAACATGGACAAAATGCGTATGATGTCCATTCTCCCAGGTTTCCCCTTTCTATAATATTACAGGTTCCTTTTTGTTTGCAAAACTAAAGGAGGCTAAAAATTCTGGACAATTTATGAAAATTACATTGAGTATGAATGACCAATGTCCCTTTCCAAAATATTGCGGTTGTTGTGTTCTTTAAATATATCAAATATAATAGACATGACACCGAAATAAATATAGACCAAAAAAATTTGCTATGAGCTATTTAATTAACGTTAGGCTAAGATATAGTCAAAAAATCCTTGCGCAAGAGCCATGGGCACATCGTGGAGTTATCTGTGGCTTAGGCGTGATTAACTGGGGCACTGTCTTTTATCATGAAGGCAGTAATCGTCCTCGGGTCTGTTGGATAATTCCAAAAATTATCTCAGCCAATTTACTGCGACAGTTCTGTTCGAAAGATCTTGTCGCATTTAAAATATCTTATCAGATATGTGGGAGAATGGCAGAAAATATTGTGGCATCAGCTTATCTCCAATATGACTAACTCCATCAAGGGAACAGATGGAGCTGGTTAGATACTGGGTCCAATTGTTGTATGCGATGCGTATTCTCAGCAGACAGTCTGGTGAAGCAGCAAATGAAACAATAGAGGATTTTAACTGTTGGACTATATAATTTCCACAGATTTAGTAATAAATAAATGTTGGCAATGAGCCATACCGAATGTAGTCAAAAGAAATCCCTTAAGTGTGAATTAACACGCCTATCAGCGTGGTAAATCCTGTTAACCTTGTTTTCAAGATTGAAAAGAGGATGATGAACGGAGCCTTCACCTTGTTTATTGATATTGAAGGAGCTTTTGACAACGCTACCTTTGACTTGATGTGCAACTCTACTGAGACGCATGGAATGGGATCCAACATTAACCAGATTGATTCACTACATGCTTTCCCGCCGGAATCTTCAGACAGGCGATAATATAGATGATAAAGTTAAGGTCGAAGTAGCCAAGGGATGCCCACAAAGTGGAGTCCTTTCGCCACTTCTATGGTGCCTTGTTGTCGATTCTTTGCTCGAAGAAGTTGGTCGATTAGATATAAACATACAAGCTTATGCGAAGACTGCTCTGAATCGATTGGATAACTGGTGTAGCAGAAATGGACTATCGTTGAATTCGAGTATAATTAGTGCAGTTTTATGTACTCGAAAGCGTAAATTCGATTGTGTTATTCCTCCTGTACTAAAAGGTTTCACTTTTGCAATCTCCACGGAAGTCAAATATCTAGGAGTAATTCTGGATTGCGAGATGATTCACCTGGAATCGAGATTAGTAAAAGCTCAGTTTATATTTATTCAATGTAAAAGAGCATTTGGTAAATCATGGGTGATGAGTCCGAAAATGATACACTGGTTTTACGATAATCAGACCTATTCTCACCTATGCGGCAGTAGTTTTGTGGCCTTGCTTTGGTGGTTTGGCGCAATGCGATCCACATCGGCAGATGCTCTCAATTAACTGCTAAATCTGCCACCTTTCTCTGAATAAAATTATTCAGATGGAAGCGGTAAAAGATATATGTCGAATTAGCAAGAATAAGGTCTGGCATTATGAGCATAAGTGTGGGCATGGAAACATATTCCAAAAGGATTCGGGGAACATATATGATAAACTTATTGCCAAAGGAAAACTCCCTCTAAGCCCTTTATTAAAATTCAAAAATCGACGGAATGTAGCTTACAATATATCGCATACCTCACGTTTGTAGCCGGTTTCAATTTATTTTCTTAGAATTCATGGTTAAATTTGACCAGGCCTTACAAACGAAAAGGGCACGCACAACTATCGAGCCGAAAGGCTTGTCAAAATTCTGCTTTGTGGATTTCCGTTTGTTGGCCAAGTCCTCTCGAGCAAACTTCCAATTTAGGTTTTTGAATAAAATTTTCCATTTCGTTTTTTAAATTCTCTATATTAACTTCGCGTGCACGTGGCTGGCTGGCTGGTCAGATTTTCTGATCAATTTTTAACCCACTTCCCATAGCTCGATTTTATTGAAATTTCGCAGACATGCATGTGGGATTCGTGAAATAAAAACAATAACTCTAGGGAAAACTTTATATTTATTGAATATATATTTTGAATGTAAAATTCATTTAATTTGGGCTGAGCTTAATGGCCACTTTTCCCAAGAAGCTAGAGAGCACACGTCTTTTTGCTTCTACAGTCAAACACACTCTACACGTACAATATTCTTTCTTATGTGTTTTTAATATAGGATAAAAGAGACAGAGTTACAAGCGACGGTAAGTAGTTCGTCAATGGTAAGTAGTTCGTCAATGGTAAGTAGTTCAATAGCCGTGTTCGATGACTATTTTATTATTTGTATTCTTATTGTGTCAGATCCTATATGCATATTTCCGGTGACAATAGTTTCTAATTTGAGGCCCCTCGGATCTCGGGGTCGGGGGGCTCCCATACAATTTTTTTTTAAAATTTTATACAAATGTGTATCTCCAATGGAAAAAACTTTTTGTAAAAATTTCAGAGAGATCGGGCAGCGGGATCGAGGGGCTCCCATATAAATTTTATTTCCCATATAGCGACATCATATCATTTCATACTATAACTCAACTCAACTCAAAAGAAATAATTTTAGTGGTACTTCGTACGTCGTTGTGAGTACGTTGCACCGTGCGCTGTGGCTGTTATGTTTTTATACCAAATGGGGAATTCACCACTAAATTGAATCTCCGATCAGAGAATTTACAAGAAAAATTTCAAAAATTTAAGGTTGGAAATATTCAACTGAGATCCTTTGGGAATTCCAACCCATATTCTACACTGACGGTTCTTTTACCGATGAAGGAACTTGGGCAGGATAGTTCTTAGCTGAAAATTCTAAGGAAGCATTCCCACTTGGAAAAGGGCTAACTGTTTTTCAAACAGAAATATTTGCTATTTTACAAGCTGCCATCTGGGATGTCTCTAAAAAGATACAAGGACGAAACTTTGCAATATGTAGTGACAGCCAAGCTGACCTACTAGCACTGAAATCACCTTGCGTCAATTCCAAGATTGTTCTAGAATGTAAGAGAAGACTGAACTCAATTTTAAGATGGAATTCCGTCACTCTTATCTGGGTTCCGGGAAAAAAAGGAAACGAATTCTCTGATTCACTTTGCCGTAGGAACGTTTCCTGCTTGTCACTTTTTATCGCTTCTTCTACCAGCGGTGCTTAAGAGAAATAGCCAGCTGCATGCCACCTCATCTGAAATTCAACTGCAATACTCGTGGTTCCCTAAATACTCATCAGTTTAACCTCAAGCCCATCCTCGGATGTACAGTTAAATTCAGGGATTCGTTCTTCAGCCGTACAACACGTATGTGGAATGCTCTGCCAAGCTCCGTCTTCCCACATCACTATGATCCACAGGCATTCAAAACACAAGCTAAAAGACATCTCCTCTTTTCTCCTCCTTTTTCTTAACGCCCACGCTGTGCCAAGCATATAGCCGAGCATTATAAGGGTGCGAACCCCTTGAAGCGTGCGCGAATTATAAAAAAAAACTTGCAAGAAGTGTTTCTTCCAAAGTAATTTTAGTCATCCAAGTTTAAATATTGATATTCGATGATTTATGGAAGCCGAGCAGGAATCACATTGGAACTCCATAAATACATGCACACACCGCTATGTTCATTTTGGAAATATCCAGAGGGAACTGTCGAAGCATGGTCGGTTTACTTACAGGACATAACCCCACTGAAAGTCATATGTTCAATTTGGGACTTTTATTGGATCCAGTATGTAAGTCTTGCCTGGAGGAAGAAGAAACAACTACACATTTCCTTTGTAGCTGACCTGCTTTCTCCAGACTACGAATGAACTTTTAGAAGGGAAGGGAAGGGAAGGGAAGGGATATAATAACGATAGAAAAACTTCGGTCGTTGAAACTAGATCAAGTCCTTCGCTTTATTTAAGTAACGAAGAGATTTGAATAGTGAACTCACTGGGAACGAGTGCAATGGACCGACGGTGTGAGTACACTGGTGTGGTTTTTCTCAGATTATCACACCAACCCACTACAAATATATAGGCTACGATATGCCAACCGAAAAATTATTACCAAAGGGTTCCATGTGAAATAAGACTGGTATGACCATTGTCTTATATGTCAGAAGCTTGTATGTTATGGTTAAGTTCCTGGATTTGAAGAGTCATGACAGACTATAGTAGGCTTTGTTGGCTTTAAGCAACCGTGCGCGTATTTCTGGTTCCATGCTGTTATCGGCAGCTACAGTTGACCCGAGATAGTTAAAGGATTGCACTACTTAAAATTCGCGCTCCACTATTTTATTTGCGGGACCAATGTTGGATCTTTTAGTTGTAGACCATGTCCTTTGTTTTGCTCCGATTTATGTGCAGCCCCAGATTTCGTGCCGCCTTCTCGATCTGGATGAAAGCTTCATGTACAGCTCTTGGGTTTCTATTAACGATGTCAGTATCGTCTGCGTAAGCCAGTATCTGAATGAACTTATAGAGGATTGTTCTTCTCGCCGTTACGTTAGAGTCTCGGATCACTTTCTCCAACGCCAGATTGAAGAGGACGTAGGCCAGTCTATCCCCTTGTCGGAGCCCGTTATAGATGTTGAATGGGCTTGATAGTGATCCGGATATTTTTACTTGGCTGATAACATTGGTCATGCTCAACTTACTTAGTCTCTTCTCTCATGGCTTTATAAAGTTCTACTCTGGCTGGCTTTAAAGTTTATTAAAAGATGGTGTAGTGAGTTTTGAAACTTTAGACATTTTTCCATCACCTGCCTAAGGGTGTAAATCTGATCAGTTGTTAATTTGCCTGGGATGAAGCCACACTGCGTTATAGACCAGTGATGACTTTAGCGTATGGGGCTATCCTCTCTTGAAGGATAGGGGAGAAAATCTTATACGCGGTACTCAACAACGTTATACCAAAATAATTGCTGCAGGTTGTGATATCTCCTTTATTATATATGGGGCACAGGATACTTCTTCGCCAGTCTTCTGGCATAGCTTCTTCCTCCCTTACTTGCACCATCAGATACCGGGGCCTTATTATTTTTGAGCCGATTTATCGCTTTGCTAACTTCGTCTATGCTGGGTGGCGGCGCATAGTGTGGTCTTCGGTTATTGATGGAGCCTCCAATTCCTCAGTTAGCTGGCCATTAATCATGAAAGTGCTCTTCCCACCGCTCTAAGATGCCTTTGAAATCGGCGATCAGATGTGTTGTGCAACGCGGTGTATAATGCGTCATACCGCGGACTCTTTGGTAGAACTTCGTGCCTGGTGCGGTCCTCGCCCTCTGTACTGTTCTAGTTAACGGACGAGATTCTTCTCCTAGGCTGCTTTCTTTCGCCGGTGAACTGTATTTTCATATCTTCTGAGTTCTTTATATTCATCTTTGCCTGCCCGCGTTCTATGAGATTGTTGCATTGCTCAGTACGCAACATTCTTACGTTCAGTCGCTAGACATTCGTCATCGAACCAGTCGTTTCGATCTCTACGACTACTTAGACCTTAGATGGAGTCAGCAGTACTAATAACAGTATTCTTAAGGCGTCAATTTCTCTCCTACGCCCGCAATTTCAGCCCCAGGACTTACTCTCCCTGCATTAAGGGCGAGCCCTATCGCTTGCCCGTAGTTGTTTCTGGTCTCTTCATTGCAAAGGGCAGCCGTGTTGACTCGAATCTGATTCGCGGATGCTGTCTTTCTTGATAATGCAATCCGCGCTCGGAGCACCGTACCAACAAGATAGTGGTCCGAGTCGACGTTGGCACCTCGGTACGTTCGTACCGTCAACAGCTTCGGGTTGTGGCGTGGTCTATCAACACGTGGTCTACCTGGTTTGAGTGACTCTATCAGGAGATACACAGGTGGCTTTGTGGATATTTTTACGCGCAAACCTTGTACTCGCAACGACCAAATTATTGCATGCTGCCATGTCTATGAATTGTTGTCTATTGTCATAAGTGTTCTCGTGTAACCTATGGGTGCTAATGTACTGCCTAAATACTGGTTCCCTACCTATTTTTGCATTCATATCTCCCAGAATGATTTTTACGTAATACTGAAGATAGGCATGGAGTTCCCGTTCGACTGATTCAAAGAATTCTTCTTTTTCATCATCTTTGGAATCCTCTGTAGCCGCGTGAACGTTTACGAGGCTTGTGCTTTTAAATCTGTCCCGTGTGCCTAGCCGTTCATTTACTGCATTAAAGCCGATAACGGTGGGTTTCATTCTTTTGCTGACTAGAAAACCCACCCCGAGCACATCTCGTCTTGCATGACAGCTGCTATATATGTCGTATTCTGAAGTAGGGTCGAAAACGATGTATGCTTTTAGGCATTTTATTTATGTGGTCGCTGGTGCAATCCCTCACAGACTGGTGCACTTGCGTGATGTATTGCAAGTACAACCGCATAAGCAAAAATACACATCTTTCTTTGACTTTGTCTTTCTGGGATGGGGCTTAGGCATTTGGATTTTAAATAAACTCATCGGATATGTCACAAAGGTACATCCGAACAGCTTGAACGATTTTCAAAATTTAAGCGAAATAAAACCGCATGTGTTACTAAGCAAGTGTTCAAGTACATAATTATTTGCTTTGACGTTTTATCTAGTTTCTTTATATGAATTCTAACCTACTATTAAACAAAATATAAAGTAAAATATTATAAATACATATATCAAACCCAACAAGCCCATGGATCACACCCAAGCTTTGGAAAATGTCTATAACCGAGTTTTCTCAAAGGAATGCATACGTTATTATTCATGACAAAGTTTGTATCTTTGCAAACTTTTACAGCTCATTCCACTTTAGTTCCAAAGTCTTTGTCTCGATGAAGTCACACAGTCGACAACATACGAGATGTGGAAATAGTTCCAAGGGAAACTTCTCTCCACTTTCAAAGGCATCGTAAAATAAAAGACGGAAATAATTCTCAAAGATCGGAATGTTTTTCTTTTTTGATAATTCCAAAGAAAATTGTTTACTCGAGTTTGTAATCTTAAAAAGTCTGATATAGGCTGACTGGTAAAAATTTTGTTGGTGCGATGGAGATGGAGAAGAAATGAGATTTTCCAATTACGATACTTTTTGCACTCTGCCGCTTGATATCAAAAAGTTTTTCTATAAAATTTTCTCTCTCTGCTTTCTAAGAATCCGCATTGGAACATACTACACACACACACATCGAAAATTGAACCGAAATACAAGAAAAATATATCAAATAAGTAATTGTCTCAAGTCTGGTGAGAGTTTTTCACTTTTAAGCGGAATTTTTGACTGCTACAGTGGGAATGAATATGTCTGTGAATCATGTCCTGTCTGCGATCGTTTAATTTGATTTCATTTCATTTTGTGGAAATAGAATTTACTCTCCACCTGACAACTCAGGCATGTCTATTTGAGGTATAATTCCAATAAAAAGGAAATAACGCGCATCGTTTCAAGCGCACCTGCCTAACAAAAAATGTAATGTCTTAATCTCATCAAATATCTCTAAAAGGAATTTCGATTATATGCTGGTGCTGGTTTTTCCATTTGAATGGAGTCGTTTTACAGGACGCTGCTGCATCTTCAGCAAATACTGCAAGAAATTAAATATTTTTCTCACACCTTGCTACTTAACTCATCTACAAAAGCCAGCGTGTGTTTCCAATATAATTTTAATTTAATAATATTGTTAACCTGTTACCCCAATTGCTAAAGTTCCACAGTAAGTATCGCAATACCAGTCAGACAATTACAAGAAAGGAAACGCTTCTTCGTGATTGCGCTCATCCGTGTAGTTCCGTTTCGAGCTCCGTTTCATCCTTAATTATGGATAACAATTTTCCGACTCATGACAAGATAACGACTGCTATATTGGACGTTCAAAGTGCCA
This sequence comes from Nephrocerus scutellatus, assembly GCA_947095585.1. Taxonomy (NCBI): domain Eukaryota; kingdom Metazoa; phylum Arthropoda; class Insecta; order Diptera; family Pipunculidae; genus Nephrocerus; species Nephrocerus scutellatus. The sequence goes on from OX352765.1 coordinate 72,584,439, forward strand.
TCTACTGTGGGTGTCTAATACAGACTCAGTTAAAGACATGACGTTCTCAACACCATTGTGCAGATCTTGAAATGTAATTCTCAAGAATAAACAAAAATAGTAATACACATTCGTGTGCCTGACTTGAATCGGCTTCTGCTGTTTCATGATGAAGGATGGACAGATGGACGGAAGGATTTTATCATTGGCGATGATGGCGGCGGAGAATTTCATCGTCTATCTGTGGCAATAATAACCATTTCGACTTCGCGGCTTTGGCTATGGCTATCGCCAGCGTCAGGTGATGCCATTATCAGAATGGCAAATTATATCCGTTATACTATGCAACCGGGGTTCAGGTGGTTCATTAAAAGTTTTCTTTTGTACCTGTAGAACGTGTCCATGAGGGAGATATGGGAAATTCCAATTTTCAGCTTAGGCACTTGGCGACAATGAGCATATACTCGTTTCAAGTCCAATTTTCTAAACGAAAATAATAGGCAGATGACATCGGGCGCAATGTCTGTGAAAGAAATTATGACAAAAAATCGAAAAGAAAATGAAAAACTCCTCAGAAAATTATAAAATGTTGAATAAATATAAAAGGATTTTGAGCAATTCATTTTATCACATTCTCTATATTAACTTCGTGCGTCCGGTTGTCTGTTTGTCTGTCGCTAACTGGTGGAATCTGGTGATCAATTTTTAACCCACTTCCTAAGGACCGATTTCCTATAAATTTTGTAACATATTTTTTTCCGGTGACAACAATTTTTGTAAAAATTAGGGAGTGATTAGGACCCAAGGGGCGTCCATAAAAATTGTTTAAAAATTAACCCGATTTTCTTAAAATTTTATACACTCTCCGATGACATCAATTTTTTAAAAATTTAGTATTGATCGGGCTCAAGGGCCGAGGGCTCCCATATGATTTTTTTAAAAATTGTCTTCAAATTTTATACACATGTGAGTCTTCCGGTGACTACACTTCGGGCTGCAGGGCCGACCCGATTTTATTAATTGCACACATATTTTTTCATTGGCATACGCTCAAGGGCTTTAAACCCTTATGATGCTAGGCACAGCATGGGTAATAAGGTAGAAAGGAAGGAGAGATGAGATGTCGATGCGCATGTATTTTTAATGTCTGTGGATTATATTGATACGGAAATAAAGAGCTTGGTAAAGCACTCTACATTCGTGTTGTACGAAAAAAGAAAGAGTCTCTAAACTAAAAAGTACGTCCGAAGATGGGCTTGAGGGTAAACTGATGAGCATTTAGAATGCAACGGGTATAAAGGTTGAATTCAAGGAGAGGTTGCTGGTGGAAGATGTCATAAAACCGTGGCAAACAGGAAACATTTCTGCGACGTTCAAGAGAATCTATTGATTTCGTTATGTTTACGTCACCGATAAGTTTATTCGCACGGTTCTGTATTCTATCAAGCAGATGCATGGTGCACCTAAAACACCTTACCAGACATGACAAGTTTGTGCCGAATGAACGCTTTGTATATAGTATCCAGATCAGAACAAATAAAATATTTCTTATATCGTGCTAGGAAGCCGAGGAACTTCGCAGCATTTTTTGCGACGTTGAATATGTGGTCATTCCAACGAAGTTTGTCATTGACACACATACCAAGAATTGCTAGTTTTTAGTTTTCTCGGTTCAAGTGCCATTCATGGATAATGTCTGGGGGTTACTATTTCGCTTCAACGACAGCATTGGGTTTTGGAAACGTTAAATTCGACTCTATTGTATTCTCCACAGTTTGCTATGCTGTCAAGTTCAGAATTTAATGAGCTTAACACACGCTGTTGTTCTAGTTCCACATCGAAAGAGAAAGATCTGTCAAATGCTTTTGAAATAACACGTGCTACAACTTTGCTTTCACTAGACTTGTGAAAAGACTGGTTCCGTTTTTTCGGTGAGATGACCAGTAGAACGTTGTCCTCGAAAACCATATTGCCCATCATTGAGAAGTTCTTGAGATTCAAGATTATAACATAAGCCGACGGTTAATCAGCTTTTCCATTACATTAGGAAGAAGTGATATTTCTCGGTACGAAGAGATACATTACGGTTCGCCTTTTTTAGCATAGGCTGCAAAAATGCTGGTTTCCAAATACTCTGAAATAGTCCAATAGTATAGGATAAGTAGAAAAGCTTACGCAATGGTAATGCCAGCAATGAAGAATACCTCTTCAGAAGTAATGGGGAAATACCATCTTATCCAGCGGATTTGTGTATGCTGAGGTCACTTAAAACTTTAGCAACTTCACGAGTATGAATGTAAATCTGTCCCATAAGGTGTTCGGCACTCGGAAGTACAGCTGGGAGCAAAGCACGGTCTGAAAGCGTAGAGCTAGGTGTAAAATGTGCAGTAAGTAGATTTGCCTTGTCCTTAGAGATGACAGCTGGAATGTCGTTGGGAATGATGGTTGGAATTGACGATGAGGCAGTATTTTTGATTCTTTTCACGAATGATCAAACATTTTTACTACTTTTGGGAAATTGTAGTATTTTTGCCTCAATCTTTGATCATAGGCGAATTTAGCTCGCCGAATTTTTACATTGCAATCATTTCTGGCATATCGGTTTACCTCTGTGGAGCTTGCTTTATACAACCGAAAGCTTACCTCCCTGTTTCTAGAGGCCTCTTTGTAGCTTAAGTCATTCTTTGGTTCGAAAGACTTCATTCTGAAAGGAATAAAGTCTTTCATACCAAAGTGAATGATGTTTGTAATCGCATCAGTGGCAGCATCCACGTCGCTATTGTGGAAGTATATCGACCAGTTAAATTTTCTAAAGAATCTGCTAAGGCCGTCCCAATGGGCTTTCTCGTTATGCCGTCCGAATTTTTTTGGAGTTTTTTCCTTAACTGAGTGGCCTATAAGCTTCGTATCTCCTTATCATGTATCTCCGATTACTTACATGATAAACTTTTAATTTTATGGGTTCTTTTTTTAATAAAACAGTTTGTGTATGAGATATTAAAAAACTACCATCGGTGTCATGAATTGTGGAACTCATTTTCATTCCAATGTCCTTCAAGAAACGCTTGAACGAGTGAATGCCTTAAACCAAAATGTTTTCGACTTTTTCACATAAATCGGATATAGTCACAAGACAGAGGTGTCAAATTACATGAAAGAGGTAGCCAATTTACTGCTAAATTTTTGAAGATGATCATGTTATCTTCGTTTTCAACGTCGATAATTAAAACTTTTGGCTAGTAGTGTTTCTTGTTGAAAACATATTTTTTCCCAGTCAACCTCTTCCAATTTACTTCAAAAATAGTCAGTCAGCATGGTCCCATAACGATCTTCTTTGTTTAGCCAGCAGCGTTTAAAAATAAGTATGTGATAATGGTATGGAGCCCCTCTAACATGAAAAAATGCAAAAAACAGTAAAATTTTATAAAATATTTCGGGATTCTAACTAAAAAAAATTTGATAATTTTGCTCATTAACGTAACCATAACGCTGAGAACAATAAGCGCACTTATAGTTATTGCAACCTAACGCAATTTGATAAAACTTGAAAAATTAGTGATTGACTGGCAAGTAAATGCTAGTTTAAATGTCAAACAAACCGCAGCAGGGGCATCACGCGTATTTGAAAAAATTAGGCTCCCTAATCAAAAAATCCTTTATTATATGTATGTATAAAGGGGAAAGATGAGCGGCGTAGCTCAGTGGAAATGCGCTTGGCTACTGAGCAGGAGGTTATATGTTAGATTAAATACAAAAAATTAAACTGCAAACACAAAGTTTATAATACAGCACGGTTAACAATAATTAAAAGATAGACAAGAAGAAAAGAGAAATACAAAAGGTAATACTCATCTAACATATATAATATGTGTATTTGTGTGCCTAGAGCGCTTTCAGCCCCCACCACGGGGCCCCATCAGTAGGCTTGTTTGTAAGTGTATAGTGTGTACTAAAATGTAAAAAATATAACGTATATAAATATATATAAATTAAATACAAAAAGATAATATAAATAAATAAGCTAAGACTCAGCTAGTTACAACTACGCTACCTAACAGATGATTGAAAAATTATCAATTCAGAGTATTCGTCACTACAAATAAAGAGGCCCATCTGGGCAGACCAGATCTGAAGTTTACTCCAAAGCTACAGCATAATTTCTAAGTCTGTCTGATTCTAAAACTCAAATACTAAATAAATGACATTGCTTAAAGTTACATTTTTGCTGGCAACATCCCAGTACCACCAAAAGTATTTTTCACGGTGTCCCACCTCTCGCGAATGGGTGACGAACGTTCCGAGAGTAATAACATGTCACGGAAAGCTTATCAATTCGCCGTTTGGATCCGGCCTTAAATTGTAGGTCCCTTCCATTTGTGTCCAAACATATACATGCGCAACGCAAATGGTCGCGAGAAGCTAGGCCTTAGACCGCAATGGTCTGTCGTGCCGAATATTATTATTTATAAAGATAAAACAAATATTGGAGCACGCTAATCTCCAAACAATCTTTTGAAAGAGCCAATCAAACTACGGGATACATTTTTTTACGTTTAACTGGTCGATATTCTTTATACCAGAATGTATATTGCACATAGATACTATTATAATTTCAACGGTTATGAGCATAAAATAATTTATTTGATACGAGTATGAAATTTTTTCTTATTTTATAGATGTGTAGAGTCAACAATGTGGGGTTTTGAGCACAATGAGGGCTCACAAACTAGAATCCTTGGATGTTATGTGAACTTTTAAATCCATCTACCAAAACACTATCTCTCCTTCTTATAAACCATGCTCTACCTTAGAGTTAAATATATCGTCACCTTATATTGCAAAAAGTATTTAGGGTTTTTTTTTATAAAAACCACAAAAAAATAGAAGAGTGTGGCCACAATACGACTTGCTTTTACTGACGGGGCGGAAATCTTCAGTAAATGATACATTTTGTTTACTAATTATTTTTTAAATTCTCTATATTAACTTAGCTTGCCCGTGGCACGTCCGGTTGTCGGTCGGCCGGTCGGTTTGTCGTGGAATCTTGCTATCAATTTTTAACCCACTTCGCAAAGCCCGATTGTATTAAAATTAAGCAAATATGTGTATTTCCGGAGACAACACTTTCTATTAAAATTTGGGGCCCCTCGCGTCTCAGGGCCAAGGGGTTCCCATAATTTTTTTTTTTAAAATAACCCGACTTTCTTTAAATTTTATACACATGTGTACCTCTGATGGACAACACTTTTTGTAAACATTTTGAGACCCCGGCCCACGTTGTTGTGGTTGTGGGGCCCCAATTTTTTTTTTAATTTACCCGTTTTTCTTCAAATTTTATATAAGTGTCTATCCCATATGGACAACACTTTTTGAAAAATTTTGGGGACCCAGTATACAGGTCATGGAGTCCCAAACTCGGTTTTTTTTTAAATTTTATATACGTGCCTATCTCCGTTGGACAAATATTTTTGTAAAAATTTTGGAGACCCCGCGCCCCTGGGTCAATTCCAAACAAATTTTAAAAAAAAATTAATCCGATTTTTGTCAAATTTACTATACGTATGTATCTCCGATGGACAAGACTTTTTGTAAATATTTTACAGACGCCGGGCCGCAGTGTCGTGGAGCCTTATACAAATTTAAAATAAAAATAAGCCCGATTTTCTTTAAATTTTAAGCATATGTGTATCTCCGATAGACAAAATTTTTTTTTAAATTTTTGGAGAGAATGGGATTGAGGGCCTGGGGCAGGGCCATATAATTTTTTTTAAAAATTAGCTTGGTTTACTTTAAATTTTAAACATATGTGTATCTCAGGTAGACCGAACTTTTTGTAAAAAAAAATTTGAGCGAAAAGGCCTTGAGGCCCAAAGGGGGCACCCCATATAATTTTTTAAAAATTTGCCCGATTTACTTTACATTTTTAGCATAGGTGTATCTCCGATGGACAAAATTTTTGAACAATTTTTGAGCGAAGGGCCTTGGGGCCCGGGGAGTGCCCATATAATTTTTTTTAAAAAAAGGCCCGATATTCTCATATTTGTGTATCATATGTAGCATATGTGTATCTTCGATGAACAAAACTTATTGTAAAATTTTTGGAGTGATCGAGTCCCAAGGCTCGAGGGAAGCCCATGTATGTATTTTAAAAATTAACCCGATTTTCTTTAAATTTTGAACACATGTGCATCTCAGATGACAACACTTACCATTGAAAGTTGGAAGTTATTGGGCCGCAAGGTCGCGGGCTCCCATACAAATTTTTTTACACATGAGTATATCCGTTGACGACAGTTTTTAAAAATATTTTGAAAATTAATTTTTTCCGAACTAATCCGGTTCCAATTTTGCAATATGTATCTCCTAAAGAAAAATTTAAATTTTTATGGGTTGTTTTTTTATTTTTTTTTTAAATTTCTTTTACACTTAACAGATTTTTCATAAGTTCTATACTCTTTGCAAAATCACGAAAAACTGTACCAGTAAACTGGCACTTCTGGTTAGCCGCTTTCCGCCAAAATCAACTGGAACCTCCAAATTTATGTAGGAAACTTAAATATGTATTTTCATCTCCATCAGTTCAGCCGTCTGGGCTGTAAAGTGGTTACCGACAGATAGAATGACAGGGATTTTTTTTCGCCTTTTCTGAATAAGGAGATACGGAAATGGATTTGCAAAAATCCCGAGTTCGAAAATTTTCATGATTACTATACTTCCTTTCTAAAACAATGTAAAATGTGTTTCATTTGGGTAAAAATTAAAAAAGTAGCACTATTTAAATCTTCGTATAGAAAACTTTTTTATTCATCAACAATTAAAGGAAACATCCTTTGGAACCACAAGGGCAATAATTTTGAAATGTAATTTGCAGTAGACGTCTTGTGCAATGGTAATTGCATTTTGTCTTAATTTGCAAAGGCATCACCAACAGCTTGATGATGATATGTAGAAGAGGAAGCAAAACCAGAAACCTAGCGAACTGCAACCAACACCATTAACTCTTCCTTGTTATGCGGTCAAGAACATCGGCAAAGTCCTTTTTCTTCGGAAATTACTTCAAACTTGCAAACTTTATTCAACATCAATTTTTATTATTTTGTTCAGAATCTTCTTGCTCAGATGCTCAGATTACACACACACACGTCCACTTTTCAGGGGCTCCCGTCTTTGTTTGAAGAAAATGTGGGTCCTTTTCTCAATTTGATGCATATGCATCACACGAGCAAATTCATTTCTCTATTCATAGGTAAAGTCTTGCCACAACAACTATCCCCTCCAATGAACCAATTAACTCGTGTGCTTATGTGTGTTTTTATAATATTACACCTCCTGCTCTCAGCACATTGGAATTACAATTACACAAACATAGATACACACTCATTCACACGTTGATTGGTCATTTATTGTGCGATTTTCCAATTTTCCAAAAGGCATTTGAACGAATTTTATTACCAATTCTAAGGGAGTTGAAAGAAAATGAGAGAAAAACGAAGCCTAATTGGAGAAGAATTACGATAAATTAGTCGGGAGTAACACGGGGAGGAGACATTGACGAGCTGCACAATGAAGCACACATTAGGATTGGGGGCAATTAGATAAATGTTGTAAATCAGGATTAATGAATTAAGTGAATGAATGAACGCGACTGTGAGTGAGCCTATTTCACAGGAAGAGAAACTTTTCTATATCTTCTTCTTGGTTTTTTCTTTGTCCGCTGTCTTCGGTAAAGAAAAGTTTCCCTTTTAGAGATTTTTGTTACGCAATTTTCCCCCATCCAGCAGCACATATTAAGCAGAAGTTAACACGGCTTTATGGTGAAAATCCGAGACTTCTTGTTGGAATTTTTTTTGCTGTTTGTATATTTAAACCTGCTGACCCGTTTAGTTTGCTAATTGCGGTTGCTGGCACTGTGATGATGATGATTTCGTAGTCAACGGACTCTATGGGTATACGACTGTAGGCATATGGTGACGGTCCAATCCTTTTTGCCGGCACAACGCAATCAGACTAGAAGAGGAATTCTGAAGTAACTTGGGTAGGTATCAACTTTGCGATAACTGACGCATTGTTTAGAAAAATTGTTAAAAATCAACTTTTTAAAATATGTAATTTGGCTTTTATGGATCTCTCAGATTCAAAACTTTATTACCGCCCATGTAAAATTGGATACATACCTAATTTGTTTTTCTATTACCAACAGATGAATAAATTTATCATATATTACCCTAACGCAGGTAGGGTATACAAAGGATAATTCCTGTTTGTTCCCGAGTAAATTATTTGAACTAACAACCACGTGTTTGTTTGTTTCTTTTTGTGGTTGTTGATTGCTGCATGCTTTTGGTTTTATTGCTGTTAAACGAGCAACACTAAGCATTGTAAACTCTTCGGTTAACTCTCATTGAAACTTTGTTCTTAACGCTCGAATTGAAACCAATTTTGTTGGCCGTTTGTTGGCGCTGGCGGTTGGAGATGGTTTTTGTGTGCATTTATTTTTATAAAAATGTAGTGGGTTTGTTGTTTTTGTGGTACAAATTATAAAATTTACCAAAAAAGTAATAATTGAAAAAGTTTCATCGGCGACGACGAAGTTGGTTGGCATTAAAGGATTTTGCATTTATGGCACTGAGTTTGAGTTGCTGCAGTTAGCTCAATTAGTATAATAGACTGTTTGCTGCATTTTAGTTGGAATAAATAATCGTAATGTAAAATTCAGGTGAAATTACATAATATATCTTTTAGCTAAATAAATAAATAAAATGCTTTCGAAAGTGTTTGTATACAGAAACGTTTTCCCGATTGAGTTGATGGCTTTTTTAAAAGCAATTTTTAAAGCGGCATTCGGCATGTATTGGGCACAGGATGCCTCTTCGCCAGTCTTCTGACATAGCTTCTTCCTCGCATACTTGCACTATTATTTCATAAATTGCTTGGATATGGTATTTTTATCAGTTCCGCTGGGATCCTATTAGATCCTTACTCTCTGTACTGTTCTAGTTCACGGACGAAATTCTTCTCCCAGGCTGATTTCTTTCGCCGTTGAACTGTTTTTTCATATCTTCTGAGCTCTTTAAATTCATCTTCGCATGCCCGCATTTTATGAGATTGTTGCATTGCTCGGTACGCAACATTGTTACGTTCAGTCGCTAGCTTACATTCGTCATTGAACCAGTCGTTCCGATCTCTACGACTACTGCCTAATATGGGGTCAGCAGTACTAATGACAGTATTTTTGGGGCATGCCTATTTCTCTTCTACGCCTGACAGTTCAGCCTCAGGACTTACTCTCCCTGCATTTAGAGCGAGTCCTAACGCTTGACCGTAGTTGTTTCTGGTCTCTTCGTTGCGAAGGGCAGCCGTATTGACTCGAATCTAATTCGCGGATGCTGTCTTTCGTGATGATGCAATCCACGCTCGGAGCACCATACCAACAAGGTAGTAGTCCGAGTCGACGTTGGTAGCTCGGTGCGTTCGTACCGTCATTAGGTTCGAGTTGTGGCGGCGGTCTATCAACACTTGGTCTATCTGGTTGCGAGTGGCTCTATCAGGAGATACCCAGGTGGCTTTGTGGATCTTTTTACCTGCAAACCTCGTACTCGCAACAACCAAATTACTGCTAGCTGCCATCTCTATGACTCGTGGTCATTGTCATTAATGTTCTCGTGTAAGCTATGGGTGCCAATGTACTGCTTGAATACTGGCTCCCTACCTATTTTGTTTTCCATATCCCCCAGAATGATTTTAACATCATACTGAGGGCAGGCATGGAGTACCCGTTCGACTGATACGAAGAATTCTTCTTTTTCATGGTCTGGGCAATCGTCTGTAGGTGCGTTAACGTTTATGAGGCTTATGTTTTTTTTATGTGACACAACTGTATCGCTATTGCAAAGTTGCTCTGGCGTATCGAAATCAAATAATCACACGCCTTCGGGAATTAAATTCTTTTTTTTTTAAGTTAATTTTTTTTTATATTACTAAATAAGAAATGGTTATACAGAATAAATTGCGGTAGAGGGCAATGTCATGCTTTTTTTATTTTATAGCAAAATTTCTGTAACATTTTAAACGAATGGTAAATAAAATAAAATCTATCTATCTATTTATCTATCTATATATCTATATATATATATATATATATATTATATATATATATATATATATATATATATATACCCGACAGACGTTGTCCTGTCCCACTTTCAATAAATTCGTTTGTGATTGTTTTGTGAATTTGTGAGAGGCTATTTGAAATGTTAAACCAAAGTAAAAATGAGAAAAAACGTCAACCAAATGATTAATTTTCTTTCATTAAATTTGAAATCACAATTAATCTCAAGGTGTTTTGTTTACATTTCGATTTCGATTGCAATGTCATAGCAAACCAATCGAAACAAATCATTTGAAAATACTTTATCGGCGGTGAGGATGTTTACCCTATCAAAAATAATTTTGAGTTGCGATTTTGAGTCACATTACTTTGTTAAATTTTGGGAACTTAGTCATTTCTCAACCGATTTGTATGTAATTTGGTCTTTTGAGGGTCTTTTGTGGGTCTTTGAGGATCAGGATCTTTTTGGAGGATTTAATAATATATTTTGGGTCTTTTGGAGGTCTTATGGAGTATGTTGGGGGTATCTTGGGGTTCTTTTGGGAAGTCTTTTGAGGGACTTTTGGGGTCGTTTTGGGGTCTTTTTGGAAGTATTTTGAGGATATGTTGAGGATCAGGATATTTAAGAGGATCTTCAATAATTTTTTGTTGGGGTCTTTTATGATACTTTTCAGGGTCTTTTTGTTGGCCTTTTAGTTGTATTTTAGTGATCTTTTAGGGGTCTTTCTGGGGTCTTTTGGTGGTCTTTTTGGGGGTCTTTTAAGGGTCTTTTTATGGTCTTTAGGAGGTCTTTTTATGATACTTTTGGGATCTTGGGGTCCACTGATGATTGAGGGGATTGATCACAACATCAAAAAAGTTTCACTTCAACTGCACGTAACAGTTACACGCACTGTATTTTATTTTTATTTTTATTTTGTTGTCTGGCGCGTAAACAAACAACGCTGATAGTTGTCCAACACTGGAACAGGCGACATACAATTGGAAATACTAGAAGCATAGATTTTCAAGTTTAATGTCACACATCTGTTTATTGTAATTGCGAATGCAAACCGCACACAAAATTGCAAGCGCTTAAAGTCTAATGGCATGTAGGTCGGAATCATTAGGCACGTTTGGGGTAGCTGAGGGCTCAGAGATATTCACTTTCTCATCAGTAAGGAGGATTGCATTCAGTTGAACAAAATTCTTCGCTATCTGTCTGCTAAGCAACAAAAATGGATCAGCTGTCAAACGATATTTGCGCACATATCGTGAATTATTTGAATCTATTGGAAAAGAAATGAAATAATGCCTTTTGTTGGACAGATCGCGAATGATTTTGTGTTCATATTTCATATTTTAATCATATTTTAATTTAGGCTGAAATGCGTTTTTTCAGATTTTTAATTCTACCGAAAACATTCAATTGAGTTATTTCCCCAAAAAATATCCACTTTATCGTTTTCCTACTCTCTTTTTTAATTTTCCCGAACTTGAACAAAACAAAAATCAACCAAATATGTCGTTCCTATCGCCAGTTGTTTTATGTGCATAAAAAACTTATGATTTTTGCTCTTTGTCCGAATTTTTCGACTTTTCTTTGTTTTTTCCTTTTTTTTACTACATTATCTTTCTTTCTCAGGACTATAACGAACAAAACAAAAAACGAATTACGCATATCCATCGTTCGAGTCGTAAGTTATGGTAGCCAGTTCATACAAAAGTCCTATGAAAGACGCACTTTTCCGAATTTTCTAATTTTCCGGGCAAATTTTTTGGTTAATTTCGTGAAAAAAAATCGTGGTCTATTTTAACCCCCTGCGCTGTACGTAGCGTTTTAATGCAATGAGACGTACATTTGACCTTACATCACTTCACACCCTGTAACTCTTGAACTGAACGCTTTTAGCTAAAAGGTCACCGTTCGTATTTTTGGAAACAAAATTAAATTTTTAAGGTCAACTTTATAAATCTTTTTAATTTCAGTGCCCGTGGCTGGCTGGCTGGCGGACCGGCACACCAAATCTTTTGATCTATTTTTAGCACACTTCTTAAAACCCGATTGTATTGAAACTTTGCCCACATATGTAGCTCCCATGACAACACTTTCTATGAAAATTTGGTGCCCCTCGAGTCCCGGGCCAGGGGGCTCCCATACAAATATTTTATATGCATGTGTATATCCGATGGACAACACTTTTTTAAAAAATTTATAAGTGATATGGACCCGGGGTCGGGGGTCACCTATACAAATTTTTTAAAAAAGTACCCGATTTTCTTCAAGTTTAATACATATGTGTATCTCCAATGGACAAAACTTTTTGTAAAAATTTGGTAGTGATCGGGCCCCTGGGTCGGGGGGCTCGCATACCAATTTTTTTATAAAATTTACCTGATTTTCTTTAAATTTTACACGCATGTGTATGACAAACACTTTTTGTTAAAATTTGTGGTGATCGGGAAGTACCCGATTTTCTTCACTTTTCATAGGCATGTGTATCTCCGATGGACAACACTCCGATGGATAATTTTTTTTTGACAAATGCAATATTAAAGACCATTCAATTTTCTACAAATGCTTCTCATAATATTTGTACATTCAGTCAACAGGAACAGGACTTCACACCCTATAAGTATTTCTTGGTAAGTCCTTTTGAAGAAGATTATGTACTGAAGTGAAGTAGTAAGCGGTTGTCCGTTCCACTTGTAATTTTGTTGCACTGTTACTGCAGGAAGACTGAGACGTCATGCTCTTCTTATACGTAATAATAGTAACACAATTCACACTACCTCGCACTTGTTGACCGAATGAACAAAAATTGTGCCATGGATTTGTAGGAAATTGAATAGGCTTTAATACTGTAGCTGTCAAAAAAATGTATCCAAGAGCATTTCTCGAAATAATCGTCTTTGTAAATGAATTTTAAAAAATTTTGTTTTGAATTTGACGACCTTCATATCGATATGTCTTAAATATTAAAAAACTGTTTATTGTTAGATCTTAAAAATTTAATTTTCTTTCCAAAAAAAGACCAACAGTAATCTTGTAGCTGGAATAGTTCAAGACTTATAGGGTGTGAAATCATGTAAGATCGTACTTTTGATTTCGTTTCGTTCATTTTAAAAACATTCAATTTTAACCCTGCTCCTGTTGACTGAATGCACAAATATTATGAGAAAAATTTGTAGAAAAATTAATGGGCTTTAATATTGCATTTGTCAAAAAAAATTATCCAAGAGAATTTTTTGAAATAATCGCGTTTGAAAATAAATTTTTTTTTTTGAAATTGACTTCATTCAATCTGTAATAGTTTAGTTTTAAGAATTTTTAAAAAAGTAGAAAACTTGACCTTAAAAATTTAATTTTGTTTCCAAAAACACCAACGGTAACCTTTTAGCTAGAAGCGTTCAAGAGATACAAGGTGTGAAGTGATATGTAAGGTCAAAAGTACATCTCTTCTCATTAAAACGCTGCGTACACCGCAGGGGATGAAATACTATTTTTGTCACGAAATTAACCCCTTTAAGTATTTGGCACCTTAACGGATACACCCTATCTATATACATATGTAAACGTGTTCGAATTGTGAGTTATAGTCGCGAGTTCATACATAAATCCCAAAAAAAAACGGCATTTTTTCAGTTTTTTCCGAATTTTCCAATTTTCATCACCAATAATCATCACCGGACTATTACGAACATTTTAAAAAAATGAGCCATAACAGATTCGCTTACACAATTCAATTTTTTTTAATTATTTAAATAAAAAAACGAAAACAGCCTAAATAGGAAATTTTTATCAAGAGCTTGAATTTGTACTTGCTCCAGAGGACTTGGCGAAACTAGAGACTTTTTCTTTTCTGTCAAACTTAATTTCAAACCAAATCTTCCGCTCATCCTTGGTGCTGTTTTTGGCGACAGTACATTTATCTTGTGTAATTCGCAAAATGTTTGAGTCCCTTCAGTTTTTGGAAACTGAGTTTTGATAAGCTTATCGGATCAATAGATGTGTGTGATTTTACGTTTGTTAGGCCTGGTACTTGAGACGAATCAGCTGCGATTCACTATCAAGTTGTTAGTCTTCCAGAAATATGTTAACGAAAGGACCGAATTATTAAATGGAGCTTTCAAGTATTTTGAAGGCTCACTTACGTAATTGTTTGTAATATTTTCTTGTTCAATATTTTTGTAGTTTTGTATATTGTAAATTACATTTCTTCAATTTTTTTAAAAATTTTTAAATTTGGATAAACTTTGTTATAGCCATGGTGCATGTCATACAGGAGATTCTCCTTTGGCAATATCTTTAAATATATAAAAAACTTTAATAAACTATAATTCTTCATAGAGTGTGTGTACTATATGTAGTTTAACAGGCATATCTGGGTTATAACCAAAGTTAAAAAACATTTTCTTTTTAAGCGCGTTTTAGACTCGGAAGTGTAGAACAAAATCAAAGTAAAAAAGTTAGTCTACTAAACTTTGCGGTAAAAATATTTACTAAATATCGTCAAAGAAAATCGCTTTACAATGTAACACTTAACGACAGTAATATTGCAGTCATTTCATCAACAGACACGGACACAAGAATATAATCTCCAAATGATTATTTTAAAAACTCCTTAAAATGCAAACGAGGCAATTTTTAATTAATACTCACTCTTCTGCTATTTCTTTGTTTTTTTTTTATGAAGTCTCCACCAGTTCTGATAGTTACTTATGTGAGTACGAAAATCTATGTAAAATTAAGGAATGAATCTAGTAGAGAAGAATAAGGAGAAGAGGGAGAAAATTTTATTCTTCTTCTACCTTAGTAAAGAAATGAATGATCATCTTATCCTTAGGCTTTTTAATTTCAATGCAAAGTATAAAAAAATAAATGAGAAAATAACCCACAAAATTTAACTCAACTCTTAAAATATTCCCCAAGATGGCGTTTCCGAAAGAACATTTTCTTCAATTTTCGTATTCATTGTGCTTTTATAGCAGGCTCCTTCCTTTTCACTCGCTGCGCTGCGAATTTTAATCCAAATTAGAAAGAAAACAGACAAAGTCTTTGGACCATGTGCTACGTGAATATTGAAACATCATTTATTTTCGTTGAAAGAAAACTTATTTCTCTCTCCCTCAACAAAAGGAAAACCTTTAATTTTTTCAAAAAGAAATTAGGCAAAAGTTTTTGGTCAAATAAAACTGATTATAGTAGGTATTGGCCACGATCCTAGATCCCAAGGATTTTACTTCTTAAGCCCACATACACGCACAGATTGCAACACACCTTATTTGGGATTTTTAAGGATTATAGAACATTCAGAGCAATCTAGTATTAAAGAGAGGAAAACTTCCTTTTGAGGTCTTATCAAAGTTATTTTTTAATTATTTGGATAGCTTATTCAATGCACGAAAACTTTTTGTAGTTGTCATATATGTAGGTACTGGAACATTTTCAAAATGTATTTTCGTAAGAATCGTGCTAAAAATATGTAAAGTTTAATAACCTTTTTTTTAAGAATCAACTTATTACGAATAAAATGTTCAATGCATTAAAATAATCAACATTTAGCAACTCTCCTGCCTTGTACTTTGCCTCTTCAGTTCAATAAATGCTAACCTCAGTTGCTTACTAGTATATGACCTGTGAGTTCACTCCTTATCCTTTTGAAATTAAAATCGAATTCTCCTTGAACAATTCTCACAATCGATTCGATTCACAAATAATTGTCTCTGTAGCATATTATAAAGCTCTTAGAACAACATCTGCTTCTCTGTGCAATAACAAGAAGATGTCCTATTATTCTGTGTAATGGTATGTGTGTGTGTGTGGGCTGTGGCTAAAGACGAAAACGAATCCCTTTTGGATTTATCGAAATTATGCTAAATGCTTAAAAGTAATTCAAATCTTCGAGAATGACTTGCAAATCGACTTCAAAGGAAACCCGAAGCAAAGTGGAGGTGCGGTGCACACCTGATGCAGTAGCTTCGCAAAGCAAAAAAACACAACAAATACCCACACCCACTGTGTAACCGTTGAATGAATTCATGCGAATTTTCACATCGAATAAATTGTGAAGATTTATGTCAAGACGAACAGCAAACTCCAACACACTCACTACTGAAATCGTTTTCGTCAACGAGTGACGAACAATTGACAGAACGAATGGCGCTATCTACCACCCCTCTGCACTTATCCAAGCCAAGTGCCCTTCTTGTACGATTCGAAATTGTAGAATTCGTCCTTTCAACAAATTTAGGAAAAAGTGAACATAATCCCGAGCAGGGAGAAATTCTGCTTCCGCTCTATGGGTGCATGCAACAACCATCTTCGTGTAACGTTGGTTGTACCTTTCTTCGTGCCCAGTGGAGCGAATTTAAATCCTTTGATTTTATTTCGGGTTTAAATTGCACGCAAGGTTAACATTAAAACTGTGGCCGGGCGCGCTAAAAGCCGAGCGAAGAGCAAAGCGAGGATTGCAAGCGAATAAAAAAAATCGCACAATCGAGCATAAGAAAACTTCCCATCAATCTTCTTAGCTCTGCTCCAGGCGTCTAGGCTGGGCACAGCCTTAGGGTGATGCTAAAGTATTTCAGCTCAAGGGTAGCCAGACTTAAAATGTATTACAAATTTTTTGACAACAGTTAGCCAAGGCTTTGAAAGTAGCTTAGAGTCGCCAACAGCAATACTCATCAAACTCTAAGCGTAAGAATTTATAACTGAAAAAGCATTACAAACATATATGGAAACTCGGGCACCTTCAAAGAAATTTAAAACTTTAAAAAGTACATGTAAAAAAACTTCGTTTTTCGAGTACCAACTTTTATGTATTCAGGGGTGTATGAGACAATTTATCCCTTCCAAGACTAAGTTTATCAAACTGAAGGAAAATGATTGGTATGATTTAAGCTGCAAAGAAGCTTCTAGAAACAGGGAGGTATGCTTTCGGTTATATAAAAAACAAAGGTTTTCATTGGAATGGGAAAACAGCCTTTGTCCAGCGTGTTCCTAAAAACCGTCATCTCTTTCCTCGTACCGACCCATTTGTTATAAAATCCATACTTTCTTAAGTCACGGAAACTCTAATCAATCCTTACCTTATGCAATACCTTGATCACGTGAAATAAAAACGTCACATAAAAAAAACATAAGCCTCATAAACGTTCACGCACCTACAGAGGATTTCCCAAGTGATGAAAAAGAAGAATTCTTTGAATCAGTCGAACGGGAACTCCAAACCTGCCCTCAGTATGATGTAAAAATAATTCTGGGGGGTATGAATGCTAAAATAGGTAGAAAGCCAGTATTCAGACAGTACGTTGGCACCCAGAGCTTACACGAGAACACTAATGATAACGGACAACAAGTCATAGAGATGGCAGCAAGCAATAGTTTGGTCGTTGCGAGTACAAGGTTTGCGCGTAAAAATATCCACAAAAATACCTGGGTATCTCCTGATGGAGCCACTCGTAACCAGATGGACCACGTATGGATAGACCGCCGCCACAACGTGAACCTGATGACGGTACGAATGTACCGAGGTGCCAACGTCGACTCAGACCACTATCTTGTTGATATGGTTCTCCGAGCGCGGATTACATCATCAAGAAAGACTACATCCGCGAATCAGTTTCGAGTTACCACGGATGCCCTTCGTAACGAAGAAACCAGAAACAACTACGGTCAAGCGAAAGAACTCGCCCTAAATGCAGAGACAGAACGGTGATGTCGGGCGTAGAAGAGAAATGGACACGCATTAAGAATACTGTCATTAGTACTGCTGACTCCATCACAGGCAGTAATAGTAGAGATCAGAACGAACGGCTCGATGACGAATGTAAGCTAGCGACTGAACGTAAGAATGTTGTGTACCGAAGCAATGCAACAATCTCATAGAACGCAGGCACGCGAAGATGAATATAAAGGGCTCAGAAGATATGAAAAAACAGTTCACCGGCGAAAGAAATCAGCCAGGGAGAAGAATCTCGTCCGTGAACTGGAACAGTATAGAGAGCAAGGACTGCACCAGGCGATGGAAAAATGAATAGAGTTTCAAAACATAATATAATATGCTGATAATATATATAATATATGCTTAATATAATATGCTATATATAGACATAGACGAAGTTAGCAGAGCGATCAATTGGCTAAGCTAGGAAATCCCACAATACACCAAGCAACTCATGAAATAATAGTGCAAGTATGGGAGGAAGAAGCGAAGCCAGAAGACTGGCGAAAAGATATCCTGTGCCCCATACATAAGATAGGAGATATCAGAACATACAGCAATAATCTTATAAAGCGTATAAGATTTTCTCTTCTATCCTTCAAGACAGGATATAAGCAAATAAGCAATTGATCAGATTTACACCCTAAGGTAGGTGATGGTAAAATGTCTAGAGTTTCAAAACTCACTGAAACATCTTTTAATAGGCTTTAAAGCCGCCTATGATAGCATAGCCAAATAGAACTCTATTAAGCGATAGATAGGAGAATTTAGGATACGACTTTGTAGGTTGAACAGGACTAATGTTATAAGCCAAGTAAAAATATCCGGATCAATATCAAAATATCAAGCACATTTAACAGCTATAACGGCCTCCGACAAGGGGATTGACTGGCCTGCGTCTTCTTCAATCTGGCGTTGGAGAAACTGATCCTAGACTCTGACGTAACCTCGCTAGGAATAATTCTCTATAAGTCCATTCAGGTACTTGCAGATACGCAGATGATATTGTTATTGTTGAAAGAAACCCAAGAGGAAGCTTTTATTCAGATCGAGCGGGTGGCACGAAAACGAGAGCACATAAACTAGAGCGGAATAAAGAGAGCAGAAGATCCAACTTTTGTCCCGCCACGGTGTCCCACCTCTCGCGAATGGGTGACAAACGTTCCGAGAGTAAAAACTTGTCACGGAAAGCTTCTCAGTTCGCAGTTCGGATCCGCCCTAAATTGTAGGGCCCTTCCATTTGTGTCCAAAAATATACATGCGCAACACAAATTATCGCGAGAAGGTAGGCCTTGGGTCCGAATGGTCTGTCGAGCCTATTATTATTATTATCATTAATATAAATTTGGAACTATGAATGATTCCTTTTAAATTTATGAGATCGTTGAATTTATGAAACTCCAAGCCAATTTTTGCTAACACGACATCTGGCAACTTAGCCACCTTTTAAGAACACGGCGGATTTAGTTGCAGCGCCTTGTGTATTGTTGTTATGCATATAGCATAAGCGTGAATAACGAGAAGCAACTTCGTAGCTTTTAAGGAAGTTCTCAGAAGTAATGAGCATGAGATCACGTCCTGGTGATGGAAACTCCTTGCAAATCGCATTTGTCATACTGTCATCAACGCTGTTGGTCGCAATTTAACTGTAATCAAGAGGGCATGAAATTTCTGTCAAATCATATTCAACCACACACTTATAGTAAATGAATTCTATGGTGGCCGCTTGCACTTCGGTACACATTGTGCGCCGCATTGAACGACCAATGGAAAAGCCCTTTTGATATATTTTTGCTATCTACTTCCTTCAATGATACTCCAGGTTACCCACTCACTCATCAAGACGAATTGGGAATTTCGTGTATTTGAGCAGCAAATACAAAAAAACGGGCGAAAAAAATATAAATCAGAGGAAACACCTAACGACTTCCAAATCATCGTTCCACTTAAATTAAATTGAAGGAAAATCGGATATTGTCGAATTATTGTGTGTAAGATAGCAAATACGGGTTTCGGGTTACAAGTTCGGGACCGGTCTTTTTCTTATTTTCTTGTTTCATGCTAGAAACTACAATGACAGCGTAAGGGATGCGACGCAGGAACACGACCTGCATTGATTCTCTCATTAGTTTTGTGTTGCCTTACGTCTTCTTTCATTTATTGTAAGGCTATGGTTAGAGGACAGTATGTCGTAGGTAGACAATTCTACAGGAGTAGGAGTACATTGAATTCGGCTGAGATTATTTACGCTCTAAGAAATGTCATCAAAGGGAAATTCACTTTCCGCAAATCGCACTGACTTATTCGGTAATGTCCTGTCGTTTATGTTCGCATGCGTTAGTTTTTGTTTCGCTCGAGACATAATTATTTTTAGCTGACTGCTATGGTGGATTTGTTTCTTTGTTTCCATTCCCATAGTTTACTCATTAAATTATACGGATTTACTTTATACCGCAATAAATACAGCAGCTCCTGTGGCAATCGAAGAAAACTTTTATTTGGGTCACAAATTATTATCCTTGATTATTTTCAGAAACTAAATAAAAAAAAAGATTTAGAGTATATTTCATTAATTTTCAAATTTCTTCCAGCTGGTCGTGATTATACTTCTATACGATTTTAGATTCTCCCTCTGAAGGTTTATATAAAATAAATGCATTTTGCCAAGTTATCAACTAGAAAGTGGTTATTGTTGGGGCTGAAAGTAACATGGATGACCTTATTCAATCCATTGTACCTATTCGGACCGGAAAGGTAAAGGTAAAATGGTTTTCACAGGATCATAGACGAAAGTGACTGTTTCCTACGCTATAACCTACCCTCGAAAGTAGGCATTACCCACACTAGTGTGTTAGCATAGAAAATACTTTTGGTATTTGCTACAGTCACAGCGAACACACATTCCCAGAGTAATTTTGCACTGAACATAAACGGCTTAGTAGAAAACCGGTTTTGTTCGTGTGAAAAATAGCGTACATTACTCGCAGAAAAGTGCTTATCGTGCTTGATAGATTGCCGCACTCGGCAGAAAAAGAATATTTATGAAAATCGGTTGGTAAATGTGAATTTCCATAAATAACAACCGCACGAAATTTAATTTTATTTATGTTACTAATATAACATCCTAGCTGTCAGATCTAAAGACAACGCCAATCTGAGTTTTAAGCACTCAACAACACTCACAAATCCGCTGGGACAGATGGTATTGCCTCATTAGTTTTGAGCAATTTGTTATTCTGAAATAGACTAAGGCAACTCGTATTGAACTGTTTGAAAGATTGTTTCTAATCCAATGAAGCAAGGTTACATAGAACCCATAAGCATTCTTTTTTGAAAAGAGGGCTTGTTGACAAACTCCGTGAAATATCTTTGAAATATCAAATGCGACAAACTCGATTTTACCAAATTGATATACAAACTGGTTCCACTGTTTAGCGAGATAAGCCATCACATCACAAGTATGCCAGCAAATCACAGTGGAAGGAAATCAGATGGAGCCATTATATTGATGTAAGCGCCCATGGAAGTCAGGCGAAGGTGATTAGGTCCTTCTGAGCAAGTCTGGTTGAAGCAGATTATGCACTGGAGTGTAGTACTAAGAGTGCATTCGTTCCAAGTATAATTTTAACGCACTGTTGCTGCAGAAACACTGAGACGTCATGCCCCTGTTCTTATACGTAGTAGTAGTAACAAAACCTGCACTATCTCGCTCTTGTTGACGAATACACCAATATTGTGCCATGGATTTTTAGGAAATTGGATGCGCTTTAATACTGTTTCTGTCCAAAAAAATTTATCCAAGAGCATTTTTCGAAATAATCGTATTGGTTAATACAATTTTAAATTTTTTATGTTATTATTTTAATGACCTTCATATCGGTATGGCTAATATAATTTAAAAAATGTACATTGTTTAACCTTAACAATTTAGTTTTCTTACAAAAAAGATCAATAGTAACCTTATAGCTAGAAGCGTTCAAGAGTGGATTTGTAGATAATTGAACAGGCGTTAATACTGCGTTTGCCCAAAAAAATTATCCGAGGGCATTTTTCGTAATAATCGCGTTTGAATATAAAATTTAAAAAAAAAAGATAGTTTTTTTTGAATTTGACGACATTCATAGCGGTAATGATTTTAACAATTTAAAAAAAGAATTTTTTACCTTAAATATTTAATTTTCTATCAAAATGAATCAATAGTGACCTTGTAGCTAGAAGCGTTAAAGAGTTACAGGGTGTGAAGTGATGTAAGGTTAAAAGTACGTCTCTTCCTTTTGAAACTTACTTACATCGCAGGGGGTGAAAATAGACCACCCCATCCCACACGATTTTTTTCACGAAATTAACCAAGGAATCAGCCCTTTAAGTATTTGCCACCTTAACGGATACACCCTGTATACATACATAATTTCATGTTTCTTGGTTTTAATTGTTTGCATATTTTCACATTTTATGAAACTTATGATGGTGAAACTACAAGACCTCACTAAAAACGTAAATACGTCAATAAAATGCATAAATCCTCTCAATTGTGCAAAGCGTATTCAGATACTACCATTCAATAGCAGACTGTTAAGTTGCTGCAGCGAAATTAATTTGCGAAACCGAACTATGCATAAGCATATCTTTGCTTTATATAATAAAATTGTGTGTCATAAAAATGATGATTGTGTTGTAATTCGTATGTCACGCCTTCAAGCAAACTTTCAACATGAATGAAAATGTTATTCCTCTGTCAGTGAAATGAGACTGCGGAGAGAATGGGGACGCAGGATAAATGTGTAGCGTATTCTATGCTCACTGACTGGAAAACACTTTGAAGTGTTAAATTTTTAATGAATCAAAAACGTTGTATGGCATCGACTATAGCTATAGAGTGCTCGCATGCAGTGGCTGGAAATGCTCACTTTGCCATACGTGCAGCGTTTAAAATGCTTTAACACCTCGGCAGCAGAAGCACAAACAGCAGAAACACTGCAAAGAAGTGGCGGAACGCTAGAGTGTGAGAGTGGAGTGACCAAATTCATCAGCTGGAAATTTTCTCTCGCCCGATATAAGTATCACATCTCATCAAGTGCTATATCATCAAGTTAACCCATATATGATTATATATGACATCTATCCGCACAGTTACAGTTTGTCAGAAACATGCTTTTCATCTTCAATAAATGAGGACGACTGACGACCCTTTGGAATTGGGAGAATATCGTGCGGATTCTTCGTTTATTGACGAAATTGTCGAAGGATTTTACATGAACAGTTTTTGTCTTCTTTCTTAAGTCGTCGTCTGGATAAAATTAGGGTGCACTTTTCAGATTTCAACTCACAAATAGCCAACTGCTCTATTGGATGTGACAAATGCAAGATAAGAACTAGCAACGCTTTTAGCGAAATACCTCTCCACATAGTGCAGGTGGAAAAAAAGGCAGGCGGACGGAAAAAGCAAATGAAGAGTAAACCACTGAAAGGATATCTCAGATCTCGAGAAATCAAAGTCGACAAAGTTAAAGTGTGAGTGCCTTGGGAAAGGCAGCAGATGTGTCAAGTTATAAATTCGTTTTGTTATCTCTCGCTTTCCCTTTATAGGAATACATGTACGTATTCTCAAATCTCATAGGCATATGAATAAATGAAACGACATTTCTTGCTCTCCCCTGTCAAATAATTTCAATTGAATTTACATCCGTTTTAGAGAAGAAAAAAAAATGTGGACGCAGACCTCTTTAAGACGAAATTTGCTGCTCGTATTTTCTTTAGCCGGCGACAACAGCTTCGATAAACCACAATGTGTGGTGCCGACATTAAATTGTGTCCTTGTGGTTGTCGTTTTGCATTATTTCTTCTGCACATGCGAATGTCTTCCCCTGTCTGTTTGTGAAGACAAAAAAACGATAATTTCATCGTTGTTAAGAGCAATGAAACGATAGAACTACGGAGGAACTCATATTTAATTAATTTTCACATTTGGTCGTTAAGTATTTTCTGGCGGCACATCAAGCACTCTCATTTGCAGGAGCTCATACGGTGTTAAGTTGTTTTCCACATTTAAGTGGTTAGCCGGGCAATTACAAATTCATTCACATTCAGGACCACACTACTGTCATACTCATGCTTGCAAGAGAAAAGTGGGACGGGATATGACCATTTGAGGACAAAAACTAGAACCCTTTAGGAAATATGCGAAGGTCGGCATTCGAATACGACAACAGGAACAATTTTCTGATATGCCACTGAGAAGACGGTAAACTTCTGACAGAAATTAACGATTCCCTAGAGTCTATAAGATGCCATTTTTCCGGCTGGGTTTGTTGTAACCATCCCACTATGTCACACTACACTATAATTAACACCAACAATTCTGTTCTAATGCACAGCAATAATAACAACTCCTTAACCGAATGTGCTGAAAAGCATACCTACTACAACTTCTAGCTTGTGGAACATTAAATTTTCCGCGGTTCATTTGCATTTCTAAATTCAGCAGAGCAAACAAAAGCTTCTGGCAGTGCGAATAGTCTTCGTATTTTCGCGTAAATGTATTCTATATTTAAAGTTAGATGTGGTTTTAATGTGTCTAATGCCCGTTGGTTAAGTGATATTTTTGCGGAACACATAGAAACACCGCAAATAGAAAGTTACTAGACGCAATGAACAAAGAACGGTTTTTTATGTTGGTCTGCTATAGGAAAAGTTTTATAAGAATCCTCTAATTATTTGTTGTTGGAAGCAATTTTAACAGTTGACTAAGCAGTGTAATAGTGTGGTACTTAGCAGACTTTTCGTTCCACGTATCAGCGAAGGAGGAGTTTCTACATTTATTTTATTCTGCTTTTTATTCACTGCAATCGTTTAATTTTAAAGTGTCATCATAATCTTATAGAATTAGTGCCTTGATGGTCAACAGTGATTGAGAACAGGTCATGGGAAACCACGGCCTTGGTTGTACGAATCTCTTCTCTTAATCACATGTACAACAACCAGATAGATCGCTATAAGCCGCAAGTGGCGATCACTGTTGCTGGACGTTAGAACCCGAAGAGCAGCCGTCGTCTACAGCGACCACCACCTTGTGGTTGACAGTGTGCGATTGAAGCTCGCGGTCCACTCATCCACATGAAGTCAAACAATGAGAAACTCAGCTGTAGTCGCCCTGAAAGATCCATATGTAAAACTGCAATATGTAACCAGCATACAACAGTCTCTCTCAGAGATATAGCCCCAAACCCTTGAGTCTAAATGGGAGAAAACAGTAAATGCGTATACGGAAGCAGCATCAACTATTTTATGTTACCCCGGCAAAACTAAAAAGAGTAGATATAAGATAGCACATGGAACACCATTCGTGATGGCCAATCCACCAAAGTAGAGCTAAACACGGCCTCGGGAGTAGTGCAAAGCGCATTAGCGCGGAAGTATAGGAATCTGGACCGGCAAGTTGACTGTTCAGCTAGGAACAACAAACGAGCATGGCTAAGCGACATCGCAACACAAGCACAGCAAGCCACTGATAGTAGACAATACAGCACAGTCTACCAACTCGCTCGTAAGCCCGCCAACAAGACACACCACATCAACTACCCTGTGAAGGCAATAGACGGCTCTTTGATCCTTATGGAGGAACAACAATTAACCCGCTGGACAGAACATTTTAAGAATGTTTTGAATTGTACTTCGCCAGGCACGTCCGATCAACCCACAGATGCACCATAATAGGCTACTTAACATCAGCGTCGCTTCTCCTTCGTTGGATGCGATAAGGACAACAATTCGTTCACTGCAATCAGGTAAAGCAGCAGCCAATGACAACATCTACGGTGAACGGTGATTTGTGCAATTGCGAAAACTAGAGAAGAATGCGTTAAAGCCAATTTTGAGAAATGAACAAGCAGGATTTCGCCCAAACCGTTCTTGTTCTGATCAAATTAACACCCTGCGTATAATCATTGAACAGTCAGTTGAGTATTGCTCTCCTCTGTATATGGTTTTTGTAGATTTTAAACGCGCTTTTGAAAACATGGGCCGAAACATGATGTGGCAGATTTTGTCTAGCTATGGTGTTCCGGAAAAACTCATTAAGATCATTAAGGAGCTGTACCGCGACTCAACATGCCGCGTCATTCATAACGGTCATCTTGGCTCACCTTTCAACATCTACTCGGGAGTCAAGCAATGTTGCCCCCTCTCACCATTGCTTTTCGACTGGATGATGAAAATAATAACCCGTACTCTCTCGGGTTTGCCATGGAATGTTTTTCACCGCCTAGAAGACCTGGACTATGCCGATGATATCTGTCTCCTATCACATGGAGCGAAAATTAAAGTCACTAGAACTCCACGCTAACAAAGTGGGTTTAAAAATTAGCGTCTCAAAAACAAAACTACTTCGCGTTAACGCTAGTGGAACATGTGATCCCTCGATTGGCGGACATCATATAGAGGAGGTCGATACGTTTTATTATTTGGGCAGCTGGATGTCAAAAAATGGTGATGCTGACTCGGATATCTGGAACTCCTCGCAAACCCCTGGAATCTGAAGCTTACTATCTTCAGATCTAACGTTCTCTCAGTACTCTTGTATGGCTGCGAAACTTGGAAAGTCCCAAAGTCAATTGCGACGCTCCTCCAAGTCTTCATTAACAAGTGCTCAAGGATGATACTGACAATAAGTTGGCCGGACATTATCACCAATCAAGACTTGTGGAGAGTAACGCAGCAGGAAGCAATCGCGATCACCATCAGACGACGAAAATGGAGCAGAATTGGCCACACTTTGAGAAAGCCAGCGGACGATATTACGAAACTAACGATCGACTGGAAACCACAAGGAAGCCGCCGAGTTGGCCGTCCTAACAAGACATGGAAAAGGACAATAGAAGAGGAAGCAAGATCCCAGGGGACAGAGTGGCGTCTCTTGAAACCTCAGGCGGTAAATCGAGTTTGTTGGCGGGCGTTTTTTAGAAGCCCTATGCTCCCCCGCGGAGTAAAGGAAAGAAAGAAAGAAGTGCTTGGTCCTCTCTACCGAACCCGATTTTATAGCCAATGTTAACCGGTTTTGCATCCCAACTGTATAACTCCGTGCGTCCAGGTAAATGCTACCCATACAGCGTAGGGTTTGCTTTGATGTCGTGCCTCATATCCTTTTGCCTAAGAAGGATCCTATTGTCTTGTCTTGTCTTGTCCAACGCCTTATTCTTTTCACGATGTCAACATCGCAGTAAAGCTTGTAGACTTCGGTATCGTGATTCATCAAATACCGAGTCAACAAATCTAAAAATTTTCTCTCGAATGCTAGGAGTTCAGAATGCCTTTTGCTCGGATCCCTAATATTTAATTCTTATGCATCAGCTGCTTGGAAGCTATGGTTAAATTTTGGTATTTCTACAGGTTTGTCAGGGGTTCGACTACAGTGACGATTTATAAATATGTATATTTGAAAAAAAGATGAACAAATAAAGCATAACACTTCCCATTATAATCAAATTTGTGCCGGAGATTAATTCCCCAAATTTAATCAACACTATATATGATTGTTCATTTTGGCTTTCTGTTTCATCTCTTTCCATCTTCTCCCACTATCTTTGATTCTTCCCGTTGTAAAAACCACGGAAACCATCCCCAACTATCACCCGATAGGCCCAATTTTACAATCTGTGAAAAGAATCAATCTGGATATTGACACAAATCGAAAGGTTTTTTTTTTTCATTTTTCATTCACATACAGGTTGAACCTGCAATGAAAACCAATCAATCAAGAGATACATATATATTTATATTTCAAGTTTCGTTGCCTGCTTGATATACGCAGAAATACGACCAAAACTGGCGATTGCCAGCATCATCATAGCACGTTAGCCAAAATGCAAAACCAGAAATTGATAAAGGATCAAAAAATAGACAACAGGATCCCTTGCCGATATTTTGCTTGAGAGACATTCAATTAAGCTCTCAGTGCGATTGACTTTAAAATGAAATTGAAAACGGCCAACATTCTGCCAGCAGGGGCGCTCGATACGAGGAAGTGAAAAGATTAGACGCAGATTAGGCTTAGCTTCGGCTACGACAACGCGCCTCCCTTCAATTTGGTGCTTATTTTATATGGTTTGGGTAGTGTGTTTTTCTTTTTTGTTTTTATCTTATCCTGTGGTGTCCTTGTACCTATAGAATGGACGGCCTATAGATTACAGATCAAACGGTCGAACGGTTAACTGGCGAAATCAATTCCACATAAAACGCTACCGCTGCGGTGCACTGATGCTGTCTGAACAAAATTTATTGTGCCACCACTTTGCCAGAGCACTCAAGTGAAATTCATTATCGAATTAATTTGTCAAAATCGGTTTTCGTTTGCATGCGTGTGGCAACAGCGTGGATGAGGAAAGAGCAGTAGGCCAGTCCAAGCACCTACATAGTATAAGAGTTCTTCACCGACGGCGGTAGCCGTGTGTAGGGGTTTGCCGGTTTATGGTAATTAATTGATTACCGCAGTTGGACTGCATATTATATGTAGTATATAGCCAGCCAGCAGAATGGACCTACATTCATGCACATCCGCAGCAAATGGAAAACGATTGTTCAAAACCTACATGTTGAACCCAATGAGTGTCCTGCCAACATGAGATTGCAATATCATAATTTAAATTTTATCATTATATTCGAACACACACAAAAATAAATGAGAATCGTCCTGCAATGTCTGCATTTTAGCACTTTCCTGCAACAGCATAGATTGTGTTTAATTTTGTTGCGAAAGCGTACAGCAATGGGCCTTTCGTAAGTAAAATTTAAACTCTGAAAGTCATGTTTTACCATCTTAACGAAGAGTTAATATACAGTTTTTGGAGAAATATTCGCAAAGTTATCGCACGGACGTATGGAATTTCCCCTACCACCTAAATACCGAAATATCATACCATAACATTATTGGAAATTTGGAATTCATGACTGCCACACATGTCGAGAATACTTGAAAAAACTAAAATTATTTTGAATTTGTGAACATTACAAATAGGCCCTTCTGCCCGCCACTAAATAGTGTCTCGTTCGATCGAAGATACATCCAGTAAAACGGACGTTCGAACTGACCGAAACGATGTGAAACCAACATTTGTGGTTATTTATGGCATTTGGCTAACTATACGTACGTGTGGGTTCTAGTTGTAAGGAAACAACCCTATTACAAGTAGTCATCTGATGCGTTCAGGCTTTTCATTGTACACATACATACCTATATATGTATAGGCGTTTTACACAAGGCACGAAGTGTGTGAACATTTTTGAAATGGTAATTCAGTTGTGAAATTCATGGGATTCCGATACATGCCTTGCTTAGAGGATGTCCTACAAGGATTCGTATTCGATGTGCTTGCGACAAGCAAGCGAGGATTGAATTAAATGCGTGTCGCATGATGACGCGCATATACGCACGAACGGAAGAAGTTAACTGCTAAAATTAGGATGTCTACCCGAGTAGACTGGCAGAGGATAAATAACTGTGCGTAGCACGCTCCTATTCTGAGTTGATAGGAATAGCAGCGTGTGCGGTTTTAGGACATTTATATTTAGTGCGAAGTAAATTGTCCTGGTGGAGAGTGTAGTGTATAATGGTTACCTTAAACCAAAGGCGATAAGCTGCTTAGGTTTTGGTGACAATTTAAGTTCTAGATACGACCATCTTTGAACACATCTGCTATTCAATCAAAAGCAAGACTTTTGTATATTTCTTAATACAAAGTATGGTACACTATTTTGCCAGTTTAATTCAAGTGCATTCATCAAGCATGACCTTAATTAATTAGTCAACTGGAATTTAAAATTTATATTTACTATAAATAAGGTTTGATTTTGCTTGAAGTACGGGATCTTCTCGTAGTTATGTATTCGGAACAATTAATATATGTAGTTTTTGTAAAAAGGTTACATCAACGCTTCTTGCCGGAAGATAGCTTTTTTTAGCTTAATTTTTAATAAGGGTTTTTCCATAGTTGTCTAAAATATATACAGCTTTCTAGCCACACCCACAACCCACATAAAGTAAACTATAAAGTAAAATACAAATAAACTAACAAATATCAATAGTCAATAAGCAATTTATTTATTTTTTGAGAGTAATTGCGATCTCGAAGGAGAAGCTAGAAATCTGTGAATTTTTTTGCAGTGTGTGTGTATTTTGTTGCTTATGAAAGTCAAAATTTGATGGGACTTGTAAAAAACAAAATTTTGCGCTATGCTCTAGGCGTAATTTTGTGTTTTTTTTTATTCATATTTTGCATTTTTCAGCGTGACTGGTGTCTGACGGTACTTTGAAAGCATCACCACACTTGTTTAATTAATTGCGACGTTGGAATTAAAAATAGTTATCATATTCCTTATTATAAACGTTATATTGAAAATTGTAGTGACTGATTAATCGATAAGTTAGAAATTTTTGATTACATATTGATTTCCCGTATTGTGTAGATGGGAAACTGAGAAAATTATCCTTAATCAATGGACAAAAAAAAACCAAAATAAATACGCTAAATTAGCTGATAAGCATATTTAGTCTTTAGACTGAATTATAACTATCCATAATATGGCAAGTTGAGAAGCTCGGCTTTACTATCTTAAATATAATAACTACTAGCCGCTCCCTTTAAAACTTTACCACTTGCCAATAAAATGCATTGAAAAATTCATAAAAATAGGTTTGAAATGATATCAACATTTGATATTCCTACACCCCACAGGAGGGATAAGTGTGAAGAGGGTTTACTATAGTCTATATTTTATAACCTTTCTCCACCTGTCAATAATTAACATTCATCATCATCATATTTGGCTCTACAACCGGGGTCCGGTCCTGGCCTCCCGCAAAAAGTCTCTCCACCGGTCCCGATTTCGAGCCGATGTCATTCAGTTTGGCATCCCTAAACTCTGGGCGTCCTGGTCTACGCCATCCTTCCAGCGTAGGCTTGGCCGGCCTCGCTGTCGTGTTCCATAAATCCTACCACAAAGGACTTTCCGAGCAGGATCCTCTTCGCTCATGCGAGCTAGGTGTCCTGCCCACCGAAGCCTACCGAGCTTATTTTTTTATTTATTTAGACCCATATGTAAGTACTGGTATCACCATTGTCTTATATATCAGCAGCTTGGATGTTATGGTTAAGTTCCTGGATTTGAAGAGTCTTGACAGGCTATAGTAGGCTTTGTTGGCTTTAAGCAACCGTGAGCGTATTTCTGGTTCCATGCTGTTATCGGCTGATATAGTTGACCCGAGATAGTTAAAGGATTGCACTACTTCAAATTCGCGCTGGATGGATGTTGGATCTTCTACTCGCAGACGTGGCCACCATGTACTTTATTTTGCTCTCATTTATGTGCAGCCCCAGATTTCGTGCCGCCTGCTCTATCTGGATGAAAGCTTCCTGTATAGCTCTTTGGTTTCTACCAACGATGTCAATATCGTCTGCGTAAGCCAGTATCGGAATGGACTTATAAAGGATTATTCGTCTCGCCGTTACGTCAGAGTCTCGGATCACTTTCTCCAACGCCAGGTTGAAGAGGACGCAGGCCAGTCCATCCCCTTGTCTGAGCCCGCTTTAAATGTTGAATGGGCTTGATAGTGATTTGGATATTTTTACTTGACATATAACATTGGTCATTGTCAACCTACATAGTCGTGTCAGTTTAATTGGGATGCCAAATTCTCTCATGTCTTTATAAAGTTCTACTCTGGCTATGCTATCATAGGCGGCTTTAAAGTCTATAAAAAGATGGTGTAGTGCGTTTTGAAACTCTAGACATTTTTCCATCACCCGCCTTAGGGTGTAAATCTGATCAGTTGTTGATTTGCCTGGGATGAAGCTACACTGGTATGGACTAGTGATGACTTTAGCGTATGGGGCTATCCTGTCTTGAAGGATAGAGGAGAAAATCTTATACGCGGTACTCAACAACATTATACCACGATAATTGCAGACATTTGTGACATTTCCCTTCTTATGTATGGTGCACAGGATGCCTCTTCGCCAGTCTTCTCTCCTAAATTCTTCTTCCCATACTTGCACTATTATTTCCTGAAGTGCTTGGTGTAATGTGGAGCCTCCTATTTTTATCGGTTCCGCTGGTATTTCATCAGATCCCGGGGCCTTATTATTTTTGAGACGATTTATCGCTCTGCTAACTTCGACTATGCTTGGTGGTGGCAGCATAGTATGATCTTCGGTCATTGGTGGAGCCTCCAATTCTTCAGTTAGCTGGCCATTTAGCAACTCATGAAAATGCTCTTCCCATCGCTCTAAGATGCCTTTGAGATCAGTGATCTGATTACCCTCTTTGTCCTTGCAGTATGTGCAACGAGGTGTATATTGCGTCATACCGCGGGCTCTTTGGTAGAACTTCCGCGCCTGGTGCGGTTCTTGCTCTCTATACTGTTCCAATTCACGGACGAGATTCTTCTCCCAGGCTGCTTTCTTTCGCCGGTGAACTGCTTTTTCATATCTTCTGAGCTCTTTATATTCATCTTACCGTGCCCGCGTTCTATGAGATTGTTGCATTGCTCGGTACGCAACATTCTTACGTTCAGTCGCCAACTTACATTCGTCATCGAACCAGTCGTTTCGATCTCTAAGACTACTGCCTAAGATGGAGTCAGCAGTACTAATGACAGTATTCTTAAGGTGTGTCCATTTCTCTTCTACGCCCGGCATCTCAACCCCAGGACTTACTCTCCCTGCATTTAGGGCGAGTCCTATCGCTTGACCGTAGTTGTTTCTGGCCTCTTCACTGCGAAGGGCAGCCGTGTTGACTCGAATCTGATTCGCGAATGCAGTCTTCCGTGATGATGCAATCCGCGCTCGGAGCACCATACCAATAATATACATTAATAATTTTAAAAAAATCGGTTGGTAAATGGGAGTTCCTTTAAATAACAACTTAACATTAATGCCCACACACATATGCACCAACATCTCCACTCGAGTGCTGCCTACCGGGCAAAAAAAAATAAACTTATCGGTAAACTAATTGAACAAAGTTGTGAATATCGCTAAGATAGGTCCAGTGTTTTAGGCGTGACGGGGTTACATATATATATGCACAATCACAATTTCAAAAATATCTCGAGTCCACCGCCACCTTCCATGCTCAAAAAATAGATTAAGCTTAAGGACCACTAATCAATAATATTATGTAAATATGGCTTCAATATGTCTAGTGGCTTAGTCGTGATGAGGTAACAAAAATCTACACCAACAGACCAAACGCCTAATCACATTTTCATAAATATCTACACTCCAGCGCCATCTACCTATTCAAAAAACATCATAAATTTATCGAAGCATCAAACGAACATGTGGTGTAAATATGGCTTCGATACGTCCAGTTGTTTATGCGTAATGACGTCTTTAAAGCGTGACAACTTCTCAATTCCAGCGCCAACAACCGGACCCAAAAAACATAAATTTATTCTTAAGTTCATTACTTAAATGCTGGCGTTCCACAGGGCTGTGTTTTGTCCCTGACTCTCTTTCTCATTTTTGTTAATGATCTCTAATCTGTGACTTCTAATCCAATTCACTCTTTCTCCGACGACAGCACTCTCAGCTGCACATGTAAGTTTGAGAAACGTCCCTCCACTTCTCGTGTGGTGCTCAAACAACTACGTATGTTAAGAACTTTAAATTCTGACCTTGACAGCATAATAGAATGGGGAGAAATCAATCGAGTAGAATTTAACGCTTCCATTATCCATGAATGGCACTTGCATCTAGAAAACTGAAAATCTCGCAATTCTCGGTATGTGCGTTAACGACAAGCTTCGTTGGAA
This sequence comes from Nephrocerus scutellatus, assembly GCA_947095585.1. Lineage (NCBI taxonomy): Eukaryota > Metazoa > Arthropoda > Insecta > Diptera > Pipunculidae > Nephrocerus > Nephrocerus scutellatus. Next base: position 72,618,040 of record OX352765.1, read on the forward strand.
TGACCTATGTACCGTCGCCAAAAATGCTGCAAAATATTTAGGTTTTCTAGCCCGGTGTAAGAAATATTTCACTTACTATGATCTGGCTACTATATGCAAGGCAGCGTCAACGGTGCTCAAGAGAAATAGCCAGCTGCAAGCCACCTCTCTTTGAATTCAACCGCAATACTCGTAGCGCTCTAAATGCTCATCATTTTACCCTCAAGTCAACCTTCGGCTTGTATGTGGAATGCTCTGCCAAACTCTGTCTTCCCACATAAATATGATCCACAGACATTCAAAACTCAAGCTCATAGAATATGATCCACAGACATTCAAAACTCAAGCTCATAGAAATCTCCTCTTTTCTCCTCCACGCCACGCCACGCCAAGTATATATCCGAGCATTATAAGGGTGCGAACCCCTTTAAGCGTGCACGAATTATAAAAAAAAACGTATCGAAGCACCAAACGAACATATGGTGTGAATATGGCTTCGATAGGTCCAGTCATTGTTGCATGATAGTCCAGTTCTGCGCGATTATTATTTTTTTTTTCGACTTCTTTGAAGTTATTTTTAACCACCTTCCTAAGAGCTGAAATTTTGAGACTGTCTAAGTCCAAAATAGCATTGATTATATTCCTCGTATGACGCATTTCGCGTGTGGCGCGTGTGATGGGTTGAATTCGCGCCATTTTCTCGTTTTTTGAGGTCTTTTTTTAATATCCCACGTTTGATGTGTATGGCACGTGTGATGCGTGGAAAAAAAATACTTTGAAATACTCAACTAAACCAAAAGACCAAAAACAGATATTTTGGCGATTATTACCAAATAACTGTGTATGATTTTTTACATTTACTTGTTATACATATATAGCTAACATGCCTATAAATATCTTTAAACGCACCCATCCATCCTCAGTAAAAAATTCATTCATTTTTTTGAAAACCACAAAAAATTACTTTCACTTAATCGTAAGTTTTTCCTCCAGTTATTATAGGGCCCTCAAAAACCTTTTGCCAAGTTTAGCTAAACCCGCACTTTCGACATCACTGGATAAACAATTGATTAAGATTTATTTATATCTCACTCAGCTCTGACAACAGTTGCAGTACGTGCTACCACTTGACAGTGCTTTTCAAAACATGTATTAAGTGGAAAAAAGTATCCTTTAAGAATGTTCTCATATTATTTATCTCTTGTCGGCTCTAAGCTCTAAGTACCATTCAGTGTTTCTATATAACTAACACAAAATGAAGCACCCAAAATAAGAGAGCATCCTATTAAAATGATAAAAAATTTACATCTCTCTTTGTTAACCCAACAAGAGTCTAGTGCACAAAAAAAATAAACACACCCATACACAAACACGCAATCTACCCTTTGCTCTGACCAAACTAAAGCAATGATTATTTACAAAAATTGAATTCGACTCGCTCAATGGTAATTGTGGGGCCCGACATCCTTCACGAATATATTGGTGGTGTTCATTTCCTTATGCATCGTTGGTTTTGGGTTATGTGCTGTGCCGTGTGATCTGCATATATGAGTGTATGATTATTCTGCACTTGTGCACCCTTGTCGCTACTCTGCAATCGGCTTATATCACAATATACGGTAAATTGAGAGATTTTGGATCGCAGCCAAATGCCACCAAGCGAACAAGTTAGTTACTCGTACTTGCATATGCGTTTAGAATAGGCACAGCCCAGTGTGCGGACACACATTTCTTCTGCTCCTTCGTGAAGTTGCAGCTTATGGAAGTTCTACTGCCGCATAAAAGAATCCATTCAACTATGAAATTAACAACGAAATTTTGTCGAAAATATTGAGCTTAACAGAAATATTACTATTGCTCCTTAAAGGATATGTAAAGAAATATTCACTTATATAAATTATAATATATGCAATAGTATACTTAAATAAAATTATGTGCGAACTTGGAAGACTCGTCCGTTACATTTACAAAAAACGTATGCTGAGTTTGAGAATGATGTACAGTGGGCTTATTACTTCATGTTTACCGCTCTGTTATTAGCAGATTGATTATAGAAGTATTTGTTTAACCATTAAAGTACTTAAAGTTTCTTTATGTACATATTCTTATGTAAGCATGGCATTTCTATAAAAAAAACTCTTACTTTGTGTCGAAAGTCAATCTGAGTAACGTGTGGAAAGCAGATACACTTCAGCTGCCAAGCATTTTGTTCTCCTACATAAATTAGCCGCGTGAAAATGATAGTCCGCTACCATTTGAGCACTCCAACACATGTGCTAAAAGCAGAAATTGCACATGGCTACTTAATCGTAATTGTATTTTTTAATTGTTTCGAATAATAGAGCTCCGCTTCCTAAATAATTAAGGCAATGCTGTTTACCGGACCTTCAACCCAATGTGTAGCTCACACATTGTAATGACTTTTTACCATTAAAACACCTTACTTACTTTTCTTATGTCCTTTATCCCCTTGTGGGTCCTAGGGCCTCTACTACGCCTAGGCGCCATCGATTGCTTTTCCAGGCAATGAGCTTCAGCTCTCTCCAACTCTTCCCCAATTTCCGTGACTCCTCCTCAACTGTTCTGCGTAGCGGTTACCTTCCAAGTGCTGCACCTCTATCATCTATGCAGCACATGACATTTAGGGCCATCATAGAATGCTTTAATAATAGCTATTAGCTTATCGGGTATACCTCTCTTGCACAAGGCGACACAGATAAACTGTCTGTTTTAACTGTCAAACGCCTTTTCAAAATCGATGAACAACAGGTGCACTGGTGACCGAAATTCAACGCACTGTTCAATAATGATCCGCAGGGTGTTGATGTGGTCGACACAGTGCGGAAACCTTCTTGTTGGGCATCGAGTGTATCTTCCAGATGTTCCTTAATTCACTAAAGTATTACTTTGGATATTACCTTTGCAACTGCAAGAAGAACGCAAATGCCTCTCCAATTTTCGCACTCCATAAGACAATTTTTTAGGAAGCTTGACAATCATTTCCTTCTTCCACTCGTCGGAGAAACCTTCTGCCTACCAAGTTCTCTCTTCAAGAGGATATAAAAGCTCTGCTGATGTCGTTGGTGCGTCAGGCAGAAGCTCTGCGGGTATACCATCTAATCCTATACCGACTTGTAGTTCTTTAAAGCGTTGATCGCGGCAGCGATCTCCTCTTTACTGGGAGTTGAGGTGCGAATTCGGGAAATTGTTATTTCCGGCAGCTCCGTTTGATTTGGGTGCACATCTTTGGCGAATACACGGTTAAGGACTGTAGAAAAATGCTCCTTCATTCACTTGAGCTGATCCTTATGTGCTATGCCTTGCCTGGCTTCTACCAACAATACTTTCCGGTTCAGATGTGAAAACATTTTTCACCGGACCGGTCCCCACACGGTCGACTTGGTTGCATGATGATTGCCTGTCAGTTGACACCCATCTGACTTTGGGGCAGGTCTTATGCTCAAACATGGTGCCTCTTATGACAAGGTGGTTGGTATTGCATAAATCAACAAATCTTTCACCATTGTCATTTCGTTCGCCGTGGTTCGCGAGGCCGTTCTTCCCAATCACATGTCTGAGTTCTTCAATGTCGTTGCTTAACTTGTCATTCAAGACCCCCATCACGATGACGATATCTCCGTTCGGCGTTGCGTTAAATACAGCGCTTAGCTGATTGTAGAAGTTGTCATTTTAATCCTCGGTCGAGGGATTCGTTGGGGCGTAACACGGTATGATCGTGAAGTGCCGTACTCTAGTCCGAATCTGGCCAATAAAATCCTATCACCATGTGGGTGCCAAAAAATTAGGCCTCTGCGTAATGTTGGGGTTAGCAGCAGACCCACTCCAGAAACACGGGGATTGCCGGAGGGTTTGCCGGAGTAGAGTAGCACAGTGTTACACGTGGGGGATTGGTACTCTCCTGCGTCGAACCATCTTACTTCACTCACTCCCAGCATGTCCAAAATACATCAAAGAAACTCACGTTCCAGTTGAAGAAATCTGGCATTTTGAGGTCCTTCACTCCCTGAGTCAAGAAGCGTCTTCACATTCCAAAAAGCAATCGTAGTCCGGGTAAAATAGCCAAAAGTCGCCTTTATTCGATCATTACTTATCCGAGGCGTTGTGTCGATTTCAGTAGCGGGCATTTTTCGGTACCGCAGAGTGCTAGCAATTTTTGCCCACATATATAAGGATTTATACACATAGTTACCCGGGGACCACCACTAGGAGGTAAAGCAAGCACTACATCACGAACTTGATTGTTACGCTACTGGCTCCAACTAAGTTTTGAGCAGTCAGTAGTTTCCCGATCAATCGCAATGCAGATCCCCAAAACACCTTGTTCAATCGAATAGCGTTTCATGACTAAATGTTCCTTAACTTTAACCAAACAAATAACAATGAATAATCGCGGAATATTTTCATTTCATAAAATGACACCTAAACTCCAATTTGGACTAATTTTACTTCCTAATTAAACCGCCTTTGTCGGCTCTGAAGTTTCAATTGGGGTGCACAAACCATATCCATTAAACCATATCGTTATGGACGAATTTCTCTAACTGAAATACAGAAATCAAAAACTTGAATTTATGTAGAAATGAACTATGGACTTAATAGAGTTTATTAAAATGCCATTTGCAAATAGGAAAACTTTTCTAAACAATGTCAAGGCTGTCTCCACAATTGGAATAAAAATTAAGAATAAGAAAAACATCGAATTGTTTTTAAAAAAATGCGAAAGAATTAACTAACAAATCGGAGTAAAAAAAGTAACCAAACATGAGTAGGCTGAATTGAATCATGCCGATATATGTTACTGCTACAGTTACTGATCAAGTGTTATTGTGAACTTGCTGAAGTTTTTTCTATTTTCAATTTTACCTTTCAATTGGTAAAAGAACTTAAGTAAATTAAAGTAACATTTATTGCCATATTTTTGATTTTTGAACCCATCGCTGACCCCAAGAAGTACAAAGTCAATTTTTAATTTGCAATGTTGGACACGGTAGTAAGGCAATTGAAATTGCAAGATTATTTGGTTTTCTATCCCATACAATTAAGCTCCAGATGAAAACATCCAAAGAATTCACGAAAAATTCGTCGTAGCCCTATTGAAGTTGAAATGTTCTAAAGGACATTGTCGCGGCATTTCTTTGCTCTGAACTGGAATATTTCACCAAACCGAAAAAAGTGCGAAACCCTATTTTAAGATGATTAAAATTCAATAATTATAGGATGTAACAAATATTTTATCACTCGTAATACTCTAAAGTAAATAAATAACCAATAGAGTCAAGTGAAAAATAGTGTCAGCACCGCTGTCGTCGTCATTCTGTGCATTCGCTATTATCCTCGACGTCATATAGCGTAGCTGCGCTGTTAGATTGCCTGTTGATACACATCAGCATATCGCTGCTAGTCTTTCGCGTCATATAAATTCGCCGTCAACCTATTAGTGCTAACAATTTCTCAGACTGCAGATCGATCATCTCCACACAGCCGCTTAAGGAAAAACATATCTCACCTCCCGATCCACGTATAGCTCAATTACCGATCGTTCGTCTTACATGTACCGCTTAAGTAACGCACCGTTTGACTCATGCATCGTCCAGATATAGCCTCGCTCAGACAGCTCTCCGTGCAGTCAGCACACCGCCCGCATCCTCGCATCGCTAAAGTAACGCTCGTTCGCCTTGCGTGTACCACTTAAGTAACGCACCGTTCAACTAACACATAGTCCAGATCTAGCATCGCTCAGGCAGCTCACCGCTCAGTCAGCACATCGCCCGATTCACGCATGGCCCCCGTAACGACCGTTTGAATTACGTGTACCGCTTAAATTACGCACCGTTCGACTTGCGCACCGTTTAAATCTAGCAATGCTAAGACAGCGCACCTCCCGATCCAGTCGTCGCTAAGTCAACAGATCACTCAAGGCATAGGTCAGTCAGCAGATCATTGACGGCATCGCTACATTAGCAGATCGTTCAGGGCATCGCTTAGTCAGCAGATAATATAAGACATATCTCGGCTTGTAGATCATTTAAGGCATCGCTCAGTCAGAAGATCGCTCAGGGTACCGCCCAGACAGCAGACAATTCAAGGCACTGCTCTGTCAGCATATCACTCAAAGCATCGTAAAATCAGCAGATCATTCAAGGCATCTGCTCAAAGTTAACGCTGGCTGGGAAAACTCCGTCATATAAGTAAATGTTTCTAAGCTTTAGGGTACAACCTTTTATTTATGCGGTTGAAAGTTTGAAGAAACCAATTTTTACACATGAGACACGTAGCATGCAGCACACATGACCACTTAGAAATGTTAAAACATTGAGGCCTCAAAGAAGTTTAAAACTCAATACTCACACGGTCAAGTCCTAAAGTCAAGTTATACATAAGCTTTGAACAACGCGATGAATAATTAAAATTATAATCGACGATTTTCAATTACAAATTATTCAGTTTATTTATTGATACCCGATATTTTTAGTTACTTTTTCCTTTTGGTTTTTACCATATTCAAAATAAATAAAACTACAAATTGACCCACCGTTCCCAAAGATATTTTTGCTTTCTGGCAAAATTCAATTTCTATTGAAAACGTAAGTAAGTTTCATCTCAATACGCATACATATAAATATAAAGGGATTTCCTTTTTGATTTTAAACTCAAGTGCACTTGGCAGCAATGCTGCAGTATAAGAAGGACTAAACACTTCACTTGACTGACCTGTAGACTGGTACCAGTCCTTGTCCTTGTGCTTGTGCTATATTGCTGTTTCTGTATTGAATATAAGCGCGAACACAAAAGATATGTTCACCTCGTAATAACGAACAAAACTCAACGACCAACTTAAGTCAATTCAATTCAATTTTGAGAAATTATGTAGCTAGACTTGCCCGGTTTAGCGAATTACTCCAAGAGGGTGGAGGCTAGTATTTTGCCACAGGGTTGATGTAAATACGAATGTTTTGGATGTCTCTTTTGTAATTCTTTTTTATAATGGGCATAGAAGAGATCTGTGTGTGAGAATTAAGATGATTTTGTAGAAATAAAGTTTTTAAGAGAAGGTTTGCACAACATGTTGGAATTGATATTTTTACCCAAATTCTTCTGCTTTTGCTGGTTCTTCTGCTGGCGTTTCATGCCACGTAGACTTTAAACTATCTTCTCTAAATAGTCCAATTCACAATCCACCAATTGGGTAGGAGGACTACTTTTGTGTATGATCTCTAGAGAAGCAAAGTGATTTTCTCCTCTATCCTTCAAGACAGGACAGGACAGTTCCATACCAGGCTTCATCCCAGGCAAATCAACAACTAATCAGCTTTACACCCTTAGGCAGGTGATAGAAAAATGTCTAGAGTTTCAAAACTCACTACACCATCTTTTGATAGACTTTAACGCCGCCTATGATAGCATAGCCAAAGTAGAACTTTATAAAGCCATGAGAGAATTCGGCATCCCAAATAAACTGACACGACTATGTAGGTTGACCATGACCAATGTTATAAATGCCTGGATCATTATCAAGCCCATTTAACGTCTGTAACGGGCTCCGATAAGGGGATGGGCTGGCCTGCGTCCTCTTCAACCTTACGTTGGAGAAAGTGATAAGAGACTCTGACGTACATGCGAGGGGAACAATCCTCTTTAGTTCATTCAGATACTGTCTTTCGCAGACGACATCGACATCGTTGGTAGAAATCAATTGGCTAAACAGGGATTTTTCATTCAAATCGAGCGGGTGGCACGATATTTTGGGCTGCTCATAAATGAGAAGAAAACAAAGTATATGTGTCCACATGGTGGTCCCGCAATTAGAACAGTGGAGCGCGAATTTCAATTAGTGCAATCTAGCTAGCATGATCTTTTGCGGTAGGATTGATAGAACACGACAGCGCGGCCGGCCAAGACTACGCTAGAAGGATGGCGTAGACCAGGACGCCCAAAATTATGGGATGACAAACAGGATGCCGTCAGCTCGAAATCGGGACCGTTGGAGAGATTTTTTGCGAGAGGCCAGGACCTGATACCGGTTTTAGAGCCAAATATGATTATGATGATGCGGCGTGGCTAAGTGGATAAGAGGATGGCTTATGAGCAGTAGGTTCGTGGTTCGAATCCCAGTAACACCAAAAGTATTTTTCACGGTGTCCCAACCTTCGACAAAGTCTGACAAACGTTCGAGAATTGAAAAGCTTTCAGTGACAAGTTATTAGTCACTGAAAGCGTTTCAATTCGCAGTTCGGATCCGGCATTAAATTGTAGGTCCCATCCATTTGTATGCAAAAATTTACATTCTCAACACAAATGGTTGTGAGAAGGCCTTGGACCGCAATAGTCTGTCGCGCCGAATATTATCATTATTATTATGCATTTATCTTAGCATACTAAGCCTTGACACAATATTCATGGTAACGGATGTCTGCTCAGTCACTAAAATAAAAATAAGAAGACCCCCAAATGAGATAACTATGTTTTTGGCTTTAAATAGTAATATATAGACATAGCAAATCGGCGCTCTATACTCGTGCCTACCTTTATAAATACGATAGGTGAAGATGACCTTATACCTAATGTGTTACTAGCTGCATATTAGCGTAGTGGAAGCAGCCGTATGGTTCCCATGTTAAACGACAAGATGGCTTAGATGCACGTGAACGTATGAAAAAATTTAGACTTTTAGAAAATATTGGAACCAGTTCTTTATAAATCCCCCCGGCTTGGAGAGTGGTTAATGTGATGTTATTTCCCAAGCCAGGAGTTAGATTTAGACCTACCGTTCGATGCAAATCCTACAGACCTTTTTATTCTGTGTTCGACAGAGGTATTAAGAGGCGATTAATTTTTAAAGCCGTCTTTTAACCTAATAATTATCTTTTCTAACAAAAGGAGTAAATTAAAATACATTTCCAGAACATCTAATATCTAAAAGCAGATTACTTTAGGGATTTTGCTGTAATAGTGAAAAAGAAAAAATCTACCAGGGTAGATCGAAACGAATAGTACTTGCACGTATTATGATTATAATCGAAGATGTACAGAAGATTCGATTAGGAAAAATTTCACCCTCAGGATGATTTTACAACTATAACAAAATCCATATTCGCTGATTGTGGTTGGTGTAATATCATTTTATTACAATTTTGTTCATGTTATTCAGAAGCTGCAAATTGCCAGTGCAGCTCACCTAAGCACTGAAGCAATTATTATCCTGCTGCACAACGGTACTAATATAATCGAATCGATGTTCTGCTTCTGCAGTTGTGGGTTTATTCTTTTTCTTTGCTAAGATGGCAAACACAATTATATCCTTGTAAGACATTCCATTTACTTTAATTCGATTTCATATATTATTTTGAATGTATTGTGTAGGTAATGGTTGAATTTTACGAAGAACTGCCAAACAGACTCTCAAAATATACAGCTCCATTTTTGTTCCATGCTCTTGTTAATAAAGGTGGGAATTATTTTTATTTATGGAAACTATAATACAAAATGTTAGTTTTCTAAGTTGAATACAAATAGGAAAAACGCTGAGAAGAAATTATCCTACAATGACAAGAAGTGCAGAAGAGGTACAATAGTAAGTAAACAAAATCTGAATTAATGTAAAAAAGCCACATTAAACAACCTTAATAGTATATTACATAACGAGCGAGGAAAGTTGACGTTATCCATAAGCACTTTTAAGCGAGTAATGGACGCTATTTTTTACACGACCAAAACCGGGTTTTCTGCTAAATCGGTTATGCGCAATGCAAAATTACTTTGGAAATGTGTGTTCGCTGTAACTGCAGTAAATAACAAAAGTATTTTCTATGTTAACACACTGGTATGGATAATGCCTACTTTCGAGGGTAGGTTATAGCGTAGGAAACAGTCACTTTCGTCTATGGTCGTGTGAAAAAAAACAAGTGTTGATAATTTTGTGTTATCTACTAATACTTATTTGATCAAACGAAATCATATTTACTTAACAGCTTTAATAAGTACTCCAACTAGTTTTATATTTTAATATTTTATTAGAGGAAAATATTTTGATGTTGCGCCTACAATGGTAGACTGAGGAAAATGGAGACTGAACTCGTTACTCGGTTTCCGTTATCATGATATGCAGTACAGTATTGCCAGATAAAATAAATGAACTTTAATACGATATGCAAAAGAAGAGGTAAACAAATAAAAGTTTACAATTGAATTTACGGTAAACTATTGACACATATATGAATTCTTAAATTGTAGAAATATGGTATACATGATTTAAAAGTATTAATATGCAGTACATAAGAAAATATGTGTTAGAGGTTCCGTAATGAAGTTTTTGGCCTCGCGCCAACCTTACTTTGAATTGACTAGGGACCCGATTATTTCTTTTCCTGTATTGGAGAAAAATTACCGGCGGTTTGATCGCACTTCGACCAGTCGGAAATAGTAACGGCCACCTACAATTCTAGAGCAGCATTCTGTCTTATTCGCCCTATTCTGCTGATGGCTGACCATTAGTTATCGATAGTAATATTCTAATTGAAACGATTATAGGAGTGCATAATTTATCTTCTTCGATTTTTAGTCCGAAATTGTTTTTTTTCTAATACCTCTTTCGATTTGCAGACTAGAGTTAAAATTTCTCTCTCGTGGTTTTGGTTTGGCGTTCTATTTACAAACTGTACCCGGCTACGGTATGATTTTGCGTTTTATTTGCAAGGTTTTATTTCCGACACTGTAACTTTGCTACTCGTCGGCAATCGACTGGTAAGGTTTCGTTTACTCAGCAGTATGGCGAAGAGAGATCAAGCAGACTAATTTTTCAGTTTGTTGTTCTTCTCAAATTTGGTTTCGGTTTGGCGTTCTATTTGCAAAGCGTTCACCACGATAACCACGAAAACCCTGTCATTTTGGTATCTTATTCGTGGGTAAAGTTTCGGGTACGGTTTTAATTAATCGAAAGAGGCATAAATACGATGTTATAGATGTCGCAAATCCACTACATTTTCAACATTATCTGGATTATAAGAAAATATATTGCTATAAAGATTTCTCTGAATTTGTATAGCATATATACATCATATAACGCTAATACCCTTTACTCGTTCCTTACTTCTCTTCTTAACAAATACCAATGTGTAGTATCAGCTAATTTCTCGTTATCAAACCACACAGTCAAATAGAAAACTCCTAAAAGAAAAGTATGGCAATACGAGAAAGCTAACTGGGATGGCCTCAACAATTTCTTTAGAAGCATTAACTGGCCACTTAACGCCAGTAGTGGTGCGGATGCCACTTCTGATACGATCACTAGCATAATCCTCGAGGGTATGAGACAATTTATCCCTTCCAGGACAAAGTGTATCAAACCGAAGGAAAATGCTTGGTATGATTTAAGCTGCAAAGAGGCTACTAGGAGCCTTGAGGTTTGCTTTCGGTTATAAAAAAAACCCACTGTGGAAGTGGAAGTGAACCAAATTTAGACGAGTCAGAAATGATTGCAATACTTACCTTAAACGCGCCAAATTCGACTATGAACAAAAACTGAGACACAAAATTCTTCAGTGTCCCAAAGGAAGTAAAAATTTTTGGTGATTCGTGAAACGAATTAAAAATACTCATTCACAGTGACATTCCAACTTTCAACTCTATAGACAAGGCCAATCTGCTTGCTTCACATTTCGCACCTAGCTCTGCGCTGCCAGATAGCACGTTGTAGCCGCCTGTACTTGCAAGAGTTGAATCCTCTATGGGACAGATTTACTTTCGTGCTCATCAAGTGGCTAGAGTATTAAATGATCTCAACATTCATTAATCTGCTGGGTCTAGACGAGTCAGAAATGATTGCAATACTTACCTTAAACGCGCCAAATTCGACTATGAACAAAAACTGAGACACAAAATTCTTCAATGTCCCAAAGGAAGTAAAAATTTTTGGTGATTCGTGAAACGAATAAAAAATACTGCCTCGTCTTCAATTCCAATGCTCATTTACGATGACATTCCAACTGTCAGCTCTATAGACAAGGCCAATCTGCTTGCTTCATATTTCGCAGCTAGCTCTGCACTGCCAGATAGCGCGTTGTAGCCGCCTGTACTTGCAAGAGTTGAATCCTCTATGGGACAGATTTACTTTTGTACTCGTCAAGTGGCTAGAGTATTAAATGATCTCAACATTCATTAATCTGCTGGGCCTGATGGCATTCCCCCTATAGTTCTTCAACGTTGGCATTACCACTGCGCACACTTTTCCATTTATCTTATTCTTCTGGAGTCGTCCCAATGAATTGGAAAACAGCCTTTATCCAGCCTGTTCCTAAAAAAGGCGAAACGTCATCTCTTTCTTCGTACCGCCCCACTGCACTAACATCTATACTCTCTAAGGTCATGGAAACCCTGATCAATCGTAAGCTTATGCAATTTCTTGAATCACGTGAAATCCTTAGTGACCAGCAGTATGGTTTTCGTAGGCAGCGTTCTACAGGTGACCTGATGGCTTATCTCACTGAAAAGTGGAACCAGTCTATTCACAAATTTGGTGAAAGTAAAGGTGTTGCACGCAATATTTTCAAGGCATTTGACAGAGTCTGGCCGCCAGCATGTCACTGTTTTATCGCTTTTTCCACACGCGGTGTTTAAAAGAAATATCCAGATGCATCCCGTCCATTTTCCAACCCATCCGTAATACCCGTGCCTCAACTCGAGCTCACGGGTCCACCATTAAGCCTATTTTCGGACTTTCTAACGAATTCAGAGATTCCTTCTTTAGCCGCACAATAGTTGTGTGGAATGAATTGCCTGATTCTGTGTTTCCGCTTTTGTATGACCTGCAGTCGTTGAAGACACGCGTGCATAGGCATCTCATCCCTTCTTCTCCCTAATTTCCTAACGCCCATGCTGTGCTAAGCATTATAAGGGTTCAAACCCCTTTAGGGTGTGTACATTATAAAAAAAAAAATATATCTTTTGGCTGAGTTTTTAATTGCGTTTATTATTATATATCAGTAGTGTATCATTCACTTAAATTATAAATCACAAAAATATTACTATAAAATATTTAGCAATTCATCTACATTTGTTTCCTTGTCATACTTACAACAGAAGAAAAGTAGCTAGACTATATAATAAACGACGGCAGCAACATCAACCAATTAAACATTTTTATTGTCCTTCCAAAGAGCGCGGAAACGAAGACCATTAATTAATTATAGTGTCTCTATGAGGGACAATCAAAGCGACAAACCGAGACATGGGTATATCTACGAGTGTCCTCTCCTGCGCTTCCCACACTCTTCAGGGTTGTACATCAGACCCCCAAAAGAAATCATTACAAGGATAATAATGTGCGCTTTATTAACTTTACGACGGCATCATTTTATAACGTTCAACCGATATCAAACTGCCTAAAAATGGTGTGGTGTGGTGTGCACGAGAGTACTCCAGTACTTACCATTCAAGGAAGGCGACAAGCGCAAATCCTGTGGTTCGGCGGAAAGGTGGCTTCTGGGATGTCATATATAGGCGCAATTTAGCGCAAATAGAATGAAATAATTTTCATTGTTAAATGCTAACAATATATCAAGTAGACACCACCTTTGGTGATAGTGAGAGGGAGGATGCGAGTGTATACATATATTCTTTATTTGGAGCAGAAAATGATAATGTTTTCATGCCGACGATAAACGTTGCCCGTGCCGAAGCTGATGTTCTTGTTGGTTATGTTAGAATCGCTAACGCTGAGGTTTTGCTAGTGACTATAGACGGAGTGTGTGTTTTTTGGTTTGGTATGCGCGAGCATCTAAATTCCATGGAAATTAATGTGTTAATGTTTTGCTTGTATTCTGTTCTTGTGCCATGCAGGAACACAAGGAAAAAGTAAGCGCCTTTACACGTAATTAGAAATGAAACCATGATACTAAGGCTTTTAGCAATTGGAGGAATATCAAATTGTTTGGAGTTTGCCAACAAACGAAACCATATAAACTCTATACAAGCTATAGCTGCAGAGTCAAGTAAAGCACGGCGGCATCAGGTTCACCCTCATTGCACAGATATACGCGCTTATTTCCACATTACCACCGATAGGTATTATCCTTGAAATTTAATGAAATTATAATACAATACACAGAAGTCAAGAGATTTTTACGATGTGTACCGTGTTGCGGACAGACAATGTGCGATTACAAGTATAATGTTCAAACTTAGAGGATGTGTTCTTAAAGTGTAGTAAATCTAATTAGAAAAAATGGACAAACAATCTAAACTAAAGTTTTAAATTAGCCTACTAGAATACTGACATTTTGCTAACACACTGAACCTGTTACTTACCACTCATAATGCGACAATACGTATACCGCCTTTGCTTATCAGAAAAATTCTCGTTGTCGAACCACTCATGAAAAACTTCACCCAAAAATAATTCCATTAAATCAAATTATTTAAGTTGCAAAGAGGCTGTTTGAAACAAAAAATTCGAATAGAAAGAATGCGAATAGAACAGATCAGCTTTCGCTCTCATGGGGTCGCTTTAGTTTATTAAATTCTCTATATTAACTTCACTTGCCCGTGGGTCGTCGGTCGGTCGTCGGTCGGTCGTCTGTCGTGGATTCTTGCGATCAATTTTTAACCCACTTCCCATGGCCCGATTTTATTGAAATTTTGCACACATGTGTATTTCCGGAGACAACACTTTCTATTAAATTTTGAGGCCCCTCGGGCTGCGGGGTCGGGGGGCTCCCAAACAAAAATTTTAAAAAATCTACCCGATTTTCTTCAAATTTTACACACATGTGTATACCCAATAAACAATACTTTTTCGAAAATTTGGTAGTGATCGGGTCCCGGGTTCGGCCGCAAGGCCCTTATACATTTAAATATCTGTACTGGCATCAGATATTCGTCGCCCTTTATGGACTGTGTGCGGTGTGTGCTGCGCAGTCGGCTGCGCTGCATGGTTTTGTTGGTGGTGGAGAGAGAGAGAGAAATCTTAGCGCACGCACAAATGAACCCAGCAAATGAAACGAGACATACATGTTTTATGCTTACTTCAACTTACATTTTTATTATATACTGAATTGTATTTTTATTGATGTCGTTTTTTTTGTTGTCGATATCAACTTACAGATAGAACAACAAGTTTTCACAATATTCTGTCATTTCGCGTTTTCATAAATTAGTTCGGAGCAGTCAAAGAGTTCTCAAGATAAATGTTCGTGTTTCTTATTTGCTCAGAGTATGAGCGTGCTCTAAGTGCTCAGAATAAAATGATCTGAGCTTTTTCAATTTTAACATCTGATGTCAAATGTTTGTTTCGATGATTTTCTCCTACAATAAAAAAAAATGGCCCAGGATCGAGGGGCTCCCATATCAATTTCTGCGATTAGAGAATTTAGATGGAAAAATTTTAATTTTTATTAAGAAATGTTGCAAGCCGGTGCAGAAGCTTAAAAATCACCCTTCCAGATAACGGGTTGTTTTTTTTTTTATAATGTACACACGCTAAAGGGATTTGCACCCTGTAAATGCTTAGCACAGCGTTTGCGTTAGGAAAATAGGAAGAGGAAAAGATGAGATGTCTATGCACGCGTGTCCTAAATGATTCGGGCAATTCATTCCACATAACTATAGTGCGGCTAAAGAAGGAATTGTTTAGTACGTCCGAAGATATGCCTATTGGTAGACCCGTGGGCTCGAGTTGAGGCACGGGTATTACGGATGGGTTCAAGAATGGGCGGGATGCATCTGGAAATTTCTTTTGAACACCGCTTGTGGAAAAAGCGATAAAACAGTGACAAGCAGGAAACATTCCTACGACGTTCAAGCGATTTGATTGTTTTCGCAATATTTACGTCATCAATAAGTTTTATCGCGCGGTTCTGATTTCTGTCTAGTAGATGCAATGTGGTCTTTGCGGCACGTTTCCAGACAATACAGTTGTATTCAAGTTTGCCTTGTAAATAGTAGCCAGGTCTGAGGGAGTGAAGTATATCTAGCACCGTTATAGGAAACCTAAACTTTTCGCAGCATTCTTAGCGATGGCAAATATGTGGTCATTCCAACGAAGCTTGTTATTGACGCACATACCGAGAATTGCGAGCTTTTCAGTTTCTTCGATGCAGGATCAGTTCATGGATAAAGATTGGGGGTTTGAATTACACTTGGACGACAGAAGACAGCATTGAGTTTTAGAAGCCTTAAATTCAACTCTATTATGTAGTTCCCACCTTGTTATGCTGTCAAGATCAGAATTTAACGTGCTTAACATACGTTGTTGTTCAAGTTCCACTTGTGATGAAGAGGGGCATGGATAGAGCGCGAACTCGTATGGAAAGCTAAGAGTGCTGTCGTCAGCGAAAGAATGTATTCGATTAGAAGTAGCGGATAGTAGATCATTAATGAAAATGAGAAAGAGTGTCGGAGACAAAACAGAGCCTTGAGGAACACCGGCGTTTATGCGGTGGACATTGGATTTAGAATCGTCCAATATGACCTGGATTGAACGGCCAGAAAGATAGTTACTAGTTCATTCAAGCAGGGCCTTTTTAATTCCAAAAGCATTGATTTTCGATAAAAGAGCTTGATGCCAGACTCTGTCAAATGACTTGGAAATATTGTGTGCAACAACTTTGCTTTAACCAAATTTGGTTCCACTTTTCAGTGAGATAAGCCATCAGGTCACCAGTAGAATGTTGCCTATGAAAACCGTACTGCTGATCACTGATTCAAGGTATTGCATAAACTTACGATTGATCAGCGTTTCCATGACTTTAGAAAGAATGGATGTTAACTCAATTGGTCGGTACGAGGAAAGAGATGACGGTTCGCCCTTTTTTAGGAACAGACTGGATAAAGGCTGTTTTCCAATTCATTGGAACGACTCCAGAAGCTAAAGAGAAATGGAAAAGCAGTGGCAATGCCAGCGTTGAAGAACATCTCTTCAAAACTATAGCGGGAATACCATCTAGCAGATTTATGAATGTTGAGATCATTTAATACTCTAGCCACTTGACGAGTACGAAAGTGAATCTGTTCTATAGAGGATTCAACTCTTACAAGTACCGGCGGCGAAAACGCGATATTTGGTAGCGTGAATGTGCGAAATGTGAAGCAAGCAGATTGTCCTTGTCCATAGTGCTGACAGTTGGAATGTCATTGTAAATGAGCATTGGAATTAAAGACGAGGGATTATTTTTTATTCGTTTCACGAATCACCAAAAATTCTTATGTCCTTTGGGACACTGAAGTATTTTTTGTATTATTTTCTGGTCATAGTCAAATTTGACTCGTCTAAGTTAGACATTACGATCATTTCTGACACATCTAAATTTGGTTGGGCTTTCCACAGTGAGTTTTTTTTATATAACCGAAATCATACCTCCCGGTTCCTGGTAGCCTCTTTACAGCTTAAATCATACCAAGCATTTTCCTTCAGTTTGATACACTTTGTCCTGGAAGGGATAAATTGTCTCAAACCGTCGAGTATTATGTTAGTGATCGTATCAGAAGTGTTATCCACACCACTATTGGCGTTAAGTGGCCAGTTAATGCTTCTAACGAAATTATTGAGGCCATCCCAGTCGGCTTTCTCGTGTAACCATACTTTTCTTTTAGGGATTTTTTCTTTAACTGAGTGGTTCGACAACGAGAAATTAGCTGACACAATACAATGATCTGAGGAGTCTAGAGGTGATGATTCACTGACGGTGTATTTGTTAGCGTGAGAGGTAAGAAACAAGTTAAGGGTATTAGCGGTTCGACTTACAATGTCCTGTGTGTTAAAATCAGCAAATAATTCAACATCCTTTCCTTGCGGTGTTGTTAAGTCTGAATGGCGAAACCACCTAGAATTGTGTACATTAAAATCAACCGCAATGACGATTTCAGAAAATGGATCAAGCGATAAAATTCTAGTTATAGAGTCAGACAGTGCATCTAACTTTCTACAAGATGAGACCCTGTCTAAATTAGGGCTTCGGTATATGAAGCAAGAGAGAATATATTGCTTACGCACTTTGACTTTTAGCCAAATGAAATTAAATTCCGCGTTGGAACAATGGTTGTATTGTGCTTGAGTTTAATAAGCGATATCACTAAAGTTGCTAGTCTTTTAAGCGATCTCACCATTCGTTTATCTGCACTTACGCATTATAAGGGTGAAACATCCTATCGCATTGCCGTGCAGTTCTACGGTACACCAACATTCACAGAAAATGCCGCATAATTTTTTGTTTGCTCTCGCCTGCCGGAAAAGCTCTAAATTATATCGTGTTTTGTTAAGCATCTGATTAGAAGCATCGTATTGTCAGAGAGCAACACTGCAGGTAGATTATGAAAATAAGTTCGTTGTCACAATAGCAACAAAAATACAATAAAATTAATTACTTTTTCTATAGTTTGTAGTAAGAAAATCTACAACAACAAGAGGGAAGTTGTATAAATGGTGCAATGTTCGGAAGTTTTAAAGCCACACAAGATACAAGGCTTTGCATTTACATTGTCGTAATTAAATTTCGCGTTAACGTGTTTATGGTGTGAGACATCGCAAGAGAGCTCTACTATCCACTGCTAACCATATAATACACATAAAGGAATGAAGTTCCTTGTACAGAAGTTCGGGCGCCTTATTGTGAAAATCAGCCAGCTCACTTTTTTCAATTTGTTTTGTAGAATTCCCTCTTTTGCTTACCTCTTAAGTCTTTTCATGCTCATATGCAAGTCGTCTATTGCAATTGTTTTTATTTATGATGACAACATCGATAACGACAACACGTCTTTCTATCTCTCGCAGCTGAATAATGGTCGCACATTTCTAACGGCTAGCGTAACCTGTTTGACACTCTTGCATCCCATCATAGCCAAGGGCAAAAGAAAACTTTCCACACGGGCAAAGCGGCCAAAATTGTCAAAGTCAATGTCTACCTTGGCGGTGGGTGGAGGTGTAAAAATACCTACCGACATAAATAGTCCTCCGAGATACTAAGAAGGTTCGTTAGTTCTCGCTTCGACGAATACGCGAAGGAAGGTGCAATACATGGAGATGAATGTGAAGCATCACCATTAAGTGAACATGACGCAAAAAAGAGCATTCTCCCAGAGGATGATGCGACAATAAAGCGCAATCAGTTTCATGCGCACATAAAAAGCAATAAGGATCATCGTGTAGCATACTCGTACAGGATGAGAAAAAAAACCTCTCGCAATGTAATGATTGCTAAAAAAGCACCCACAATGTCGCAATTTATCCGCCACTTTCATTCGTGAACGAACGACACTGATGGCGGAGACCCATTCAGTGGGAAAACTCCCCCTGTAGGTATCGCAGGTCAGTCATCCGTTTTGTTTCACAGTACCGCGTCTCATTCGGTACTCGGTCGGTACGAAAAGGCATCCAACCGAAGCGTCACACAGACGACACCATCAGACCGTCAAATAAATTGCATATACAAACGTTCGTCGATCCTCGGCGTCATCAGCGGGCAAGTTGGCAGGTAAAGCAGCTTCTGCAAGCTACCGATGATAATGACGATGATAGGCAGACAGAATGGTGATGAACAGGAAAATCCTGTAAGCAATTTGAGGCATTTGCCGGGCCAGCCCAGCCCAGCCAGGAAGGTGAAAATAAAAATCCAAGTCACAACAAATTAGAAAAACGATAGACAATGAAGTTTTATGCGGCGATGGTGATGCTATTAGTTGGCAACATTTACGAGAATACGACTATTATAGCTGCCCGGCTGCCTGGATGGCTGGTTTAAATGTTAAGTATGACTTGCATGATTGATTGTAAATAATGTAAAAGTTTATTGCACAATAATGTGCAGTGGAGCACATTATTTGCAATTTTTTTTGTTGTTTTTGTATTTTGTATTATGATCGGCATCGAACTAATTTATATATATGTAGATAATATCGTAACATCCTATTGAAAATGTCATGAATTTGATGGAATGGGTGGATGCAAAATTACATTTTTTATCAAAAAAAAAATAGAATTAAAATGTAATTAATTCTCCCTGGTATTACCATTATACATAACGTAAGTTTTTCCATCTATCTTATTCTCTTGGACTTCCTAAGTAGTTAGAAATGGGGCAAGTCTTCGTCTGCGCCTTCATAACGACTTATAGTACTTACATCCATTCATTCCACGAGCTAATCAACAGTTAGCTAATAAAATATCTTGAAACTTAAGAAATTCTTAATGACGGGAAATATGAATTTTGTGAGCATGGTAATTTGATGGCATATCTCACCAAACAGTGGAACTAGTCGATTCATTAATTTTTACCGTTATTTAATATCATTTCACTTGATATATCTACGGCATTTGACAGAGTTTTGCATCAAGCTCTTCCGTGTTTTTGGAGTCGATGAAAAATGGCTTTATTTCATTAGAAGCTTTCTTTTCGATCGCTCAATTCCGTTTGTTTTAGACGTTTTCAAGCGTGAAATTCACCACATAAAAGCAGGCGCACCCCAAGGCTCTGTTCTATTGTATTTATGATATTATATCTTGATCTACTAATTCTAATCTAATTCACCCTTTCGCTGACGACGGCGTTTTCAGTTTCTCCCCCTTTTTAACTGAATCGAAAAGGACTACGGTACAGTAAATTATGACCTGGATTTAAGGCCAAAATGTTCGATTCAAACAATTACCAAAAACTTTTTTTTTGTCATCCTCCTACGACAACTACCCATGCATAATAACACCCAAGGCGATAGGGCAACGTCAGCATAATTGTCCCAATTGTGTCGGTACACTGTAGAGGAATGTAGATCAGATTTATTCTATTTTATCAATTCGTGCAATTTAATTTTTACCAAGCCATTCCTTTAGCTTTGCCTTTTATTCCTTGAATATTGTCTGGTTTTTTATATAAAACTGTTATCTGTTCCGATTCTTTTGATTTTATATAATACGCATATAAACCATGTTCGTGAATTATAAAATTAACATTAAAAAAAATTATGCCATAATAGAATTCGGCATCCCAAATAAACTGACGCGACTAAGTCGGTTGACTATAACCAATGTTATAAGCCAAGTAAAGATATCCGGATCGTTATTGAACGCGCCGAGCAGAAAATTCACGGTGGGAAATCTAGTTCCTTATAGGCGCTCTCAATAAATTTGTTGGATTGGGGCTTTAATTATGTGTTCCCCACAATTGCACTGGAAATATGGACTTTCTTCTGCTACTTTCGCTGGTGCTCTGTTATGAAAATTATTTTATTTTATCTTATCTTATTTTAGTTTACCCATGTTGAGCAAAAATTTAAATTTTGCAAATGTTATTTAATTGAAATAAGATTAATGATACTTATATACCTTAATTTTATCTATTTTAAAATCTTAAAATGGCTAACACAAGTTCCACACAGCGCGCTTACTATGACTGTGAACTGTCAAAGACAATGGAAGAAAAATTACTATCAACACAGTGCATTGCATTATTACAGCTTCTACTATAAAGGTGTTTTCCCAGCCGTTGTAAACTTACTGTGACCAGGGTTCAGAAAAAGGGATCGTTACAATAAATTTCTCTTTTATTTCGATAGATTTACAAGTGCTTTTTTAAGAAATGTTGAGGTAGTCCGGGCACTACGTAGGCTTTGACGAGAGCCTTCGTGCGCCTTTGGCGTTATGTGCCCGCAAGCTTGAGACGAGCGTAAATCCTGAGCGATGCGTGAGCCTTAGAAGAGCGTGTACCCTGAGCGATGCGTGAGCGTAAGCCTGGGACGAGCGTGAATCCTGAGCGAAGCGTGAGAGTGAGCCTGAAACGACCGTGTACTCTGATCGATGCGTGAGCGTCAGCCTAAGACGTGCGTGCATCCTGAGTGATGAGTGAGCGTGAGCCGAACGTGAATCCTGAGCGATGTATGAGCGTTAGCCTGAGACGAGCGTGAATCCTGAGCAATGCGTAAGCCTAAGACGAGCGTGAATCCTGTGCCATATGAGAGCGTAAGCTTAAGACGAGCGTGGATGTCAACGACGAGAAGCTAGGCTAGCGGGCAGGGGTTCATGTGGTGAAAATAATATAAAAAATACCAGGGGCAGCGAGATGCTGGGCAGAAGTAAGCGCAGCAGCAAGTAGCTTCTATCAACTTAAACTGCTGCTTCACACGGCAGAGACGCGAGCAGCGAAATGCTTGGCAGAGGTAGGCGCAGCAGCAAATAGCCTCTATCAACTTAAACTGCCGCTTCACACGGCAGAGACGCGAGCAGCGAAATGCTGGGCAGAGGTAAGCGCAGCAGCAGGTAAAATGCAGAGGATTTAGTACAAAAATGACTTACAACGACGTGATACAGACAACAAAAGAGAAGAAACTAAGAGAGCAATCGCCTGCGTCTTCGCCATTTTATGCTATTTTACATGGCCCAATTGCTTTTAATTGACTTTAGTATCTATTTGTTGCTGCACTGCGTTGGTAAAGGGTGCATCCAAATTTGAGCAAAAAGTATATTACTTGTTTTGTGTGAACAAAATTCGGCCACAAGAATTTTGTTCCTCACACTACACAGTGCATTTGCAAATAGTCAATGTAAGTAAGCAAATCAATTTTGTATAATAAATTCGCTAAATATAAGTAATTAAATATAAATCTATCTTAATTGATCAAACCATTTCTAATGAGTTTTCCTTATTTTTTCAGGTACATCTGTGACCTCTGATGATCTCAAACATGCTAAGTGACTGGCATAATTTTTAAGAATGTTTTTTTGCAGTAGGGACAAGGTGCCGAAAGACCTGTTTGTTCTCTCGTACTGGTCATCTATATGAGGCAACCACGCCTCCTCGGAATTCAAACAGTCTAATTGGCCTTTCGTCTTCAATCCTGCAGAACATGACATGCAGCTTCCTGGCATTTACCATCGACCTGCATCATCGCAAACATTTGTTATAATGGCCCAATACCATTTCCTTTCGCGTACTCGAAAAATGTAATCGGCAATACAATTATCGGGAATCGTTCATAGTGCGGAACTATTGGTTGACCGATGTTTCAAATGTTAAATTATGTTAAACTTTTTGTTAATCATTAACTTTTGCTTCTTCTCCATAGCTCTGCAGGTGCGAAAGTGCTATACTTTTTATGGATATTTCTAATTTATTCCATAGAAACATCCACTGCTTTTTTTCCGCGTTTGGAAATTCGTATTTCCTATCTTGGTAACCACAAGACCGATTGTTGAGGCTTGGTGTGTACCCGCCTTGAGGTTTTTGTTCGTGAATTTTGCTCAGTTGTATTTGTCTTATTATGGAAAGCCATCGCAGCTGGATTTCAATAATTATAGCAATATTCCCTTTTAATCGGAGTCATTGATCAGCTGATCATTGTCGTACATGTGTTCGATATTCGTGAAAACATCAACACAATCCGGTGGCAATGTCACAAGAATCCGTAGATTTTCCTCTTTCCTATCGATCTATTTATTTTTTTCTAGTTGAAAACCTGGGTAGCGGTCATCCATCAGCAGAATAGGGTGATTAACACATAATACTCATCAGAACTACACGTGGCCGTTCTGATTTTTCTCATTGAATGTACGCTGAATGTATAGAGCTCGAGTTCCACAGCAGTTAACCGATAACCTGTCGAAGTATAATTTTTACATAAAAACAATCCAGGAGATGCAGGCAGTAACGTCTTATAAAAATTAGAATTTGGCATATACTACAGCTGTTATGAAAGACATCATATGCTCGGTCTAGGCTTTCTAATCAGCAAAAGAATGAAACCCACTTACCGGCCTCAAAGCACTAAATGAACGGCTATGCAGTGTTCGCGTGCGGGCAGAATTAAAAACAAAAGCCCTGTAAACGTTTACGCACCTACAAAATGTTCCCGAGATTTTTTATTTTTCTTTTTTAATCTGCAAACCTCAAGGGATTTGCACAACGTGGGCGTTATGAAATTAGGGAAACGAAAAGATGAGATGTCTATGCACATGTGTGTTAAATAACTGCAGATCATATAAATGCGGAAACACCTGAAATGGGAACCCTGAATTGGTTAGTATGTCCAAAGATAGGCCTAATGTTAGACCCGTAGGCTCTAGTCGAGGCACGGGTATTACGGATGAGTTTAAAAATTGGCGGGATAAAAAATAAAAGCGATAAAACAGTGACAAGCAGGAAACATTCCTACGATGTTCAAGCGATCCGATTGTTTTCGCGATATTTACTTCACCAATAAGTTTTATTGCGCGATTCTGATTTCTGTCTAGTAGTTTTAGGAAACATAAACATCTCGCAGCATTCTTGGCGATGGCAAATATGTGGTCGTTCCAAGGAAGCTTGTTGTTGAGGAACATATTGAGAATTGAGAGTTTTCAGTTTGTTTGATGCAATATCCATTCATGGATATAGGTTGGGGGTTTAAATTACGCTTGGCGTCAAAAGACAGCATTGCGTTTTAAAAACGTTAAATTTAGTTCTATTATTTAGTCCGCATCTTGTTATGCGGTCTAGGTCAGAATTAAACGTGTTTACATACGTTGTTGTTCAAGTTGCACTTGCGATGTAAAGGGTCGTGCAGAAAGTGTAAAATCATAAAAAAAAGTTAAGAGTGCTGTCGTCAGCGAAGAATGGATTGAAAGTTGATGATTAAACAGCCCAGAAAATTTTAAATTTTTCCTGTAAATTCTCTAATCGGAGATACACATGTGCATAAAATTTAAAATCTCGCGTACTTTTTAAATTGGTATTGGTGGCTCCACGCTACCAGATTGCGCGTTCTCGCCCGCCGCCTGTACCTTTAAAAGTCGAATCCTCTATGGGACAAATCTACTTTCGTACTGGTCAAGTAGCTAGAGTATAAAATGATCTCAACATTCATACATCTGCTGGACCTTATGGTGTTCCTGCTACAGTTTTAAAAAGATTGCCACTGCGCAGGCTTTTCCATTTCTCTTATTCTTCTGGTGTCTTCCTAAGAAAGTGGAAAACAGCCTTTGTCCAGCCTGTGCTCAGAAAAGGCGAACCGTTATCTCTTTCCTCGTACCGACCAATTGTTATAACATCCATACTTTCTAAAGGCATGTAACGCTTTATACATTACCTCGATCACGTGAAATCCTTAGCGACCAGCAGTACAGTTTTCGAAGGCAACGTTCTACAAGTGATCTGATCACATATCTCACCGAAAAGTGGAACCATAGTATATTCACAAATTTGATTAAAGTAAAGTTGTTTCTCTCGATATTCCCAAGGCATTTGACAGAATCTGGAATCAAGATCTTTTGTCGAAAACGAATATCTATGGAATTGATAATACCCTGCTTCTTTGGACTAGTAACTTCTTTTCTGTCCGTTAAATTCACTCTTTCTCATTTTCATTAATGATCTCCTATCGACTACTTATAATCCAATTCATTCTTTCGCTGACGACAGAACTCTTAGCTTTTTATATAAGTTCGCACTTTCTGCACGCTCCTCTTCATCCCTAGTACAATTTGAACAACAACGTATGTTAAGCACGTTAAATTCTGACCTTGACATCATAACAAGATGGGGACAACACAATAGAGTAGAATAGAACGCTTCCCAAACTCAATGCTGTCTTCTGTCGTCTAAGCCGATTTAAGCCCATTTAAGCCCTAAACCTTTATCCGTGAGTGGATAGAAAGAAACTGAAAAACTCGAAACACTTGGTATGTCCGTCAACGACAAGCCTCTTTGGAATGACCACATATATGCCATCGCTAAGAATGCTGCGAAATGTTTAGTTTGAAAAAATTCTTGTTTTACATGAGCATTTCGACTGTCGTAAGTCGAAATACTACAGATACATAATCGGCCCCCTGGTAATTGCTACCTGGTTCTTTTTAAATTCTCTATATTAACTTCGCTTGCCCGTGGGTCGGTCGTCGGTCGTGGATTCTTGCGATCAATTTTTAACCCACTTCCCATGGCCCGATTTTATTGAAATTTTGCACACATGCGTATTTCCGGAGACAACACTTTCTTTTAAATTTTGAGGCCCCTCGGGCTGCGGGGTCGGGGGGCTCCCATACAAAAATTTTAAAAAATTTACCCGATTTTCTTCATTTACACACATGTGTATACCCAATAAACAATACTTTTTCGAAAATTTCGTAGTGATCGGGTCCCGGGTTCGGCCGCAAGGCCCTTATACATTTTTTAAATATCTATATGTACTGGCATCACATATTCGTCGCCCTTTATGGACTGTGTGCGGTGTGTGCTGCGCAGTCGGCTGCGCTGCATGGTTTTGGTGGTAGAGAGAGAGAGAGAAATCTTAGCGCACGCACAAATGAACCCAGCTAATGAAACGAGACATAAATGTTTTATGCTTAATTCAACTTACATTTTTATTTACTGAATTTTATTTTTATTGATGTCGTTTTTTGTTGTCGATATCAACTTACAGATAGAACAACAAGTTTTCGCAATATTCTGTCATTTCACGTTTTCATAAATTAGTTCAGAGCAGTCAAAGAGCTCTCAAGATAAATGTTCGTGTTTCTTATTTGCTCAGAGTATGAGCATGAATTATGTTTTCAATGTAACTTAGTAAATTTTAAAAAAAGATCTTTCTTTATTAAAATAATATTACAAGTCACAAGAAAATTATTTAAGACAATATCTTTATTGAATGATTCTATATCCTGTATCACTGTGTATAAATTTGTAGAATGGAAGTGTTAATAATACAATCCGTTAAACAATACTGAATGAATGTTGGATACTTAATGAATGTTGGATGGAAACTTAATGAATCCCGGATACTTAATGAATTATGAATACTGAATGCTTCTGCTTTTATACTTATTTCTATATACTTATTTTGTTATGTGATCCAACTTGTGTTGTGAAATAGTTTTGGACTTTGAACTTGTTTTCGTCTTTGAGGACGTAAACATGTTATTGTCTTAGATCTGATTTGAGATAAGGTTGTTTTCATGTTCTAGCATGTTTTGAATAGATATCTAAATTCGTCGTAATTGACCATCTGGCGTTTTGATCATTGATTGGCCTTGAATTGAAGATGGTAAACATGTTGACAAAATTCGTATTGTGATATAAGATTGGCCTTGAATGTTAAAGTAGTAAACAAGATGATTTCATCATGTTGTGAAATTGGTAAACAAGATATGAAGTTGGATCGCATTTACATTATTCTTATTCTATGTGATTATGTGATTACATATCTTATATTGTTATTCAGTATTTCTATATTATAACGGGTGCCTGTAGTGGGATATTCTCTATGTTAACACCCCCACCGCTAGCCTGAGGCTCCGACGAAGTAGTAGCTTTACATATTGATATTTTCTTATATTTTAAAAGTTTATAAATTGATAATATGATTATTAGTATGAAAATTATGGATATATAAGATGTATGAAAATAGGTTTGTTCTTTAGTTTTTATAGTAATTTCTTCAATATGTTTTCTATTGTTTTCTATTTTTTCGATATGAAAATCTTCTAATTTGATTATTTCGATACTTTTATTTTCTATTACTTCTGATACAAAGTATGGAAGAATGATATCATCTTTTATTTTAAAATATGAATTTATATATGTTTTATTTTCGATTTCTATATTACAGTTTTCGAATTTAATTATTTTGCTTCCATATATATCTATTTTTAATTGATTACAGTTATGTTTGATTTTAGAATTATTTTAGAAATATTTTTCGTTACTACAATTCCTGGGATTATTTCTTTAATTTCTTCCTCTGTAAAATTTTTCATTTTGCAATAGGCTTTTTCAAATTTAATAATATTTGTAGTACAGTTGTTTCTTATTTTATTTAAGTTTTTCTCTAACTTATCTTTTACATTTTTATCATATATATTATTATTTTGATCTATTATAAAGGTGCTTTCGTTTAATGATATGGTTTTATTGTTTTTGTTTGGCATTGGTTCAATGATAATAGTGGAATATGAGGAGTTAGAATATTCGGGTATTAAGAGGATTATTATAATAAGTTCATATTCGAATATTACGGCTATTTTTGTGTCTTTAAGTCCTTGGATATTTTTAGCTAGTTTTAGTTCCTTTTCTGTTAAAATATTTCTTGTAAGTATACCAAGTTTGCTTGTTAGAATAATTTGTTCTATGTCGTCTATGTGATGTCGGAAAAGATTGATGTCATAATTAATTTGATAAATATGTTCTATGTAATTTATTTCTTTTTCTATCTTAGTAATGTCCTTTTTATTTAGTTTATGAGTTACTTTTATGTGTTTTTCCTTTTGTTTTAATTGTTGGTGAATTGTAGTTTTGATATTTCTTTTTCCGTTTGATGTGTGATTTATAATATTTTAAATTATTTCGTTTATCGATTATATGATTTTCGTCTATTTTTTCTGCATCAAGTTTTCTGAATTTCGTGTGATTTTTTCCACCGCGTGTTTCTTTAATGAAAGTAGTTCCTGGTTGTATTTCTAAATCTTCTCTTTTTTTATTTAATTTATTTATGGAAGTTTGTTTTTTCTTGATTATTTTATCTTTAATAGAATCATATTCGTTGTTATGTATTTTTCCATTTTTAAAATCGATTGGTTTTTTATCAGTAGTTGAATGTATGGTATTGTTATAATAATTTATAATTTTTAATATCTTTTCTTCAACAGTATTATTATTTGTGTTTGGATCATGCCTTAATAATCTAATGTGTTCATTGATTGTGTTATGTAGTCTTTCTACATCTGAATTGGATGTGTGGTTATAATTTGAGGTATAATGAATTTCTATATTTTCATTTTGTAAAAATTCTTTAAGTGGAAGAGCTTTAAATCCTAGCTCGTTATCTACAATTAATTTATTTATTGGTCCAATAGCAGCGATTAACGTTAGAATGCTTCTTTTAAATTCTGTCCATGTTCTTGCTGTGATTTTTATTGCTTGAGCGAATTTGCTGAATTTATCTATGAACGTGACAAAGAGTTGTTTTTCAAGTGAATAGAAAACGTCTGCATGAATAATTTCGTTTGGTGCTGAAGGGGTTTCCGTTAGTTGATATTTATTTTTAATTGGATTTCGATCATATTTTTCTAAATTACATATTTCGCAATTGTTGATAAATTGGGTTATTCTAATATTGAACTTTGGATGATAAAATTTTAAGAATAGTTCTTTGTATACTTCTATGATTCCTCTGTGGTTATTTCTGAGATGTTCATTTTTTATGATTTCAAATAATTCTTCTTCATCTGTTATATCTTTTAGGAATTTGTTAGTTTTAATAATTTTTAATTGTCCTTGGTCTGCAAAATATTTTTGATAAACATCTTCTAATGTTTTTATAAATTCTTCGTTATCTGCATAAAGACAGTTTAAGGATTTTGGGTTAAAATGCGATTTTAAGAGTATTAATGCTGTTTCTTCATCCAGTGATTTGATATAAATAACTTTTCTATTTTTATTAAAAATTTTTATTTGTTTAATTCTTAATGAACCGGAAGTAATTTTAAAGATTGCTATTTGTGTTTTAAATATATTTAAAGGGGATGTACTAAGTGCAAATATGTTTGATCTATTTTCTTCATTTCTTTCTGTAAGATTTATTTCTATTCGGGAGAGTGCATCTGCATTTTTATTTTTGGTTCCTTTTTTATATGTGATTTCATAATCAAATTCGGATAGTTTTAGTCTCCATCTTACTAGTTTTGAATTTGGTTCTTTGATTGAGAAAAGCCAAGTTAAAGGTTTATGATCGGTTTCGATTGTAAATTTACGTCCAAAAAGATATGGTCTAAAATATTTTGTTGACCAGACGATTGCTAATAGTTCTTTTTCAATGGTGCTGTAATTTATTTCATGTTCATTTAATGTTCTGCTAGCGTAACATATCGGATGATTATTTTGAGAAAGTATTGCTCCTAAAGCATAATTACTAGCATCTGTTGTAAGGGTAAAATTTTTATTGAAATCGGGATAACTTAATATTGGATCATTTATTAATAATTTTTTAAGTGTGTTAAAACTTTCTTGATATTTTATATTTGAAATGTCTAATTTAGCATTCTTTTTTAAGAATAATGTCATTGGCTTTGCTATTAATGAATAGTCTTTAATGAATTTTCTGTAATAACCCGTTAGTCCTAAAAATTGTTTAATTTGTTTCGTTGTTTTGGGTATTGGAAATTTATTTACGCATTCTATTTTTTTTGGATTTGGTTTTATTCCGTTTTGTGTCACAATGTGTCCAAGAAATTCTGTTTCTTTCTTTAGAAATTCTGATTTATCTAATTGAATTTTTAGATTTGCTTTCCTTAAGCAATTAAATATTAAATTGATTGAATGTATATGCTCTTGTATTGAAGTAGAGAAGATGATAATGTCGTCCAGATAGACTAAACAAATCTTATTGATATAATCCTTTAAGATATTGTTCATAAGTCTTTGAAATGTCGCTGGGGCTGTCTTCAGTCCAAATGGCATTCTTAAGAATTCATAATGTCCTCCTTCTACGCTAAAGGCTGTTTTATAAATTTTTTTTTCCTCAATTTCTATTTGATGAAATCCCTTAGCTAAATCAAGGGTTGTGAAATACTGGCATCTGCCCAGTTTATCTAATATATCATCAATATTTGGTAGAGGGTACTTGTCGTCTATTGTAACTTCATTTAGTTTACGATAGTCTATGACAAGCCTCCACTTTTGTTTTCCACTGGCGTCGACCTTTTTCGGTACAATCCACACAGGGGCTGAATAAGGCGAATGGCTCGGCCTTATAATATTATTTTTGAGGAGTTCTTGAATCTGGGTTTTGACTTCATCTTTATGTATGTAAGGATATCTGTATGACTTCGCGTTTATTGGTACATTATCAGTAGTACGTATTTCATGTTTAATTGCATTTGTAAAAGAGAGATTTGAATTTTCTTGATAAAAAATGTTTGAATATTGGTTTATTATTTTCAATAATTTTTGTTTCTCCTCTGCGTTGAGATGTTGAGTTCGTATTTGTTCCGTTAATAATTTATTATTATATTCTTCTATTATAGAGAAATTTTTTATATTAACTTCTTCAATTTCATTTGGATTTATTTCAAATGGACCTTGGCATTTTACATTCGTTTGAACTTCAATCTTATGATTTTCAACATTGTAAATTCCTTCATCAAAAATTATTTCGTTTTTCAAGAACTTCTGCTTCTTGAGGTAAACTAATCCTTCTTGTTGATTCACCAATAACTGTACAGTATGTTTGTTTGATCTTTCAAACAACATTTGTATAGTTTGTCCATTGATTTCTAATAGATTATGTTTATAATCTATTTTAGCGTTAAATCGTTTTAGTATGTCGTTTCCAATAATACCGTCGTATTTGTCATGGAACGCGCAGACTAAAAAGTCAATTTTTTGCTTGAGATCACCAAATTCTTTAAAAAGGGGAACTGATACTCTTTCAGTTACGTTTATATTATGTTGTAGTGTTTTAATTTGAATTTTATTAATTGGTACTTTCCATTTAGGATTACAAAGACCTGGATTTATAATAGAGTTTGTTGCTCCAGTATCGATAATAAATTTTAATGGATTTTTATTAGATTTGATTTTTACATATGGTAAATCTCCTCCGAGGCTTGTAAGTGAAAATTTTCGCTTGTTTCGCATTTATTTATGTCCATAGGTTCGACAGTTTGATTTTGTTGGATATCAGGCAAATTATTTGGAATGTCACTTGTGAATTGATGATAATTTGGTTGTCTATAATTATTATAACTATTATTTCTATAATTATTGAACTGTCTGTTCTTATTCTGATATTGATCGGATCTATAATTATTATAGCTATCATTTCTATAATTGTTGAACTGCCTGTTCCTATTCTGATATTGGTCGGATCTATAATTATTATAGCTATCATTTCTATAATTGTTAAGATGTTCATTTCTGTTTGGGTTTTGTTGGTATTTATTTCCATATTCTTGTTTATTTGGAGAAAAATTATTATTTTTATTGTAATTATTATTATAACGTATTTTCCTATTATTATTGTGATTATAGAATGGTTCTGGATTTGATTGATCTGCGTAGCCTGTTTGACTAAGTATATCAATTGCTGATTCTAAATTCTCAGGATTTCTACAAATTAGAATTGTTTTCATTGGTTCAGGTATTTTATTTTTAAATATATCAAGTGCAGTACGTATGTTATTTAATGAACATTCGTTCGCTATTTTACCAGGGCCAGTTACTAATAAAGTTTTGTTATTTAATTTTCGTAGTTTATCTTTTATTTCGTTGAAAAAACCTAAAACATTGTTTTTGAAAGTAACACCTCTCAATTCGTCGAAAAGTTGTTCTACACTACGTCTTTCGGCAAAGTTATTTTGTAAAACGATTTTGATATCATTCCAAGCAATGGCTTGGGTATTAATTTCTATTACTTCTCTAGCTTTTCTGATAAGTTTGCTTCTTATTATGTCCGAAAATAAATATTGAGAAAGGTCATCGTAAGTTATTAATAGGGGATTTATTCTGTCTACTAAATTAGTGAATGTTAATAAGTTGTCCGAATTTCCGTCAAAGTAAGGAAGGGCGTTTAGGTATTTAATAGGATTTAGGATTATTTTATTTTCTAAGATAATATTATTTTCTTGCATTAAATTATTTACTTGATTTTCCATTTTGATTTTATTAAATATTTGTTTGTAATAATAAAAAAAAAAATAAAGTAACCTTATATAAAAATTGTAGATTTTATTTGTTAAAAATTATTTAAATTGTGTATATATTTTTTAATAGTAAAAATGTCTATGATTTCACCTTGATTTAATTTTCAGATCAGCAATTTGATGATAAATATTGATTGATGTTCTTTGTTAATTTATTATGTTGAATCGTCTTTTATTTGTCTTCTAATGATGCTGCGGATAATTGTCTTTGATTCGTCTTCTTTATGTTGATTTGACCAATAGTTTATTTTGTTAATGTTCTTTATTTTGTAGAAAATGTTCGTAAAATTTTTCACTTAATTTTGTGAATAATGCGATTATTTTTGTTGTAAAAATGGTTCACTTATTTTTGTAAATGATGTAATTATTTTTGTAAAAATGTTTATAAAAATGGTTCACTTATTTTTGTGTATAATGTAATTATTTTTGTAAAAATATTTGTAAAATTTCTGCACTTCTGCTGTAGAAATTTTGTTCACTATTATTGCGAATAATGCAATAATTTTCGTAGAATTTTGTGAAATTTCTGCACTTCTGCTGTAGAAATTTTGTTCACTATTATTGCGAATAATGCAATAATTTTCGTAGAATTTTGTGAAATTTCTGCACTTCTGCTGTAGAAATTTTGTTCACTATTATTGCGAATAATGCAATAATTTTCGTAGAATTTTGTGAAATTTCTGCACTTCTGCTGTAGAAATTTTGTTCACTATTATTGCGAATAATGCAATAATTTTTCGTAAAAATATTTGTAAAATTTCTGCACTTCTGCTGTAGAAATTTTATTTTTTCACTTTTGTTGTTGTGGAGTGCTTTAAATTTTTTAAAAAAAATAAGTCTTAGTTGACTAGCACTATCCTACCGACTGCGCCAATTATGTTTTCAATGTAACTTAGTAAATTTTAAAAAAAGATCTTTCTTTATTAAAATAATATTACAAGTCACAAGAAAATTATTTAAGACAATATCTTTATTGAATGATTCTATATCCTGTATCACTGTGTATAAATTTGTAGAATGGAAGTGTTAATAATACAATCCGTTAAACAATACTGAATGAATGTTGGATACTTAATGAATGTTGGATGGAAACTTAATGAATCCCGGATACTTAATGAATTATGAATACTGAATGCTTCTGCTTTTATACTTATTTCTATATACTTATTTTGTTATGTGATCCAACTTGTGTTGTGAAATAGTTTTGGACTTTGAACTTGTTTTCGTCTTTGAGGACGTAAACATGTTATTGTCTTAGATCTGATTTGAGATAAGGTTGTTTTCATGTTCTAGCATGTTTTGAATAGATATCTAAATTCGTCGTAATTGACCATCTGGCGTTTTGATCATTGATTGGCCTTGAATTGAAGATGGTAAACATGTTGACAAAATTCGTATTGTGATATAAGATTGGCCTTGAATGTTAAAGTAGTAAACAAGATGATTTCATCATGTTGTGAAATTGGTAAACAAGATATGAAGTTGGATCGCATTTACATTATTCTTATTCTATGTGATTATGTGATTACATATCTTATATTGTTATTCAGTATTTCTATATTATAACGGGTGCCTGTAGTGGGATATTCTCTATGTTAACACATGCTCTAAGTGCTCAGAATAAAATGATCTGAGCATTTTCTATTTTAACATCTGATGTCAAATGTCTGTTTCTATGATTTTCTCCTACAATAAAAAAAATGGTCCAGGATCGAGGGGCTCCCATATCAATTTCTGCGATTAGAGAATTTACATGAAAATTTTTAATGTTTATGGGTTGTTTTTTTACAGAATATCTTTATTTTATTGTGGACAAATAACTCAGTGGAACTAGAAGTATCATAATGCGTAAGATTGTTATTGTTGCTAAAGCCAACTGAAGTCTGTAAAGACTTTAATTGATATAATCAGCGGATAGCTGGCATAGACAAATAATATGTTTATTGTTAAGAAAAGTTATCAAATGGACAAGTTCTCTATTCGTGTTATAGCTAACACGTGTGTTAACGAACGGATAGTGATTTTTTATTAATACGGCTGTAAGAATATTATCTTCTCGAAACGGTTGATTAAGAATAAATAACCGATATTTTCTCACTGACTGACTGACTGACTACTTTACAAGTGTATTTGTGAAATAAAGCTCTATATAATCTATAAATAAGATAACTTGTGTTAGTGGTTATTTGCAAAATCCTTTTTGAAGTCTCTAGAAAGCCGAAATTTCGTAATAATATTATAATTCATAGTATTTTTGCTGTGCGACAATACTTGACTTGCTGCGTATCAATAGTGTGTGAGTAACGTTTCACTTTGTAGTTAGTCTGTTTTATTGCGTGTTTCGAAATTCAGCCAATTTGGCTAAGTTGTGTGGTGCAAATAAAAAAAAAGGTTTGCTTTTAAAAGGATGTCATCGATAAAAAATCATTTATTTATATTAAACAAGCTGTGCTTGCAATTAATGGTACTAAGCAACTCGCAAAAAAAAATTAAAAAAGGGTATTGAAAACTATAAATCGCTTGCCATTAAGTCCTTTTTAGATGAAGTCCCATTTTCATCTATTGCTACGGTGCTTGTAAATGTCGCCCCGAATGCAATCGCAATAAATTTATCATACGCCTTGACATTTCCCGTTGGCATTTTTTGTTGTTGTTTTGTTCAGCTAGTTTGTTGGTATGCATTGCATATTGCAAAACTTCCATGCAGCAAGAACAGCAGGACACAATGTCGTCCTTTTTAATATAAATTGCTTGCACGATGATGATATGTGAATATTACACGAATCATGGCCGCGACTACCTTAAACGGTGTCATTTATACATCCTGGCAACAACGCATTAACATCCATTTAGTATACATGTGTGTGTGTGTGTGTGTATTATAGCACCACGTGGATACAAATACATTTATTGTATGCATGCATGAGAATGAGGTGTTCAACGACCATTAAACAACCATCAAAATAAATTGTCCAACACGCATCAAAATTAACGCCAATTTACCCAACAGCAACATAAACAACAAAAAATATTGTTAATGCCTTTTGCAAGAACGGTCTCTGGTGTGGATGTGTGGACTGAGGAAAAATTAACAAAATAAAATACAATTTCGAAACAAAAAAAAGAGAAAAAAACATCATTGGGGCGAAATATGTCGCACCGCAAAAATGTGTCCGCATCGTGTACGGATGGATGCAGATGCCCTCTGTAAAAAGAGGAAGAGTGGAGGATTTAACAATTTGTTAAATTTAATTTTTTCCATGTCACAACAGAATTGACACCTACACCAGGTTGAGATGCGGTCGCAGTTTGTCGCGCACGTATTTCATTAAAAACAGCAGCAGCAGCAGGACCCTTTGATCTTTTACATCGATCACAATCCAAACAAACCAAAAAATTTAATTCGATGAGGTTTTCGTTTGTGTACTGAGATTTTCCCTATAAAACCCTTTCAGGTTAAATGTAAAACGCTGAGGTCCAGTCAGGAAACCAAAAGGAAATCAATTGATTTGCAAAAAATTCACTAACATCAAGTTAGTCCTTATTTTGGATATTGGCAATTAAGACCAACTCAAGCGAAAGCGACGCAGCGTGTGCACTTCAGTTGAGAAAAAAGTCCTTACTATGCAGAAAAATTTCGATTATGGTAAAATAACTACCTACACCTACCTATATATATATATATATATATATATATATATATATATATATATTCGGTAAAGAAAGAATCGGGTGAGCTGACTGCCCGTCTACCGGGTGTGGAAAAACCTCTAGTAATTAAGCGGCATTTGGATTTTGATTGATTGGATCTCATGCACGGCATTCAGGCGGTTGATGGATGCCATCAGATGTAGCCGGTAGTCTCCCTGCAACAGCACGTAAAGTTCGGTTTGAGGGAGTGCAGGGCTATAACAATGACGACGACGAACGCACAATTTCAGCGCAGTCAGCAATTAATTTTATGGTCGGGTGTGCACAATATGTGGTGAATGGTTCAGCCGGCAGTCAAGTCCTCAACTGACTGCATCCAAAGAGGGAGGCTATTCTACTGGAAGCAAAACATAGGTTACCACAAGTGGCAAGACCCCCATATCCGGTTGATGGGACACTGCAACTGACCGAAGCGGAGCAACTCTGGCTTCTGCATTCTATACCTGCGTCCGTTCAGTTCCATTCAGTTTTAATAGTCAAATTAAAGGCCAGCCATGGTGCATGCCTCTTCCCTCTATCCTTTACCCTGTGCTCATATAACCGCAACAAAATTGCAAACGCAGCCTTCGCTTTGTCTCTATCACATGGTGCTCGGATGTGATTTTAAAACGCATTGCATTACATTTCTAAATAATAATTACAAATTGTTACAAATTTTTCGGAAGGCAGGACAAGGACGACAACGTGTAACATATAGTATGTGACTCCAGCTAACCGTAATGGTAAAAGTCATATTTCAGCGGTTAATTGTCTGAGATGAAGGTATTTGGTTTCCAGGTATTGGCTACTGGCACACCTGCCTATAAGCAGACATTAATCCACTTTAATACCCTAATCCCTTTCAGACCATAACATAATGCAGGCGATGGAATGGTTCTAATGTGAAATTGCAGACAATAATAGTATGCTTCGTTGGGTTCATTGAAACATAGACCAGGAGCGGGTATAGTGTATTTTGCCACAGGATAATCGAGTAGAAATTAAGTATAAAATGAATTCTTTTTTTTAATTTAATTCCTCAGGTATTTTTAATTTGGTTACTCGTTGTTTTTAAATTTATAAGCTTACCTTTTTGCGAGAAATGTTTAGCAGTCTTTATATTTACAGTTAAGGTGAAGGATTTTTTTATCTCGTTAGGCGTTTAAAACTTAAGATGAGTTCAGTATTAATTGTACACTGCTTAACCTTTCAGAGACTGAGCCTTTTTATAGAATAGGAAAAGTCTGTGCGAGCCGCTTTGCACTCTGTGCAATATAAGCTAAAAAATTTTTAATTTGCTTAATAACATTAAAATAAACTTAATAAATTAATAAGCAGGATTTGATCATATCATGACATCATAAAAACGGGAAAATATTATATATATATATATATATATATATATATATGCACATATATGTACTCTACTACGCCTACGCGCCATCGCGTGCGGTTCCTGGCAATGAGCTTCAGCTCTATCCAACTCCCCAATTGCCGTGACTCCTCTTCAACTGTTCTGCGCCATGTATTTCTCGAACGACCCGTTCTTCTACCATCCTGAGATAAGAGATTTCATGGCATTGCGTAGTTTGCTAAGAACCTGTCGCCGTTTTGGAGTGCATGACCAATCCACTGCCACTTCCGTCGTTGGATGGTTTTGCCTATTGGTTCCTGACCCGTTCTCAGGTAAAGATGTTCGTAAGAGATACGGTTAGGCCAGAAAACCCTTAAGATGTTCTGTAGGCACCTATTTACGAACGTTTGTAATCTTTTTGTCATAGTAGCGGTCACCTTCCAAGTGCTGCACCCATACAACAGCACCGATTCAACATTTGAACGGAACAGTCGCAGCTTGGTGTATAAGCTGATCGCATTGCACTGATTTTGCTTTGCCGATTCGGTTGACAATGTCCTGTTCGGTTGCAAATTCGGTCGAGACAATACTCCCAAGATGGTGGAAACTGTCTACTCTCTCTACCGGCTGTCCAGCAATGTTAAGTTGAGTTACTGATTTAGTGCCCAGGTTGATGATTTTGGTTTTGGCAGTATTAATCTTCAAACCTGCAACATTTGCCTCCCTTTCCACATTTGTTGTCATCTGGTGCAGCTCCATAATCCTGTGTGAGAGTAAACAAACGTCGTCAG
Source organism: Nephrocerus scutellatus (assembly GCA_947095585.1). Classification (NCBI taxonomy): domain Eukaryota; kingdom Metazoa; phylum Arthropoda; class Insecta; order Diptera; family Pipunculidae; genus Nephrocerus; species Nephrocerus scutellatus. Next base: position 72,656,519 of record OX352765.1, read on the forward strand.
CGTAGTCCAGATGTTTGAGTTGAGATGTAAGAGTCCAACGAATTCCTCCGTTTCCAGTAGACAAAGCTGCGCGAAGTACATCGCTAATCACCAACAACAAAAAAAAGTATCGGTGATAGAATGCAACCTTGTCGTACCCCACTTAGGATCTCGGATTCCTCTGACAGCTCTCCTCTATACAGCACATGACATGTAGAGCCATCATTATGTGGTCTACACAGGAGGATCCAGTGCGGAAACCTGCTTGTTCAGTATCGAGTGTATCTTCCAGATGTTCCTTAATTCGCTCAAATACTACTTTGGCTATTACCTTTGCAACTGCAGGAAGAACGCGAATACCTCTCCAGTTTTCGCACTCCATAAGACTACCTTTTTTAGGTAGCTTGACAATCACTCCCTTCTTCCACTCGTCGGGGAAAATTTCTGCCTCCAAAGCTCTCTCTACAAGCTCTGCTGATGTCGTTGGAGCGGTACGCAGAAGCTCTGCGAGTATACCATCGAGTCCTACCGCCTTGTTGTTCTTTAGTGCGTTGATCGCGGTAGCGATCTCATCTTTACTGGGAGTTGAGGTGCGAATTCGGGAAATTGTTACTTCCGGCAGCTCCGTTTGATTTGGGTGCATATCGTTAGCGAATACACTCGTTTACTAACTAATTATAATAATAATATTCGGCGCGACAGAACATTGCAGTCCAAGGCCTTGCTTCTCGCGACCATTTGTATTGCGCATGTTTATTTTTTTGGACACGAATGGAAGGGACCTACAAGGCCGGATCCGAACGGCGAATTGAGAAGCTTTACGTGACAAGTTATTACTCTCGGAACGTTTGTCACCAATTCGCTAGAGGTGGGACACCGTGAGCAATAATTTTGGTGTTACTGGGATTCGAACCACGAACCTCCTGCTCAGTAGCCACGCGCATTTCCACATTGTACTAACTAAGGCATTCATTAAAACAAAAAAATGTTGAAAACACTAGTCGTTATTATTTTCAATCGGATTAGAAAAAAATTGTTGCAAACATTTTCAAAAATATGTAGCTGTACTAAACTTACACCTAATAATATTCCGCGAGGTGGGATGTAAGAAGTTTATCGAACCTTTAAAAAAAATTACGAATAAGAAAATAATTGGTTGGGTCTGTCAAACTTGGTGCTACATATGCTAGATTAAGGCAGTGTGTCTTGTATCCATATCCATTTCTCATCTAACCAATAACCAAACCAACAGGGGACCTCTACCGCGTTTCATAGCTCAGCTTTTAATTGCCAAACAATTCAGTGCCGAATATTTTCAAAATTATTGAACTTCCTTTTGTCTGTGAAAAAACCCTTTTAAAAATCCGGTTATCATGATTTTTTTAATTCTTATTGCGAATTTTTAGTTTTCTTGTTTGTTTATTAACAGTTTACTTCGGCTTTTTGAACATTGGCAGCCATTTTAATGAGAAAACGGAGAAAAAGGAAAACGACTTGTTTCAGCATCCACCTCAACAGTAATTTTTTGATCGTTAAGTCTAGGTTTAATACTAACATTGCGTGCACACTTTCTTAAATATCGCATTGTGACTTCAATACCCAGCAATACACCTCGTCTGTCGGTTGGTGTTGTTGTTAAAAAATGTTGGTTTGCTTAAGAATGCGGGCTCCTTATGCTCCTTATACTCGAGGACATAGCATACTTTTCCCCAATACATTTGTTAAAATTTCAAAGAAAAAAGAAAACATTTAATCATTGAGGGAAATAGATAGAATAGAATCACTACTTTAATTTAAAGGCTTTAGGTAACCAGATGGTAAATAGCAAGCTATAACAGCAGTTTTAGGAATATATTGTACAGGTGTACAGCGCGAAAACGCGTTTAACTTCCCTGGATTTTGTCTTTATTTTACGTGCAAGACTTGGTACAACCCTACAGCTGCAACACACCAAACCTCATGTGATTACTACTAATCCTTTCAGCAGTCCTTTCAATAGTCTGACTATGATTAGCTGATTTGATTAGGCTCTGCCCCGCAGTCGAACGCCAAAGTTGCTTCGTCGCATCAGTTCCCGAGTGACCTAAACTGTCTAACCCCGTTTGAATGTGCAAATGGGAGAAAAGTCCTTAATTTGCTTCATGCTGAGGTCGATGTTGATGTTGATGATGTTAATGTCGATGATACTGATGCTGATGTAAGGATGGAATGGGGCGGGTGGCGGTCTTCGTTCTATTGGACACACCGTCATCGTCATCCTCAGCGACGGACGAGGTATTCATTGTCGTATGCCAAATCAAGCAATTTCCTTCCGCCTCTTAGGTGAAATTTGTCACATCGATACACACACATGTATGTATATCTAAGTACTCTGTACGTCCATGTTTCCTAATATGCACATCGCTGTCCTAAGGTAAACTAACACAGTCCGAGAGGGTGAATGGTTAAATTTATTTAACGAGCCAAAAGGATGTAACTTGGTAGAAAATTTATGTTGAAAGGGTCAACAGGCTGCAGAGTAAGCTTTGTATGTACATGTATTTGCTGTTGAGAGTGGTTGCCTGTGGTCACGTGCGTTATAAACTGTAAGAGGAAGTGCGCCACTTTTTGTCTTCTTCTTTTGTTCAATAATTCTTGGCACTTGACATGTTTGAATGTGGATGCCCTCCCCAAAGAGGCACCACGTCTAATTATCCTGTCCGCCGCCGCTCGCCTGTCCATTTGTCTGTCGTACAATCAATTCAATCGACCAATATTCATTTCCCGAGTGATTGCCTCCCTCGAAGGTGCCTTAGGTCATAAATTGAAGCTGATGTGCTGCCTTGTGATGCATCCGGTCTGCTGCATAACCTTATGTGGTTGTGGTCTGAGGTGTCTAATGATCCTTTAAATTGATTCTAATCATCATTAACAATTAAATGTGTTGTGTCTAGTGCCTTACCCCCTTTACCATTCCCTTCCGACCAACACTAGATTGGCACTGCATAATGAACCTTATCGCGCTGATGTATTTCCCCAAAGTCCCATCACGAACTGCAAGTGCGTCGTTTGTAATCTGAATGTGCACCGCGTCTCCATAATAATCACACGTGGTGACAGCAGCAACTCGCATCGCATACGCGGCATTCTGAACCTTTAGCATTCAGCCAGGTCAGAGGTAGAAAATAAATTTGGAAATTATTTTACTGCAGTGACGGCCAGAAATAATTTCGAATGACTGCAAGCGTCGAAGGGCAAAGTCAATTGTATACATATGCGCGTATATGCGCATCGTCATAGGGTTGGGTCTTTGTCTCTTGGCTTGTGGCAACGATAGCGTCAACAGCACTGCAATGCAATGCACTGGAGGCCAACCAACAACTTAACGCCCCAGCCCGCCACATCATACGAAGCGCAACGATAATTCTCAATGGAGATTTGACTGAGCGGAAAATTATGGCCAAATGACTTAACTCCTATCGTCCAGGACTAACTTATCGTATGCGATAGAGCGAGGACTTCGCGTGGCCATGGCCATCCACGAAGCACTGATAGTGTACGTGGTTGTCATTTTCTAAACCAAACCCAAGCGATAATAATTATTATTATTCAAATTTACAGTTTTTGTGGGCGAGAGCACGTACGCCGCTAAGCGCAAGGCGTACACTCATATATTCTGCATCTGGGAATACAATCAACTCTCATAAGGCAGACAGCCGTATTGATGGCGGCAAAAAATACTACTATTTGGTACTTAAGCACTGCATAAAAATACTTAGTTATCGTAAAGCTGTAAAGAAAATTAAGAGAAGAATTTATATATAGCACAACGTCCCCTCAAGGGGATCACTTTACTCTGCTAATAAAACCTTATTCATAGTTACTTTGACTGCTTTGCTTTGACAAATTAGGATTCGAACGTAGAAAATAGAAAAAGGTGAAAAAATTGGCCTACGTTTGAGATCTTAAATGAAATGCAAATATGTATCTTAAGTTTTCGTCGTAAATTTGTAGTCCTAAAAAAGTAACAGATAGGTAGACTAAGATATCGATAGAGAGAGAAATAAAATAGACATTAGCACACGGGCAGATGGAGAGACACAACAACAAATAAGACAAACGGACAATCGGATCGATGAGACTGGAAAGTCGATTGCGTACGGTCATATTCAAGCGGTGAATGAATCTTTTTTTGAAATAATTAAAAATACAAAAACCTAAGAGGGAAAAACATGCCTCGTAACTCTCACACGTACGCACGCACCGTTATAATTCTAAAATAATGATGAAATATCAGTACATTGTCTAACTTAGTGCTTCATAAACTATTTACAGAGACATAAACTACAATGGCAGCAAATTTTTTGTGATTTTCGGTCTTATCTTTTAGTGGTTCTCAAAATTATTTTCTTTTATCGATTCTCAAATCTTTTGTCCCAGTGGTTCCCAAACTTTTCTTTCAGTAATTCTCAAACTTTTATTCCAGTGATTCTCACGTTTTTATTTAAGTGATTATCAAACTTTTTTTCTTTTTTTCGGATGCGTCTGAATGAACAGGAATCTTCTAAAATCTAAAGGTACCAATGGTCGGTACCATTGGTTATGCCCGATCATGACTATGTCAGCCGATATATGCATACGTACTAAACATCACCCCTCAGAGAGGCACTAAAGAGCCGGCCGCGCGTGCTCATAGTAGTAGGAATACGATCCCTTCATTTTTTTCTTTTTGTTATGACTACAACTAAATTTTCTTAACAAGTAGTATAGGCTTGTGTAGTTTATCGTGTTAGGTAGGCGATGGCACCTACTAGAACCGTCATAACATGCGGTTTTCCCTTATCGAACGGTCTTTTTCTTTGTAGTCGGCGCATAAGGACCGTCTCGTCCAAAGTTCGGACTATTTCATGGTTCACTTGAAGACGGGAGCGAAGTTTGCAAGCAAAGTTTGTTACCTCGTCACTCACAGTAGCAATTGCAAGATCTCTGTGAATATCACTATTCCTATTCCGATTGCTCTTAGTGTTTTGTTTTGAAATGTTTGTAATATTGATATATTGCTTGGTTTGGTACAGCCCCAAAGTTGTGGCACGTCTGTCTATCTATGTGACTTCCACTTAAGTTTTACGTTTCATTCCTAGATATTTTGCCTCGTTTGCATACGGTATTTGCACCGAGTGGATGAAAAGGGGTAAATTATTCACCTTTCTGTATGAAAAATAGACATGTGTTGAGTTTATCTCGTTGAGAACAATTCGTCATATCTTTGTCAACTCGCATATTTTGTCTAAAGCTCGCTAAAGTTTTCCCGTTGATTCAATTAGTATTACCCATTGCGAGGATACCCTTATCGTCTGCGAACGTGGCTATGACTGTCTTTTCGTCTTGAGGTAAGTCTCTTGTGTAAAGCAAGAACAGGATAAGCTTAAGCTTATACTTCAGTCCTTCGTGCCATACCTTCTCGAAGGCTTGCTATGCGTCCAGAAAAATAACATATCTTTTTCTTTACAAGGGGTTTTTCAATAACATTCGTTATTCGATAAACCTGATCCATTGTGGAATGTTTGACCCTAAAACCGAATTCAATAATAGATTGTAATCGTTAAAGGAGAAGTTTCTTTAAGACCTTAGATTTTATTTATTATTAGATAGGTCTATATGATTATTTGTCGTTCGAACATTTCCCAGGTCTTGGAACCATAATGACTTTGGTGATTTTCCATTGACTCGGAACATACAAATGTCTGAAGGAAGCACTTATAATATAAAGAAGCTTGACTAATTCTTTTTTGGTAACTCCTTTAAGATTTCACCAGTTATTAAATCATATCCTGGAGCCTTGTTATTTTCGACTTTCTTATTGTCCCTCAAGTACGGACAGCGATACGGCCTTAATGTCAAAGTTGACGGTTTCCGCGTTGTGTTGTGACCACACACAACTCCTTAGACATGTGCTACGCACATTTCATAATATCCTTCCTTTCCCAAACATGTGCTATGCACATTTCCTATTTTTTCTAATGTTACATTATCCATAATGTAACATTACCCATTTTTCCAATAACCCAAATCCATTATCCTAAATCCGACGACCCACCGCGGCGTCTACAATTCCTATTATTCTAAATCCGACGACCCACCGCGGCGTCTTCAATCTATCCTTTTTTTCCCAAATCCTAAATCGGATACCGACGACCCACCGCGGCGTCTACATTTTCTATTGTCAATTGCATTCTCGCATTCGCTTGTTCGTACAACGACTGCGAGAATGGTGATGCGTAAACATGCAGGTCAACAGAACGGTTCAGTTTGACCTGCACTAAAAAATCAAGTCAAAGGCATGGAGGAAGAAATGGAACGATGGATGAGGCAGTCAATTTCAAACATCCGATTAGGCAAGTTGCCTAGCGGTCAGATCATTAAACACTTTATATAAACTAATCCATCTGTGTTTTATTTTTCGATATATTACCACGACCCAACATTTGGTGGCAGCGGTGGGATAACTGGGATAAAGCATCTGCCCAGTATCTCGACTTTTTTTTTTACTTCCAAAACAAAAAGTATAATAATTATGCCTTATAAAATTTTTTTAAAAAATGTTTTACATCTTAATACAACAAACAAGTGTTTATTGGCAAATAAAAGAATGAACTCTCCGAAAACTTCTCAATGTTTTGTGATTATTCATAAATTTTCAATTAAATTAAATTAAAAGTCTTGTATACTGACTAACAGACTTTATACAATAAATTACGATTTTCAAAACGGTGATAAAAATCAAATGGAAGCCTAGTTAAAGTGTTCAGTGAACCAAAGACCAGAATCCAGCACATCAGAGAAATTATTACCCCCAGCATCATAAGCACCAACATCATCATGCAATCATCACTCGGCATCATCAACGTCATCACCAGAATCCAGGCACCTCACAGGCTTAATCAACATCATCAATTAATCCTTAATTGTCATAAACATCATTACCAGCATCCAGCACATCACAGAGGGCAACATCCAACAACAAACAAAAACATGAATTTGTAAGAATTTTATTTTCTTTTTTTTTAAACTTTATGAATTTTTATTTAAAAAATATCTCAGTATCAGTCAAATAAAATCTTATAAAAGATGAACTCAAAGAAGTCAAAGTTTATGATAAAAAAATTAATGGTTTATTTCTATAACAGTTAACCATTTCCTAACACATATCTTATGTGCTAAATAAAAAGTTCACTTATAAATATTTTTCTATCCATGTCCAAAACATATATTTCGTGTAAAAAAAAAGTTTGAACACAATTAACCGAAACGATAACAAAATCTTTACAAAAATACAGACATAGAAATTTTTTAGTAAAACAAATGAGGCAAACATAACAAAAGAGACTTTCCCTAATTCTAAACCCATCAAATCCAACCCCTTTTCTCCGATTTTTTTTTATGGTAGTAATGCTTTCCGAAGTTCCGAGAGAAGACTCAAAGTTAGTTGACAAAGTTCCCCAAGTATCATTAGACAACCAAATAAAAATGACTACAAGTAGTTTTAACCCCTCACACGCCATCAAGCTAATTCCTGAGTTTGATGGATTAGCCAAAAACTTAGATCGATTCATTCAACTAGTTGACCTGCAGTCAAAAAAAGCGATTGACGATGCAGACAAATTAGAATTAGTTGACATAGTGAAGTCAAAGTTAACTGGCAGAGCCTACAATGTTGTAATAAAATACAACGATTATAACGGATGGCCAGAACTTAAAGACGCACTAGTAAAAAATTTTAGAAAATGTCGATCGGTTCAGGTGATTCAGACAGAAATGTTTCAATTTAAGCAAGGCTACAGGGAAACAGTTGCTTCATACGCGGAAAGAGCCAATGCGTTGTGCGATGAATTAAACAACGCAAACGCAAACACTGAGGATGATTCATCCAATAAAGCAATCCGTTCGCTAAACAGCGCAATGATGCTGAATAGTTTTTGCAATGGTTTAAATCCACAAATAAAACTTCTTGTTAAAAGTGCACGATGTAAAGAGTTCGACGAAGCAGTCGAAATAGCGATGGAAGAAGAAAAACTTCTTGCATCCACAAGTAATCGGTACCAAAACCAAAATAACATGTACTGTAAACACTGCAAAACGAAAACTCACAATACCAGTGAATGCCGCACAATCAGAAATTATAATTTCAGCCCCGGTGACGTTAGGTTTTTAAATAACACAAACCACAGACCAAATATACAAACCACGCAACCTTTTGTAAATAGGCCTACTCTAAACTACACTCAACCATTAACAAATAGGTCTGGTGTAGATACAATCCGCAGTGACATAATTTGTAAGTACTGTAGAAACCAAGGTCACTCTATAGAACAATGCCGAAAAAGAGTTTTTAATAACAATAGGAACTCCGGTAACGAAAATAATTATTCGAATCAGGGAAACTCTCAGCGACCTGGCCCGACAAGCACTCGGAGTCAGGTAAAAGACATCAAACCTTGTGCGTAAATCAAAATCAAAATCAAAATCAAAATCAAAATCAAAATCAAAATCAAAATCAAAATCAAAATCAAAATCAAAATCAAAATCAAAATCAAAATCAAAATCAAAATCAAAATCAAAATCAAAATCAAAATCAAAATCAAAATCAAAATCAAAATCAAAATCAAAATCAAAATCAAAATCAAAATCAAAATCAAAATCAAAATCAAAATCAAAATCAAAATCAAAATCAAAATCAAAATCAAAATCAAAATCAAAATCAAAATCAAAATCAAAATCAAAATCAAAATCAAAATCAAAATCAAAATCAAAATCAAAATCAAAATCAAAATCAAAATCAAAATCAAAATCAAAATCAAAATCAAAATCAAAATCAAAATCAAAATCAAAATCAAAATCAAAATCAAAATCAAAATCAAAATCAAAATCAAAATCAAAATCAAAATCAAAATCAAAATCAAAATCAAAATCAAAATCAAAATCAAAATCAAAATCAAAATCAAAATCAAAATCGAAAAACGAATTCTCAAAATCAAATTCAAATCGAGCTGTCTCAAAAATATAAATCCGATAGTTTAAATCGAACTATTCCACATGCAAAGTCTGAGAAAGTTCCTGGCCATAGAATGCCTAACAGAGACTCAAATCCGGAAAAAGTCCGAAAGCAAACAATAAAACAAAATATTCTGCTAAATGAACACCACCATCAAAATCGAAGCCAAAGCCAAATCCGAAGGCTACATCAATTTCTAACCAGAAGTCTAGATACTGAATCAAGTTCAGCTAAACAAATAGCCAATATCTCATCTATAAACAGAGCATCTACTTTTAAAAGCGAGATAAAAATAAAGTCTCAGGAATCAAAGGCTAAATCTAATATTATGCTGCTCGATACGGGGGCAAGCCTTAGTTTAATAAAACTCGGAACATTAAAACTAAATGCCGAGGTAAACTTAAAAAATGTTATTGAACTGACAGGTATAGGCAAAACGTCTACGTCAACGCTAGGTACAATACTACTAAACATCGAAATTACACCAGGTCAACATCTCAAACATCCTTTTCACATAGTACCACAAAACTTCCCTATTACGCAAGATGGAATCATAGGTGAAGATTTTTTTAGAAAATTTAATGCGATAGTGGATTACAATGACAATATATTTGTATACCACTACAAAAACAGACAATTTACAGTAGACTTCAGCAACGAATGGAAGACCTTAACAATTCCAGCTAGAACTGAAAAGTGGGTAAAATATGGACCAGTAAAAGAGAAAATGGAACAAATATATTTTTCTCAGGAAATAGCTCCACGCGTGTATTCGGCATCAACGATAACAGCACCCAAAGACGGTTACGTATTCATATCCATTTTAAATACCAACAACGAAGATGTTAGTATAAAAAACTTAAGCCTTAAATCTGAAAACATGGACCATTACACAGTGTATAACCTAAACTCGATATCAACCGACCAAGTAGTCGAAGAAAGATTAGAAAAACTTAAAACAGAATTAAATCTTATTCACTTAAATCTAGAAGAAAAGCAATCCATAGAGGAAATCTGCAGAAATTTTAATCACTTATTCTTTATTGAAGGCGACAAATTAAGTACCACATCAGGAATAAAGCATTCCATTAAGACAGAAAACACTGTTCCTGCAAACATACGCCCATATCGCCTAGCAGAAATCCACAAACAGGAGATAAGAAAACAAGTTAATAAAATGCTTCAAGATGACGTAATTAGACCCAGTACTAGTCCGTGGAATGCGCCACTTCTGGTAGTCCCCAAAAAAGGAGATCAAAAATGGAGAGTCGTAATAGACTACCGAAAATTAAATGAGGCTACAATTCCAGACGCATACCCAATCCCCAATATCGAAGACATTCTTGGGCAACTTGGAGACTCCAAGTACTTTACTACGCTAGATCTGGTGGATGGTTTCCACCAAATCGAAATTACTGAAGAGGATAAAGAAAAAACAGCGTTTAGTACTACCAACGGTCATTTCGAGTTCAACAGAATGCCGTTTGGTTTACGAAATGCTCCGCCAACATTCCAGAGACTTATGAACGTTGTTCTCTCTGGATTGCAAGGTTTTATGTGTTTAGTATATCTTGACGACATTGTGATTTACGGGAAAAATTTGCAAGATCACAACAAGAAGCTTATTGAAGTTTTTAAAGCTCTAGACAAATTCAATCTAAAAATCAAATTATCTAAATGCAAATTCCTTCAAACAGAAGTTATGTATTTAGGACACGTCATTACAGCAGACGGTGTTAAACCAGATCCCGATAAGATTGCAGCGATTAATAATATCGAAATTCCTAAAACCCAAAAACAAATAAAATCATTTCTAGGTCTGTCCGGGTATTACCGAAAATTTATTAAAAATTATTCACAAATTGCAAATCCGCTGAATAAACTTCTTCGTAAAGACGTACCTTTTAAGTGGGACGCTTTTTGTGACGAATCCTTTAGAAAACTAAAGAAGTCTATAGTTCAACCACCTATACTCATTTACCCAAATTTTGCAAAAACTTTTTATATCACTTCCGACGCTAGCAACGAAGCTATAGGCGCGGTATTATCCCAGCGAGATTCAAACGATAATGATCTACCAATAGCGTTTGCCAGTAGAATACTAAACAAGGCCGAAAAAAACTATTCTACTATCGAGAAGGAAGCTCTTGCAGTAGTCTGGGCAGTCACACACTTTAGACCATACGTTTTCGGACGCCACTTTGAAGTCATTACCGACCATAAGCCACTGGTATGGATGTTCAACCTGAAGGATCCTTCTTCGAGAATAATGCGCTGGCGCATAAAACTAGAGGAGTATGACTTCACGGTCTCGCATAAAGCGGGACATCTAAATACGAATGCGGATGCTTTGTCGCGTTTAAATGTACCAGAAATTAATGTGGTAACCCGTAGTTGTAGCAAGATGACGCCAGGCGAACCTGAGCAGGACAATCATGTTACAGAAATCACAGACCCAGTGAAAATAAAGCAAATACTGTTTGAATTTCACGACACACCCTTAGGAGGTCATCAAGGAGTTAAACGCACACTAAAGCGTATCAGAAAGGCGTACAAATGGAAAAATATGTATGTAGACATAAAGAAATACATCATGTCTTGTGAACTATGCCAGAAGAATAAAGTATATACACGCAACAAAATCCCTATGGTCATCACTACAACAGCGAAAGTTCCATTCGAAAGAATAGCTCTTGATATAGTGGGACCACTGCCAATTACTGAAAACAATAACAAATATATACTTACATTTCAGGATGATTTAACGAAATTCGTCCAAGCAATAGCTATACCCAACCAAGAAGCCAGAACGGTGGCTGAAGCACTGATAAAGAAAATAGTTTGCACCTTTGGAATACCACAAACAATACTTACGGATCAAGGAACGAATTTCACAAGTGAATTATTCAAAAATATTTGCAAAACACTAAAGATTCATAAAATACAAACAAGCCCATACCATCCTCAGTCAAATGGCTCACTCGAAAGATCGCATAGAACTTTAGGCGACTATCTAAGAAATTATGCAAGTAAAGATCAAGCAAATTGGGATCAGTATATGGATTATGCGATATTTTGCTATAATACCACCTCACATTCAAGCACAAATTACAGCCCATTTGAAGCCCTATACGGATTCGAAGCTCCAATTCCCTCAACTCTTAACAGAAGCGTACAGCCTACATACAACTACGATGATTATGTCGCTGAGATAAAAGAAAAAATGCAAACCGGCTATGAAATAATTCGTAATAACCAAATAAAAGCGAAAGAAAAGTCAAAAACCTATTACGATCAAAACTGCAAAGAAACTAACTTTAACGTAGGAGACAAAGTTCTACTAGAAATAAAAAATAGGGTTAACAAAAAACTTACCCCCATCTTCGAAGGACCCTACGAAATCGTAGAAATTCTATCCCCAGAGAATTCTAGAATTAAAATTGGTAGGAAGGAAAAAGTCATACACAATAATTTAATTAAACCATACACACAAGCGCACACAAATACATAAACACTTAACATGACACACACAAAATACCAAAATATTAAAACACGAATTTTCTGTGTTTTCAATTTCAGTTACTTAATCCTTGTTTGCGCACTAAGTGCGGCTGCAGCGCAGCTACATCAACAACTACCACTAAACACTACAGGTGTTTATTTGGAACCCATAGGCGTACTCGAAAAATCCTTCACAAAATGGACATTCCTATTCTATTTTAATAATTCAATAACAAATACCAATGCCAAAACCTTAAAGAAAAACATTAACACGCTCTCGGATCTATGCGAGAATACGACAAAAGAGTATCCTATAGGCCGCTGTAAAATGACCCTACAAATGCTGAAACACTCTCTTAACGAGGTACAGCAAAATAATAGGATGCTGGATGGTATCCTATTGGGGACAAGACTTACTAAAAGAAGTACGACAATTACAAACGGAGGTTTATTTAACGGTATAGGTTATATCCAGAAATTCCTTTTCGGAACAATGGACTCTCAAGACGCTGTAAAGATAGAAAACGCATTACAAACCCTCTCGGAAAACCAAAATAGCCTCTACCACATGACAAAAGAACAATTGACTATAATATCAAACGTTTTTGATGCACTTAATGACACGACACGTAACGTAAATAATAACTTTAATTTAATAACCAAAGAAATTAAAGAAAATTCAGCTAAGCTGGTAAATCTCACGAACTTTGAAAAAATACTTCACAGTTTTGACGAAATGTCATACCTTATATCCATATGCGCTTCCCAAATTTTGACAAAACAAGCAGAATTACTTGACATTTTGCAAGAGGCAAAATTAGGCAGATTAGACAGCAGATTTTTAAATTCAGACATTTTTATTGCTACGTTAAACCAGATACAGGCCGAACTCCCGCACAACGTAAGGTTTCCACAGAAAATTTCCAGGTTAAATCTACCTATAATCAATTCACTAGCAACAACGACACCCATTTATGTAAATGGAAATTTTATGATTCAGGTCAGCATACCGATGGTTAACGAAGAATTTAATCTATTTAGAATTACCCCTCTCCCCACAAAATATCTAGAGCACACATATCGATACGTCTCAACTGGTAGCGAACTCGTTGCCGTTAACGAGAACTACAGGAGATACATATTTTTGAGCATTAATGATTTGGAAAAATGTATCACAAGCGAACCAGAACATTTCGTGTGCCAACAAAATTTCGTTATACATAATTATGACATGAATAATTGCATAATACAGCTAATATCAGGAAACCCAAATCCACAGATTTGTGAATATCGAGTATTCCAACTCAAACACGAGTTATGGTTCACGTTGAAGAACAAAAACTCATGGCTATATGTTATGCCAGAACCAAAAAACGTACGAATCATATGTGGCGATACTCCACACACAATAAAATTATCAGACAGCGGAATCCTTAAAATAAAGCCATACTGCAAGGCAGTAACGAACGAAATTTACTTGCAGGCGTCAAATGACATTTACAACAAGGTCCCTATTCTCTACCATTTCCAGGCCATACCCGTAATTGAAAAAATCGATATCCCCAGTAACCTATCCCAAATCTCATCCCACATAATACATGTTGAAAAGTTAAATTTGGATAAATTCAGTATTAACGTAAAAGATTTAGTAAGAAAAGATACATCATTTATAACAATAAAACATGAAACTTTATATATTTCGACCTCTACCCTCATTGCCATATGTCTAATTTGCATATTAATACATGTAATAAAGAAATACTTTAAAATAAAAGTCTCGGTGAACAAAGAAGCAGGAGAAAATGTAGCAGAAAATCCATAAAAAAAAAAAAATTCAAAATAACATCTCAAAAAAAAATTTCCAATTTGTAATCATTTATATATATATTAAAAGAAAATACATATATATACAATCATTTCTTATCAATAAAAAAAAAAAGAAATACAATATTATTATTATCATTTCAAACAAATTATAAATATAAAATTATAAAACAAATAAATAATGTCCAAAAAAAAAAAAAAAAAAAAAAAAAAAAAAAAAAAAAAAAAAAAAAATAATAAAATATTGTACACGTGTATAAGCGTGCTAGGCAAACAAAAAATTGTTTAATAAATATCTATTTCATATCGTATAGCAGAATCACTAAACTACATTCATCGTTCATTGACTCCTACATGCCATATGCCGAAAGTCTTCTCTCCTAACGTCGCGCGTCTTTCGTATTCTAAGGGGGGAGGAGTGTTGTGACCACACACAACTCCTTAGACATGTGCTACGCACATTTCATAATATCCTTCCTTTCCCAAACATGTGCTATGCACATTTCCTATTTTTTCTAATGTTACATTATCCATAATGTAACATTACCCATTTTTCCAATAACCCAAATCCATTATCCTAAATCCGACGACCCACCGCGGCGTCTACAATTCCTATTATTCTAAATCCGACGACCCACCGCGGCGTCTTCAATCTATCCTTTTTTTCCCAAATCCTAAATCGGATACCGACGACCCACCGCGGCGTCTACATTTTCTATTGTCAATTGCATTCTCGCATTCGCTTGTTCGTACAACGACTGCGAGAATGGTGATGCGTAAACATGCAGGTCAACAGAACGGTTCAGTTTGACCTGCACTAAAAAATCAAGTCAAAGGCATGGAGGAAGAAATGGAACGATGGATGAGGCAGTCAATTTCAAACATCCGATTAGGCAAGTTGCCTAGCGGTCAGATCATTAAACACTTTATATAAACTAATCCATCTGTGTTTTATTTTTCGATATATTACCACGACCCAACAGTTGGCATTGGGATCTTCGGTCAATGGTTGTCCGTCGAACGGCTTGAAATTGCTCGGCAAATAAATACGCTTTTTCTTTGTCACCTTTTCACCGTAACTTTTCTTATCGGTGGCGAGTGCATAATGGGTTTCTTTATGGACTTCATGGCTTTCCATAGTGCGTATTTTGAAGTCTTATCGGCAGCCAAGCATTCAAGGTAAGCAGAAGATTCGCGATTTCTGAGATCTTGCAAGAAATTTTTTAGGTTGTTGCATAGATAGTTCAAATTAGTTTTATCCTACAATTTTCCGGTCTTTACTGAATATTTCTTTCGATAAGATTGAGGATAAAAGGTTGCGTTTGCTGGATTCATTAGTTATTTGTATTCATTAGCTATTTTGAATTTAACCAGTCAAGGCAAGCACGTTCGAAACTTGAAGAAATTCCTGATCTGACTTGTGGAAGTGTTTTCTTCCACCTCAATTTCTGTATTGCTCTTATGTCATCTTTATATTTGGATAGGGCATTGGCTGGCTGCTGTGTCAGCCTTTATTTGTTTAGCCGTTTTTTTTGTTGTGTTCGTCGTCGAGAATCAGAGTTTCCGAGACTGATTTTGGGCTCAGTAATAAGCAGTAAGTAAGCCTCGTCCCAATCTTACATTAAAGGGACTGTCGCTATCATTCAGATTCTCCTTTTTTGAGGAATTTACCATTCTGGTCACCACGTGGA
This sequence comes from Nephrocerus scutellatus, assembly GCA_947095585.1. NCBI lineage: Eukaryota > Metazoa > Arthropoda > Insecta > Diptera > Pipunculidae > Nephrocerus > Nephrocerus scutellatus. Next base: position 72,672,545 of record OX352765.1, read on the forward strand.
GGTTTTATCACACTTCCACCACTCGAAACAGAAATAGTTATGACGCGGGCATCAAAGCTAGGTGTAGTTTGCCCTATTACACTGATGGCTGAACGCGAAAATAGAAGTATAAGCATGCTACATAAAAAAAATTTATTAGAATTTACTGTGAGTTACTCAGTTTTTTCTCTATAGAAATTGCAGCAAAGCTTAATTGGGCGTGCTCGCAAACTTTCGACCGTAACAAAGGAATTAAAACTTTTATCTGTCTGAACTTTTCCCTGCTTATTAAAAGGAATTGTAACATTTTGTAGCAGAATTAAAATAATTTAATTTCCTTTACCATCGAGCAGTTGTATATTTCTATTTTTATAATTGTTTAGGTTAGGTTTTATTAAACAAAATACACCAACAGCAAAAGGATCAACTTAGCATCTACAATTGACAATCCGTGCATTCACATGCAATCAAAAGCAGCATTACTTTTTGATGGCAAACGCATTTACACTCGGCGGAAGATTCTAATTTAAACTTTTTTTGTTTTGTTAAAAGTTTTGATTTTTTATTTTATCGTATTTTTTTTTGGGTGAGGTATTCCACTAGCACTAGTAATGGGTAAAATGTTGAAAGGGATTTTCTGGATGAAATTGTGTAAAAAGTTTTACAATTTGCCTACCAAGGTACATGGCTGTGTGTGAATGCTTGTGTCTAAAACAAGCCAGCAATTTAGGTACAATTCAAGTGTGGATGATTTCACATCATCTGCCTTTTTCCCTTCCCCCTCCAGTACATATTTACATGTTGAAGTACTTTTTCGCGTTCAATTTAAAGTTTTGATATTTTTTCCCGAACAAAATTTTGTTTTTTTTTTCATCTCTAGAAAACATCATGCTGTGCATTTACCTGTGTAATTCGTTTGATTATTGAGAGTTGTTCTCTGTTGGACGAAGTTGGTTGTTCGGAGCAATTGTTAATTTTTTTCTAAATTGCAATTTAAATAAAGTGACAATTTAGTAAAAAAAACGTTGGTTACATTGAAAACCTTACATTCATTTAGAAATGAAATTTTGTTCTTTATAACGTTTTTTAATTTAACTTACAATTTTTCGTTGAATTTTCATCCCACCAATTTTTTAAGTTTTTCCGAATTTCCGAGAATAACAGTTAATCAGAAATGTATAGCACAGCTTTTTTCTACTACGGGTCTTAAATACCGAATGTTTACAGCGATTAAGAAACATCGTTTAGCAACTTTCCGAATTGCATGGGCTGGAAGAGTGGTAAGTATACATTCTCAGACATTTGGCCTTTTAAGGCAAACGAAAAATGTAATCATGCCAAATATGAGGTAAACGGAGTGTTTCAAGCATATAGGAGAAATTTCCTCAAGAAAATTACGACCTAAGGCGAAGTAGCATTCAACTACGTAATTAGAAAACTCCGTCGAAAACTAGACCAACGCCATCCCTAATAGACGGTTACGTATACGCAATAACAACTTAAATGTTGAAAGGAATTATTTGAATCACCATTTATTAAATTAGATCGTCAAAAACGCAAACACTCGAGGCAAGACGATACTACTTCCCCCAACACTGAGGACATTTCCAATGCAATTAAAAAACGAGAGTGCAACAAAGCTCCCGGTTTTGTCAAATAACATAATGTCCTTGAATATCCTTTCTTCCGGCGCTTCCAATAATCGTTTTTAATTTTCAGGAGTTGCTTACATCAAACTAGAGATAGAAAGTCAAAGTTTTCAGTGAACAATAAAAAAAATGGCCTGGCGTTAACACCTCAACACATAGCGGTTGCGAATTTCATCATCATCATCATCATCATCATATTTGGCTCTAAAACCGGTGTCCGGTCCTGGCCTCCCCCGAAAAATCTCTCCACCGGTCCCGATTTCGAGCCGATATCATCTAGTTTGACATCTCTAAACTCTGGGCGTCCTGGACTACGCCATCCTTCCAGCGTATGCCTGGGCGGCCTCACTGTCGTCTTCTATAAATCCTACCGCAAAGGACTTTCCGAGCAGGATCATCTTCGCCTACCGAGCTTAATTCTCTTCGCGATGTCGACATCGCGGTAACACTCGTAGATCTTATCATTATAGAGTCTTTGGAGACGTCCTTCCTCACATGCGGGGCCAACAATTCTCCGTTAGACTTTTCTCTCGAATGTAGCTAAGAGATCAGAATGTTTTTTTTCTAAGCACCCACGTCTCAGATCCATAAGTAAGTACTGTTATGACCATTGTCTTATATACCAGCAGCTTGGATGTTATTGTTAAGTTCCTAGATTTGAAGAGTCTTGACAGACTATAGTAGGCTTTGTCGGCTTTAAGCAACCGTGCGCGTATTTCTGGTTCCATGCTTTATCGGCTGCTATAGTTGACCCGAGATAGTAAAAGGATTGCTCTACTTCAAATTCGCGCTCCACTATTTGAATTGAACGACCAATGTTGGAACTTCTACTCGCAGACGCTGCCACCATGTACTTTTTTTGCTCTCATTTATGTACAGCCCTAAATTTCGTGCCTCCTGTTCGATTTTGATGAATGCTTGCTGTACAGCTCTTTGGTTTCTACCAGCTATGTCAATATCGATTGCGTAAGCCAGTATTTGAATGGATTTATAGAGGATTGTTCCTCTCGCCGTTACGTCAGAGTCTCGGATAACTTTCTCCAACGCACTACTTGCACTATTAGTTCATGAATTGATTAGTGTATTGCAGGGCCTCCTGTTTTAATCAGCTCCGCTGGGATACCATCATATCCTCAGGCCTTATTATTTTTGAGCCGATTTATCGCTCTGCTAAAATCGTCTATGTTTGGTGGCGGCAGCATAGTGTGGTCTTTGGTCATTGGTGAAGCCTCCAATTCCTCAGTTAGCTGGCCATTAAGCAACTCATGTCAGTGCTCTTCCCATCGCTCTAAGATGCCTTTGAGATCGGCGATCCGATTACCATCTTTGTCCTTGCAGTATGTGCAACGCTGTATATATTGCGTCATACCGCAGACTCTTTGGTAGAACTTCCGCGCCTGGTGCGGTCCTCGCTCTCTGTACTGTTCTAGTTCACGGACGAGAATATTCTTCCAGGATGCTTTCTTTCGCCGGTTAACTGTTTTTTCATATCTTCTGAGCTCTTGAGCATTGCCACGGTACGCAACATTCTTAGGTTCAGTCGCTAGCTTAGATTCGTCATCGAACCATCTACGAATAGTACCTAAGATGAAGTCAGCAGTACTAATGACAGTATTCTTAAGGCGTGTCCATTTCTCTTCTACGCCCGGGATCTAAGCCCCAGGACTTACTCCCCCTGCATTTATGGCGAATCCTATCGCTTGACCGTAGTTATTTCTGGTCCCTTCGTTGCGAAGGGCAGCCGTGTTGACTCGAATCTGATTCGCGGATGCTGTCTTTCTTGATGATGCAATCTGCGCTCGGAGCACTACCCCAACAAGAGTCCGAGTCGACGTTGGCACCTCGGTATAGGTTTACCGTCATCAGGTTCGGGTTGTGGCAGCGGTCTATCAACACGTCGTCTATATGGTTGCGAGTGGCTCCATCAGGAGATACCCAAATTGCTTTGTGGATACTTTTACGTCCAAACCTTGTACTTGCAAAGACCCAATTATTGATTGCTGCCATCTCTATGACTCGTTGTCCATTGTCATTAGTGTTCTCGTGTAAGCTGTGGGTTGCGAATTAAGGACTGCTTAAATTGCGGCAAGAGTGTAGTTATTTCTTCAAAGGTTAATTTAAATCTACAATACGCGCTTATGTGTTGTGTTACAAATTTAACACTGGCCTCCCAAAACCCTCCTTCGTGCTTACCGTTTTTAACCGTACTCTACTCTAAAGTCTCAGTCATTGAGCTTGGATGAAGTGAATCATGATTCGGGCAATATTATTATGATGAATGGCTGCTTTGAGACGGAAGTTCAAGCCCACACCCAAAAAGCACGTCTAGCATTCAACCCGCGAGAATATTTTTAATTCACAAACTCTCCATTTTCAACATGAGCGTCAAATCGATTCTACTTTACGGCAACAACACTTATAAGTATAAGTCCATCTATCCAGTAAACTTCCCTTCTGACACTGTTCGTGTCACTTCGTGGCACCAGATCATGCGCTGGCATATGATCATCAATGGTTAACGGAGTTGGTTGTCGCTTTGTGGAATACTTTTTTGTTTATATTCATATTTATTTAATTTTGTAAATTGTACTTTATTTCAATAAATATTTAGAAAACCTTAAAAATCCATAGTATTCCAATAAAATGCTTTCTAACCTTCCCAGTTGAATTTGTCCTCACATTTTTAGGAAAATCAATCCATCGCATATTGATAAGCAAAAATTTATTAGGTTTGTACATGGAATAAAGTAAGTTTTGCTTAAACGCGAAAAAGGCTAGAATCTCCACACAAAATATAGGTTATTTAAAATAGGAATCCATCATTAACTCGATTTTGGAAAAAAAAACTTTCGCTAGTGAATTAAGGGGCGAAATTTTTGGTGATCATTGTAAAAGAGTTTCTATAATGTTAAGCTAAATCATCCTTCAATGCAAGGTATACAATTTTGGAAACCATAGCTGTAAATCGTCTTTAAATGATCAGAATTTGTTTCCATCGTTTTTAATCCACCCTTATTTATGTAGACGTTGCAGACTCTAAAGACGAGTTAACTAAACATTTTTTTAATCATATCTAGACAAAAACCACATAAATTCAAATGAACATTACCTACAGGAATTCCTAAAGTAACAAACACATCACCTGGCACATTCTTATAATCTTTTACTTTAATTGTCGTGCATTCGCAAAGCGCTTACGTTCAACCCGTGCGAAGCTATAAAAACCACAAATAAATTTGTCAGACTGAACTTCTCCTCCTCTATTCCATGTATCTTTATTATACTTAAGTATATCTCGCACATCATAAAGTTAAAAATTAAAATGTCAGCATGATTATTTAGCATGAAAAATTGCCCATTATAAGTTATCAAGCTATCAAGATGGCCATATTTCTTTTTGCGGTGTAAGCTGCCAGAGGGAGCTAAATCATCATCATCATAAGGGTTGAGAGGGTATATTACCGAAAAATTCAACTTCCCGGTTCATTGACTCAAATAACAGGGAGCGCGGCAGCGTTGTGATAGTGAATGGTGATTCCACGATGCAAGAGGAAAAACATTCTGCAAAAAAGGTGCAATGATTTGATTCGTGGTTATTCCTTTTTTTCATATCGTCGCTTGCTGCGCTCTTTATCTCTATGTCGAATTTTTCGCAACCAGCACCACTTGAAGGCAAATTATGTATATGAAGCTGTGTATCATCGCCGAAGCACAAGCTTTTCCTGTTTCATGCACAACGTCCCCTGAATATATGTATAAACCAACTTATATGAAACGACGATTTGCTCTGATGCACAGAATTCGAAGCAACCGGTTCTCTGGAGAATAATAATGAATTGCTGAATAATTTTAAATATTTCGTTTTTTTTTTATCAGTTGATAAGCATAAAAAAGCCTTAGTGAGAAGTGTATTCAGTTCAGAGAAATAACCAAATTTGTGCACTGCCACTGTGTGTGGAACTAACTCTGGAATATAAAAAAACCGAAGAGATATCACACAAGCACATATATCTAATTCCAAATCTAGAAACAAAAATTCGAAACAAATCCTTTGCAAATCAATTCAGGACAAAGATAAAAGCAAACCAGTACCTTTTAACTTTATTTAAAGAAGAAAGATAAAAAATTTAAATTTCTATCCTATGACTGTAACGCACAACATTTGTGTTTGTTCTGCAGTATCATTTGTTAAGTGGTTATTTATTTTTTGAACGCAGATAATCGATGGATATTTGCGATATTTTCCTAAATTATAAAAAATCACTGTTTACTTTATTTCTGAGTGGAGTGCGCGTAGCTGCAGGTCGAGTCTATATAGTTCGCCAAGTATGATAGTAATACACCGAAAATTTCAATATTGAAAGACTGCACAAAGATACGGGCGGGTTACCATCCAGCAACCTTAATCTACATGAAGAAAAATGATTTTCACTCCATTTTTATCTTTATTTTTACAAAGGACGGAATGAACGCAGAGCAGAATAGCAACGCGAGTACCGCACAGCACCGCAATGAGTATTGATAGACTTGGCAAACATGAAAGGAAATAATCAATGCCGAGGTGTATTGGTGTACGCAGTAGGAAAGCGACGGAAATTGAATGTGGAATGTCTTCACTCGTCTAGCGTAGATATTTTCGAAATGTCTCGATTCTGGAAGAACTTAATCGACCTAAGGATACGTGGATTTATATGTGAGTGATACATTGACACAATGTGCAGACAGTGCAATGGCTTTTTTTTTGTCTAAGCAATAATGGGAATATTTTTAAGGTGGAGTTTTATTGTACAAGGATTTATTGAAAAGGCGCAGTTTTCTCGATTTAAGTAAGAAAAATGGCGATTTAAAATGCTTAAATATACTATCACGTCAAGCAGAAAATAAACGTTAACTACTGTTGTATTTTGTACATCATCATAGTTGGCTCTACAACCGGTGTCCCGTCCTAGCCTCACGCAAAAAATCTCTCCACCGGACCCGATTTCGAGCCGATGTCATCCAGTTTGGCATCCCTAAATCCTGGGCGTCTTGGTCTACGCCATCCTTCCAGCGTAGTCTTGGCCGGCCTCAATGTCATGTTCGTTTAGCAATATACAATTCGGGAAAATTTGGAAAACGATAAATTGGATACTTTTTGAGGTTACGTGCGCAAATGTCATTTGACAGCTGATCTATTTGCACGGTCTTTCTTTTACTATCTGTCAACGCATCCCAATGATTCCGACCAAAACAAAAAACAAACAAAAAACAACCCATAAAAATTAAAATTTTTCATCTAAATTCTCTAATCGCAGAAATTGATATGGGAGCCCCTCGATCCTGGGCCATTTTTTTTTATTGTAGAAGAAAATCATCGAAACAAACATTTGACATCAGATGTTAAAATTGAAAAAGCTCAGATCATTTTATTCTGAGCACTTAGAGCACGCTCATACTCTGAGCAAATAAGAAACACGAACATTTATCTTGAGAACTCTTTGACTGCTCTGAACTAATTTATGAAAACGCCAAATGACAGAATATTGTGAAAACTTGTTGTTCTATCTGTAAGTTGATATCGACAACAAAAAAAACGACATCAATAAAAATACAATTCACTATATAATAAAAATGTAAGTTGAAGTAAGCATAAAACATGTATGTCTCGTTTCATTTGCTGGGTTCATTTGTGCGTGCGCTAAGATTTTCCTCTCTCTCTCTCCACCACCACCAAAACCATGCAGCGCAGCCGACTGCGCAGCACACACCGCACACAGTCCATAAAGGGCGACGAATATCTGATGCCAGTACAGATATTTAAAAAATGTACAAGGGCCTTGCGGCCGAACCCGGGACCCGATCACTACCAAATTTTCGAAAAAGTATTGTTTATTGGGTATACACATGTGTGTAAAATTTGAAGAAAATCGGGTAAATTTTTTAAAATTTTTGTTTGGGAGCCCCCCGACCCCGCAGCCCGAGGGGCCTCAAAATTTAATAGAAAGTGTTGTCTCCGGAAATACGCATGTGTGCAAAATTTCAATAAAATCGGGCCATGGGAAGAGGGTTAAAAATTGATCGCAAGAATCCACGACAGACGACCGACCGACGACCGACCGACGACCCACGGGCAAGTGAAGTTAATATAGAGAATTTAAAAATAAAAAACAGTGCGTGTGTTTAACGCGCAATTGGAGTGAAACTTATTTGATATGTGGGCAAAAAGATCTCCAAAAGATACCCAAAAGAACCATAAAAGACCCTCGAAAGACCCCCAAAAGACCCTCAAAAGACTCCCCGAAATACCACAAAAATACCCTCAAAAGACCCCCAAAAGACCATGAAAGGACCTCCAAAATACTCCAGAAAATACCCCCAAGACCCTAAAAAGGACCTCCAAAAGACCCACAAAAGATCCCCAAAAGACTCCTTTAATGGCCCTCAAAATACCCCATCAAAAGACTTCTCTAAAGACCTTCAAAAGACCCTCACGGACCCTCAAAAGACCCTCAGAAGACCCTCAAAAGACCCCCAAAAGACCCTCAAAAGACTCCCCGAAATACCACAAAAAGACCCTCAAAAGACCCCCAAAAGACCATGAAAGGACCTCCAAAATACCCCCAAGACCCTAAAAAGTCCCACAAAAGACCTTCAAAAGACCCTCAAAAGACCCTCTAACAAACCTCAAAAGACCATTTTTAATTATTATTATTTTACTAGCTGACCCGATAGACGTTGTCCTGTCCCACTTTCAATAAATTTGTTTGTGATCGTTTTTTGAACTTGTGAAAAGCTATTTGTTTTGCGATATCGAGTCACAGTATTAGTGATTTTTGTGATTCTTTTCGGGGTCTTTGATGGTCTTTTGTGGTCTCTTGGAGATCTTTTTTCCCACAAAATCAAAGAAGAAGCTGTCAAATGACATTTGCGCACGTAACCCAAACAATTGGAATCTATTGGAACAGAAATGAAATAACGACTTTTGCTGGACAGATCGCGAATCAACACAAATTTAATTTTATTTTAAGTAAGGCTGGAATGCGTTTTTCCAAAGTTTTCATGTCTCCGAAAACATTCAATCGAGCTTTTTCCTCAAAATATATCCAATTTATCGTTTTCCAAATTTTCCCGAATTTTGTTTAGCTAAAAATATCTCCGGGAACATAACGAACAAAACAATTTTTGCTGTTTATCCGAATTTTTCGACTTTCCTTTGTAATTATACTATAACGAACAAAACAAAAAAAGAATTACGCTAATCCATCGTTCGAATCGTGAGTTATGGTTGCGAGTTCATACATAAATATTATGGAAAACAGCACCTTCAGTTTTTTCCGAATTTTACAATTTTCCGGGCATCTTTTCTATTTTTTTTCGCATAAACCTTATTCGGACCATGTCGAATTTATAAAATAAAAGTTAGCCAAATCGGTCCAGTCGTTCTCAAACTTTTTTTTTCACTTTAAAACCTATTCTCATACCTACCAAATATACATAAAAAATCCGTTTCGGAGCAGTTGAGAGACAAACACCGTGACACGAGATTTTTATATATTAGATTTCAAATATCTTTTCACAAGCTGACAAAACGATCACAAGCAAATTTATTGAACGTCTGTCGGGTCAGCTAGTTATATATATATTATTATTATAAGGGTACCTCGTTTTAAGGTAACGGTATCCTCTTTGCAAAAAATAAACCATAGTTGGTGGGTGTTCAGTTGGATGGGGCAGCGGGGAGTTTGGCATCGTTACAATTTTAATAAAAATTTGATTTTATTCATTTAGTCATGAACCTATGAGGAAATAAAATGTTTGTTTAGATAATATAATTCACATCATTTAAAACTATGCACTTAAAAAATACTTACAATTTAATAGGTATCTCTTGTCCCTCATACTTAAGAAGACGAAACCCGATTAAAAGTAATTGAACAGAAAACAGTTAAAAATATTATTTAAACGGAAATTCTCTTCAAAATCGTTCGTCCTATACAGAAAACATAGGTGGATGGAATGCAAGATATATGTACAGGGTGTATCCGTTATGGTGACAAATGCTTATTGGTATGATTCCTTGGTTATTTTCGTAAAAAAATCGTATGGGAAATTATAAAAAAAAAGGAAAATTAGTAAGACTTGTATAACGTTATTCCAGAAGAATGCCACATCCTGTCAACATTTGAGTGCATATATATTCAGCTGGACACCAACCGCACAAAAATTCAATCAAAACACAACCCTCGCATTTTAGGAAATAAAGGCAAAAAATTCAGGGTGGCCGCTCAAATATCCTTTTATATTCCGATGTTCCTCAGAGTTATTCAGTCAGCGTCCTAATGAGAATGCGACACTCAAACGGCAATACTCGTATGCACCACCATTGAAGTGTTCTGCACGAATTATCATTGGCATCGATTCGATTTGATTCGATGATGTAGTCCCGTCAGGCGTCTCCACCCCCTTATCTTTTGTCAATCTGTCAATCAGTATCGAAAGCGAAGATTTAATTAATTTTTACACAATAGCGGAGGTTGGATTGGTAATTTAAAGTCGTTCACGTAAACTTGATTAAATAACGACGTGTTTTGTGTTCTTAATCGTCCCGCGTCCAGTGGACTACGATGATGCTATGAGCAAAGTGAGAAATTTGGAAAGATTTTCTTGTTCCGGCATTCCATTAAGTGACGTGCCAGCTCGACAGCTGATCAATTTATGTTCAAGAATGTGAGTGTATTTGCTGGAATTAGGATTTTACATGTACGAGTGTCCTTATATGAGATATTTTACGAAAAATATCTTACATAATTTTCATTGCCTTTGATAAGTTGCAAAAGGTGCAAAGGTTTTTTCTATTCTCCGGTATACGCAATCTTTAGTCGGGAAGAAAAGTGAAGAAAAATAAATTATCGCTCATTCCAAAAGCATTAGCATACTGACTGACGATGAAAAACATCAATTTCCGGATGTAATTTTTTCCCTCGTAGCATTGGCCTCTCTTATCGACAAAACTTCCTTCTCGTAAGTGCTAAAGAATTGTGATGTTGATGCGGGGAATTCCTTTTTATCGGATATTGTATGAGCCGGACGGACGGTAATTTGATTTTGTTGTTGACATGTAATTAGATCGTAAAATGCAGATTATGAAAGTATTGCGTCTCGTGTTTTAAACTTTAATAAATTATTTGTTGCAGTCTTTCTGACGACAAGACAAAAAGAGAATGCACCGATGAGAAGGAAGAGTTAAAAAAAGAAATGCAAATACCATGTATGCAGGACTCTCCCTAAATGCAGGGAGAGTAAGTCCTGGGGCTGAGATGTCGGGCGTAGAAGAGAAATGGACACGCCTTAAGAATACTGTCATTAGTACTGCTGACTTCATCTTAGGTAGTATTCGTAGATGGTTCGATGACGAATGTAAGCTAGCGACTGAACCTAAGAATGTTGCGTACCCAGCAATGCAACAATCTCATAGAACGCGGGCACGCGAAGATGAATATAAAGAGCTCAAAAGATATGAAAAAACAGTTCACCGGCGAAAGAAAGCAGCCTGGGAGAGAAGCAGAACAGAGAAAGCAGTCTCGTCCGTAAACTGGAACAGTACAGAGAGCAAGGACCGCACCACATACTGCAAAGAGGGTAATCTGATCGCCGATCTTAAAGGCATCTTAGAGCGATGGGAAGAGCACTTTCGTAAGTTGCTAAATGGCCAGCTAACTGAGGAATTGGAGGCTCCACCAATGACTGAAGATCATACTATGCTGCCGCCACCAAGCATAGTAAAAGTTAGCAGAGCGATAAATCGGCTCAAAAATAATAAGGCCCCGGGATCTGATGGGATCCCAGCGGAACTGATAAAAATAGGCCCCACATTACACCAAGCAATTCATAAAAAATAGTGCACGTATGGGAAGAAGAAGTTATGCCAAAAGACTGGCGAAGAGGCATCCTGTGCCCCATACATATGAAGGGAGATATCACAAAATGCAGCAATTATTTCGGTATAACGTTGTTGAGTACCGCGTATAAGATTTTCTCCTCTATCGTTCAAGACAGGATAGCCCCATACGATAAAGTCATCATTGCTCCATACCAGTGTAGCTTCATCCCAGGCAAATCAACAACTGATCAGATTTACACCCTAAGGCAGGTGATGGAAAAATGTCTAGAGTTTCAAAACTCACTACACCATCTTTTTATAGACTTTAAAGCCACCTATGATAGCATAGCCAGAGTAGAACTTTATAAAGCCATGAGAGAATTTGGCATCCCAAATAAACTGACACGACTATGTAGGTTGACCAAGACCAATGTTATATGTCAAGTAAAAATATCCAAATCACTATCAAGCCCATTCAACATCTATAGCGGGCTCAGACAAGGGGATGGACTGGCCTGCGTCCTCTTCAACCTGGCGTTGGAGAAAGTGATCCGAGACTCTGACGTAACGGCGAGAGGAATAATCCTCTATAAGTCCATTCAGATACTGGCTTACACAGACGATATTGACATCGTTGGTAGAAACCGAAGAGCTGTACATGTAGCTTTCATCCAGATAGAGCAGACGGCACGAAATCTGGGGCTGCACATAAATAAGAGCAAAACAAAGTACATGGTGGCCACGTCTGCGAGTAGAAGATCCGATGTTGGTCCCTCAATTCAAAAAGTGGAGCGCGAATTTGAAGTAGTGAAATCCTTTAACTATCTCGGGTCAACTATAGCAGCCGATAACAGCATGGAACCAGAAATACGCGCTCAGTTGCTTAAAGCCAACAAAGCCTACTATAGCCTGTCAAGACTCTTCAAATCCAGGAACTTAACCATAACATCCAAGCTGCTGATATATAAGAAAATGGTAATACCAGTACTTACATATGGATCCGAGACTTGGGTGCTTAGAAAAAAACATTCTGACCTCTTAGCCGCGTTCGAGAGAAAAGTCTTAAGGAGAATTGTATGTGAGGAAGGAAGATTCCGGAGACTATATAATGATGAGATCTACGAGGGTTACCGCGATGTCGACATCGTGAAGAAAATTAAGCTCGGTAGGCTCCGGTGGGCAGGGCACCTAGCTCGCATAAGCGAAGAGGATCCTGCTCGGAAAGTCCTTTGCGGTAGGATTTATGGAACACGACATCGAGGCCGGCCAAGCCTACGCTGGAAGGATGGCGTAGACCAGGACGCCCAGAGTTAAGGGATGCCAAACTGGATGACACCGGCTCGAAATCGGGACCGGTGGAGAGACTTTTTGCGGGAGGCCAGGACCGGACCCCGGTTGTAGAGCCAAATATGATGATGAAATACCATGAGGAATAAAATATTGTTACGAAAAGTAGTCAGTAAAGTATGAAATAGAATTCAAATCCTAAAATAAATCCCAATGCAAATACTGGATACTAAAAATAAGCACTTTTGTGTTGCATACTTTTAGGCTCTAACAGTATTAGATTATTTGAAATTTGAATTGTAACCGCCTGCAAGTTTGAATCATTGTGTACTGGTCAAACAAGTAGTCAAACCGGTTTGTGCGGTTTGCCCGGTTTTTGTAAAAGAACATGATTGAACATGATGTCTATTTTTAGAAGATGACTCATTACATATAAGTGTCGTTAGTTGTAAATAAGGGAATAAGGGTTCAATTTTCTGGATATTTCTGTCTGCAATATTAGAAGTTTCTGAATGCTTATGATTGAGTATAAATAGAGGCGTTAAGCCGAAGTAAGTTGGATTAGTTAATTGGATTTTAACCAGTGAAGTTGTAAAAGTTCTTGTAAAGTAATACTGCTATCTCCTAAGTGAATTATTGTAATGTACACGTATTAAGTGTTTTTGTGTTCTGTGAAAAGTAATCACCAATATAAATTGTGAACTTGTGTTAATTTTATTATTGTTCATTAAAATTGTTATTTGTAAATTAATTAACTTGTGTTGTGTTTTTTTTGTTTGTTGTTTTTTTACGAACTCGAAAGCCTGAATTTCGTAACAATTGGTGTCAGAAGTGGGATTTTGCAAATTGAGAGACAATAAAAATTTACAAATTGTGAGACAACAACATTTTAGAAAATAAATAAATTAAGTGAAATTTTACAATACCTTTTACAATAAATTTACAATAAAATGGAAAGTGTAGTGAACATAAAATCCTATAGTTCCCAGGAGCTTAAAGAAGAGCTTGGAAGGCGAGGTCTAAGCACAACTGGAAATAAGCAAAAGCTATTTCTCCGTTTACAACAAGTCGTTAAAGCAGAAAAACAGCAGGCTGATGAACCGTTTTCAATTGAGACGGAGTTAGTGGAGCGAAAATCGGCTTCTTCGGAAGATAAGGAAGCACCAAACATGGAGGCGATGTTTAAAGCTTTAATGCAGCAAATAAAGCAGCAAAATGAGCAAATGAATACCAAGTTTGATCAGAAAAATAAAGAATTGAATTTCCAAATTAGTGATAAGTTGGAACAGCAAAGCGAAAAGCTGAATCGACAAAATCAACAGCAGAACCAAGAACTCAAGAAAGAATTGAATTCTAAAGCTCAGCGATAAGTTTGATGAACAAAACAAGCAGATGAATTCTAAATGCGATCAACAAAATCAAAAGCTGGATGTAATTCAAGAAAAGTTAAGAGGTGAGATGAGTGAAATTAGAGATGAAATAAAATCCTTGGAGACAAACATGACAGGAAAAGTGAGTGGCCTGGAAGACCAAATTAAGGAGATTGAGACCCGGCTGGACAGCCGTCCCAAATCTGTCAGAGAAAACATCCAACAAAGTAGTTCCAGAGTCATTGCAGAATCTTATAGTAACCACAAAGGAATTTTGAAGCCACCTGCTTTCGATGGCGACACAGCTTTTGAAAACTTCAAAGTCCAGCTTACAGCTGCTGTAGGTACAACACAATGGATGGGGTTGGAATTTAACCAGTGCAGTTGTAAAAGTTCTTGTAAAGTGATTAAGCTATTACCTAAGAGAATAAGTGTAAAGTACATGTATTATAAGTGTTCTTGTGTACATTTAAAGTAATCACCATTATAAATTGTGAACTTGTGTTAATTTTATTATTGTTCATTAAAATTGTTATTTATAAATTAATTAACTTGTGTTGAGTTTTAATTGCAAAATCCTTAACAAACTCGAAAGCTTGAATTTCGTAATAATATAGTCAAAGCGAATTGACAGAGAATTTAATTTCTTTGAATTTCAATTTCAATATTGACTCTGGGGATCTACACAAGGAAACATTAATGCGGAAATTTTAAGGACGTAATTTAATGCGAAAAAAATGGGAAAATAATTGTATGTGTGAATTTCCGCAGTCTTTGTGTTGTAGCTCACACGAAGATTTAAATTTAAACACAACGAGTAAGAAATTCAAATACAAAAGAGTGTAGATATTAGTGTAAAGTAGCGGATTTCCTAGGTTCTTAAAGATAACAGTGAAAGTATTAAGAAATTGTTCTAGAATGTATCATTTTCTATCCATTAGATTAGTTGAAGATTTGTACAAAGAAAACAAAACCATTTTTTATGAGAGTCCCAGAGGGCCACAAATGTTTTCCCACTTTCTAGTCATTTTCACCAAATAGTAAGTAGTAGCGCAGATTTGTCTTGCATAAATGTTAACCCCGTAGAAATTGGGGCACGGAAGACTCATATCTTTTAAATTCTCTATATTAACTTCGCGTGCACGTGGCTGGCTGGCTGGTCAGATTTTCTGATAAATTTTTAACCCACTTCCCATAGCCCGATTTTATTGAAATTTTGCACACATGTATGGCAATACTTTCTATTAAATATTTTATTTAATTAAATTAAATAAAAATTACCCGATTTTTTTCAAATTTTACACACATGTGTATACCCCATAAAAAATACTTTTGCTAATATTTGGTAGTGATCGGGCCCCGGGGTCGGCCGCAAGGCCCTTATACATTTTTTTAATTTTTTTATAGTGGCATCAGATACCGTCGTACTTTAATGACTGTTTGCGGTGTGTGCTGCGCAGTCGGCTGCGCTGCATGGTTTAGTGGTGGAGAGAAAGAGAAATCTTAGCTCACGCACAAACTTGACATAAATGTTTTATGCTTAATTCAACTTACTTATTTACTGAATTGTATTTTTATTGATGTCATTTTTTTTGTTGTCGATACCAACTTACAGATAGAACAACAAGTTTTCACAATATTCTATCATTTCGCGTTTTCATAAATTAGTTCAGAGCAGTCAAAGAGTTCTCAAGAA
Organism: Nephrocerus scutellatus; assembly: GCA_947095585.1. NCBI lineage: Eukaryota > Metazoa > Arthropoda > Insecta > Diptera > Pipunculidae > Nephrocerus > Nephrocerus scutellatus. The sequence continues at coordinate 72,688,385 of OX352765.1, forward strand.
AAATTCTCGTGTTTCTTATTTGCTCAGTTGTTGAATAAGGACTTTGTTGTTGATGGATATGAACATGTCCTCAATCAGCAGTAGAGCTTGGTTGAAAATCTCGTCCGAACACTTTTGATTAGGATCAGTTGCGCGTGATTGCCTGAATGTCTTCACTGAGGCTTTCGCGATGAGTTTTCGATGGTGCGCATGTTGTTAAAATGATCGCAAACAAAGTGCGTATTTGTTTTTGGTGACACGTGAGTGATGCTTCTGTTAGCGTTGTGTTCACCACGCTTTCTCCGCGGCAACTTCTTTGTCGACGTGTTCCAATTGTATTATTTGGGAACTTCAGGAACGAAGAAAGTGGTAAGAGTGGTGTATTGCGGCTGCTCAGCTCTTTTGAGCGTTTTGTTCTGGGAAATAAACACGCTGGCCATTTTCCAAATGAACAGCTAGATATTTAACTGTTGGATATAGCTCTTTCCCCGAGAGGACCTCTGTATCTTACTTTTCGATGGGTTTGATACTTGGTAAAACTCGGCAGATAAAAAAAATGTCTAGAATGGTCACTGTCTTCGTATTTGGTAGTCTGGTCAGACACTGCAGGACCTTGATGTGCCTGGGATAGTTTCTATTATAGGCAGCCTAGGCTGGCATGCTATTCTTCAACTTTTGTTTGAATACTCGGGCGAGGAGATCGGCTATGTGTTGAACTTTGGCCGATAAATAACAGGTCGGTGATGTCTTTCAACGTTGGATTGAAGGCGAAAGTGATGAAGAGGTCTGGTCATCCATATTTCCGCGCGTATGTCATGGCACGAGTAGCGTACTCGTGTATGTATCGCGGACTGTCGGTGATCCCCATTTGACCGACATTCGCAGTGTTTCCATCATTTGCGATCGCATCACGCAAGAGCGACGCGCAGCCTTTGTTGATTCAACCGAATGAAGAGCAGACGTTCACTTTCAATTTTTGCGTACATGTCGACAATCAGTTGATGAAAGAGCGCGCGGCATTTCAACAAATAATTCCATTCATTTGGCCAGATCATTAGGCGATAGGCATAGTCATGCAGGAAACTTTTTTTGTCGACTTTTCATTTGTGTTGGGGTTCATTTGTATTACGTTGAAATGATACCCATCCCCGCCACGCGGAAAAATCACTGGATATTGTAGTGGATCGGTGGGCGCCGTGGCTCAGTGGAAGTGAACATGGCTGCTAAGAAGGAGGTTCAGGTTTAAATCCCTGCAACACCAAAAAGTATTTTTCACGGTGTCCCACCTCTCGCGAATGGGTGACAAACGTTCCGAGAGTAATACCTTGTTACGGAAAGCTTCTAAATTCGCCGTTCGGATCCGGCCTTAAATTGTAGGTCCCTTCCATTTGTGTCCAAAAATTAACATGCGCAGCACAAATGGTAGCGAGAAGTTAGGCCTTGGACCGCAATGGTCTGTCGCGCCGAATATTATTATTATTGTAGTGGATCATACGATTTATGAGTTTCCGAAACACGTTGAACACTTGCATTCCGGCGGTGGATTATGATATCGCGTCGCACGAATTCTGTACCGACCATAAAAACTGCGACGTCGCCGATCACCGGTGAATTGAAGCGCCGCTCGTGCTCTCCAGCCGTTGTCTTTTCTGCTCTTATCACAACCGTATAATCATCTATCATCAAACGGTATCTGGTCTAGGACTGTTTTGATTAAACGGATTAGGCTGTTGTGTTCGTGTAACATAGCTTGAAGACTCGCATCGATTTTCCGTCTGACTACAGTACTGATTACGCAACGTTGCTCGACTTCTGTTGCTTCATTGTCAGTGAATTAAATTTGGAGATATTTGGCATCTTCATTGGGAACCGGCATGTACCCTGCGTCGTATACTACCTTGGTTGCTCCGAAGGACGTCATCTGAAAGCATGAGTTGTACTTTCGGATATTTTGAAGGAAGTGCTTGGAAATCGGAGTGGCGCCAGTAATCTAACTTAGTAGCGGCTCAGTCAACTCAATCCGTGGTGGAAAAACAAATTTACCTTTCGAATAGCACATTGCATGGTACTCCTTAGCTAACTTCAAACACGATAATGTAAGCAAACTTTGTCCATTGCACTCACTCACTACGTTTTCGTGAATCCGTAGTCATCATCCTTATAGTAAGTAAATGGTACCAACTTTCAATCAATTCTTTCTCTTGATCGAGCCATTCGTGAGTATTTCGATATGCTGTTGGGGTGTCTCTGAAACTCCCGATGAAGATGCACTGTCACATATTTGCTGAAGCCGCGATTCGCGTTCTCCTTCCGTTGCTGCTGCTCTTGACGTGGACGATCTGTTCCGCTTTTGTCGAAGCCGTGATTCGCGCTCGCCTACTGTTTCTGTGGCTCTCGATCCAGACTCTCTGTTACAATTTTCGTACAGACGTGATTTGCGTTCATCAGCTTTTTCACCTGCTCTTCTTTCCTTCATTTTCTTCGATATGGTGTTCTTTTTTAGCAATGGTTGCTTTTTTTGTTGGCGTTTTTATAAACTGTAATCGTGTAAAAGAAATAATGATGAATGAATGAAAATGCGAATTTACACGCGCAAATGAAAACAAATCTGTCTTGGAATTCACCGCTTGACCGGTTTCAATGTGATTTGCTTGTGAATAAAACACTGACAATCGAATGAAAAAGCGAATGTACAAGGATTTTGGCTAAGAATTGACCTAAAATTTATCATAATTTACCTAAAAGTAGTTTTGATCGACGCCATACAAATCTCAGAGTGGCTGGGCCGTCCGTGAGGAAGTGAGGCAGTGAGGACTTAGTTACCTACCGTCCAGCCTATTTCTTAATGTTTGGCCGCGGATTGCAAAGCTTAATAGCATCGCCTTGAGACACATTTCTCATGCTTGGAGTTGGTTTTTTAGACGGCAATAAAATGCAACCCACCATTATGAAGTAGTTGGAGTTAAGAAGTACAGAGACCGTATGGCTTCAGTACAGAGCCAACACAAGACTACACAACGGTTTACGTCCGCCTACCGAACGATATCGGAACCGATAACTCTGCCCGTTCAGAAGAAAAAGAGTATCCTCGGAGCGCAATGGCAGAAAGGTAGAAATATGGAATGGTAGAGTGGCACAATGGAGGACGGAGCTGATCGGAACAATCATTCATTTTCCAGAAATCAATATTTATACTTCTAAATAAGAGGACAGAGCCTGAAATTTTTCTGGTAAAAAAGTTATGAAGAAGTAATTAGCTGGATGAAATCGTAGATTAAATACAGAGATGTTCACTATAAGACACTATAAGAAAAACAATACACGTTGATGCAAGAAAATGAGTAATTTCATGGACGCAACCGGTAGTCATTTATTGAGTAATTTTGAGTGTTAACGTCAGCACTGCAGTGCAATGATCGCAAATATCCTCCTTATATTCACTTTTGTTACGTCCTATTAAGAAAAGTTTTGCACTTTAACTCGTAAAGCGAGAAATAGATTTCTATGATTTGGCTAATTCAACTCTGTGTTCCGTTAATCCATCTCTTTATATTGGGTTGCTGTGTTTTGCGTTTTCCTTCCGGGCAGAACGAACTCTTTGGATTCTCCGTCAGCTTCTTCCTTTGGGTTGTGTAAAAATGAAAGCTGTGGTCTGGTGCTTACACCGTCACAGTCAGCATCAGAGTGGAGGACAGACGTCGTATACCGCACCACACCAACCATTACAATGCTCATTGCACTTTGCATCACAGCCAAAGGATTTTGTATTTCAATTTGAATTTCATAACATAACGTGCAACTTTGAGTGATGGTGATGCTGATTCCTGGTGCTTGGTGCCAACGGTGCATTACTAGGCTAACAATGAAATAAAACGCTGAGTCTTCGGCGATTCATAGTATGGCTGGACGTGTGCGAGAGAGAGAGAGAGAGTAAAAATGCATCTGAACAGTACCTCTACGCTCGACAGCGGCGGCATTTTGTTTGTTTCGCTTGGGCGTTGTAAACTGGGGTAAGTATTCATCTGCCACCCCGTCATACTTGATAGCCGCTTTTCTGAGCGCGGTGTAAAGTCAAAGAATTATTAATTAAATGAAAAACGCTGAAATATAATCGTTGGCGTTGCGCCGTCCGGCGTCTCGTGGATTTATATCGCATGACTGATTTGCACCCAACAAAAACAACAACAACCACAATGCTCCGGCAGCTTTCTGATGCTTGCTTTAGATCTGTTGGGTTAAACGCTGGACTGGCTCATCGAAAAGGAAGAACATGACGAAGTTTCATCGAAGCGAATTAGTTCTGCAAGAAGGAATTAAATTTTATTTTGAAGCATAATAGTTTTCCTTGTTGTTGTTGTTGTTGTTGTTGTTGTAGTTGGCACGAGTAGTTGAATTATTGTGTTTGCATCGCGTTGAAAAGTTTGCAACTTATTTCCGCACTAGCATAGGCTGCTGTAGGTTGGGATATTGCAGTTGGGTGAAGTTTTTTGATGGTACAGTTCAAAAGTTAAATTCTGTAATTGAACCTTTTGAGAATTTATGGCGAAAGGGTATTGCAATTAAAGAATATATTATACAGTAAGGGATTTTATTTGTGTTTGTCGTCATTATTTCCGTATGCTCTCATTTTAACACTAAATGAATGGATTTTTGTTCTTTTAATGTCCATTTGCCCTTTTTTACCTACTCTAATCAAGAATTAAGCTAAAGTTAGAAAAAATTAAGGTATGACCTGAATGATTTACAACCATCCCATATGTAACTGAGCTTTACAGCTTGAAAATTAAGTTGTTCTTCGTTAATTTTCAGAGTTGGTATTATTTTTGCGGTCTTTTCTTACAGCACCCCTAAATGATTCTTTAAATGTGTCATCGGGCTACTATAATTGGAATATCTTGCCAATTCTTGTAATACATTTGAATGTAAAAAGTCTTTCCAAATTATACGGTGTTAGTGGATTATCATTTCTTTTTTCTTTGACTCTGCAGTTTATGGCAAAAGCCTTGAAATTCTGATTAACTTTGTACATATCCGTGAACCTCCTTACCCTATGTAGGCAAATTATCAATCTTTGTCATTAATATTCTGCAAACGACTGGTTAAAGTCAATAAAGCTTGTACGTCAATGTTGTATTTGCATTTTTGTAGATTTTTTTAAGAACTGCCTGATCGGTTGGGCGAGTTTTTTTTAAAAAGAACATGATGCTTTCAGCTATTAGCAAGGATAACAGATTTTTGCATGAGATAATCAGGCGGTTTGTCTAAGTAATTGGTATAGTCATTTATACCAGACATGAGCCTTCTCCCCAATATTATCATGTCCTCTCGCCAAATAATGCGTATGATAGTTTACATTCCATTGGGTAAATTTCTCCCAAATACTATTAGAGGCCGTTTTAGTGCTCATTCCTGTTTTCTAGGTGCAATACTTTCAGATTACAGACTATAGGTAGATATTATATTTGGAAATAAATGTGATTAGTACCTTAGTTAACAATAATCAAATTTTTATTATTTCTTCAAGAGCTTAAAACTAAGACACGTTTTTTGATTGACGTTTAGTTTATTTTTCTTTTTAGAGCATTACCCGTAGTTCTGGTTTGACAGGTGAATTGAGGTTGTGTTCAGCTTGGCTTTGAATAGTATTAAAGTATATAACACTCCTCCCTTTCAAAATGCTTTTTAATACCCGAAGCTCTCGTTGCTTGTTGATTCCAGGAAACGATCGATGTCGCTGTTTGGTCGTTCGTGGCTTTGGTTAGATTTTGTGGGTCTGTTGAGCCCAACTGGAGTTCTATAGAAACAGGTGAAATAGGTGATCTTCGTACTGGAACACTAGTATAAATGATTGGATTCGTGACTGGAGTAAGTCACATAAGTCGCTTGGAGTATAGATTTGGAACGTCATCTATTCTGCGAAGAATTTGATCTACAAGGCGTCTGACGATCCGATCATCAATGGTTCTTAAATTCTCTATATTAACTTCGCTTGCCCGTGGCTGGCTGGCTGGCTGACTGGTGGGCAGAATCTTGTGATCAATTTTTAACACACTTTCTTAAGTCTGATTTTATTCAAACCCTTACAAAAATTATGAAAAAAGTACCCGATTTCTTCAAATGTTATACGCATGTGTATCTCCAATGACTTGTTTTAACAATTTTGTGCCGATCGGGCTCCGGGGACATGGAGCACCCATACAAATTGTTTACAAAATTGTGAAGTGAAATTGCCCCGATTTTATTCAAACTGCACATTGTGTATCCCCGATTAGAAAATTTACACGAAAAATATTAATTTTAATGGGGTGTTTTTTTATTATATAAGACACAGATCCTGTTATTTTTGAAATAATACCCTTCAACCATTTAGGGCACACTAAATAATTTCTAAAAAACGCGGCCGCTCTTACTCTTCTCTAACTCTTTCCTTAACTGAGCCTTCTTGTCCCATCGCATTTTTAAAAACTTTTATATAACTTGACTTGACTCACCAAGAGAGCTGAAATTTTGTGAGTGACTAAGTCCGTTTTTTATATTCCGCGAGTGACGCGTGTCGCGTTTCGGGTGTGGCTAGGTTGATGGGTGGACATTTTTATTTTACTTTTTTGATGTCCTTTTAAACCACCTGTCATACGACCTAGAGAACTGAAACTTTATGATTGTCTAAGACCCAAATAGCATTTTTCATATTGCGCGTGTGTCGCGTTTAGCATGTGGCGCGTGTAATGTGTGGTAATATGGTCATTTTCTCGTTTTTTAAGGTCATTTTTAACCACCTTTCGCACGACCTAGAGGACTGAAATTTTATAACAGCTCAATGTTAGGGGCCAGTTCTGATATCCCGCGTGTGACGCGAGTCGCATGTTTTGCGTGTGATGCGTGGAAAAAATAAAATACTTTGAAGTAGGCGGCCCGACCTCAAAAAATTTGGCGATTTTTACCAAATAATACAATGTAACAATAAAAAAGTCTGTGTGGCGTAGCATGTCCAGTAGTGTTCTCAACTTCCTTTCCATGGGTTATTCCAATGGGGTTCTTCCTATTGCGTTGTGGCGATTAGTATGTTGTTTAAATAAAAATCTTTGTAATGCTGGCTATAACCTTCTGCCAGTGCGGAGAGCAATAATTTAGTATACCGAACCATACGGTCAGTTTCAGTTTGGCCATTACCTGATGGATTATACGGTGCTGTTGCGCTGAATTTAATCCCGTTGTTTTGGTAAAACATTTTTAACTCTTCCGAAACGAATGCTGTAACGATATTATTTTCTTAGTCATGTGTGGCAATAATTTCTCGCAATTTTCTTATAACTTCCGCAGTTGATTTGCACGTAACAATTTTAAACTCAAGCCATTTAGACATTACATCCACGACAACTAAAAATGTAAGTCCTTTAAAAGGCACTGATGTAACATCGACCAATGGTTTGGTTCTTGCGTTATAAATTGCCGTGGAGCACTGGGAGGATTTGAACGGTTCACTTGACACTGCTCGCAACTTCGCACTTTTCCTCAATGTAATTGTGGGCACCATAGTGTAATTCCTGTATGATTTGCGTGCAGTAAACTCAAAATATTTGTCCGTAATAAAGGTGATATTATTACACGAGTTTCCCATAACATACAACCCTTATGTGTGGATAGCTATGTTCTTCTTTGAACGAAATTCTTGAATTCTTTTTCAATTCTTACTCGAAAAATTGAATGATTCAACCATACGAGCCGGCGATGTGACTGGACACTCACACCCAGTATCCATCGCACAATCTTCCCATAATGGTTATCTCGAGACGTTTCCGAAGTCACATCGCCGGCTCGTATGGTTGAATCATTCAATTTTTCGAGTAGTAAGACATCCGCCAGGTCATATCTTTTTAACATTACAATGGCAATCTACTAAAACAGTCAGCATTAGCGTTTAGTTTTCCCGGTCGGCGTTCCAGCTGATACTCATAGGCTGAAAGAGAAAACACCACCTTAACGTGGTGATACCATAATTGAAATAGGTTTACGTTATTTAAAGATACCTAATATATACTGATGGAATGATAATAATTTTCGGAATTTATTGGCAATCCTTCTTTATCAATTTGTGCGTAGTTGCGCTCAATTGATCCCAGATTTTAGATTAGATTTTCTTTGGTCCAGGTAATATTCCTATAACTAGTTCTTAATTTTTAATATGCGAATCTTGCTCTTTACTCGAAATGTTCCATAAATTTTCTATAAATTTTTGGAAAATACCTGGTGAGGCAGCAACACCAAAAGGTAGTCTTTTTAACTTAAATAATCCTAATTGAGTTTAAGAACATCAGGCTTTAATTACCATGTTTACCGTACTCCGATTATTCTCCTCCACCTAATTTCGCAAAGCAACAGGGACTTGACAATCCTTTAAGAAATTTGGCTTAACTTCTGGCAGCAATTCGAGCTCTTCGGTAACATTATTTATAATTAATTTCGTGATAATTTTGTGTGATTGTATTTCGTCGACACTTCATATTTCGTATTATTAGCTATCTTATTGTATTGTCTCTGGTTCTTGGGTGAGCTCTCGTGAACCGTGAATCTCGTGACCGTTGTTCTTTTGTCTCGTTGCTGCTTTATTCTTAAAGCAAGCTCTGCTTGAATGACCTTGTTTATGAAAGAAGTCACAGTTTTTTCTTTAAACAGATATTTTTTTGTTGTTGGTATCCATCACAACAAAAACATTTACTAAATGCCCTGCTCTGAACATGTACTAAAACAGCCATTACCTCGTTACTACCTGTACCCCAAACATTTAAAACATTTTTGAATGCCATTTCGTGTTCCAGTGCTAGTTCATAGGCTCTTTGGAAGTCGAGTCACTGAATAAACGTTTTTGCAAGGTCTCAGCATTTTATTTAGCCTTGCAAAATTACAATGTTTAGATACTTTGCGCAAATCCTTTACAAAATCTGCTATTGATTCGCCTTATTTTGGAAATCTTTTATGAAAAGCAAATCTCTGTAAAATTTCATTATGCTCATTATGGATTAAAATGTTTCTCCAAGTTGTCTGAGATTTCTTTGAATGTCACATCTTTCGGGCCTAATGGTGTAAGCAATGAGCGAATCACTTCGTGCGTGGTATCACCAATGCATGCGAGGAATATTGCATTTTACTTTATTTCATTCACCTCGAAATTGAACTCTATTCTTTCCTTATGATTGGTCCAAGACATTGAGGGTTGGAACTGCTACAATCTGCCCAAAACTTGTTCTGCGTTCGCTTCAGATTTTGCATTTACCAATACGTTTTCGATCTTTTTATTTTAATTTTGCGCTTTTTACCTCCTCGCCAGTTATATATTTGGAAATAAATGAGATAAGTATATCTCAGTTAATAATACTTCAATTTTATTTGTTCTTTCAGAGCTTAAAACTAAGAAGCGGTGAGGAGGAAATTTAGCACGGTTTCAAAAATTATTTTGTGCTACGATTTTGTGTTGCGATCTTGTGTTACATTTTTTATTTCTTGTAACTAAGTCATTTCTCAAGCGATTGCTATGAAATTCGGAACTCAGGTCTAATATGGGACTAAAAGACTTCTTCCTATGGCAATTCTGGGATACGGTCATTCTGGACTGGAATTTCGGGATCTAAGCCATTTCTCAAGCGATTTTTATAAAATTAGGTATGTAGGACTATGAAGCGACTATAAGACTTCTTCCTATGGAAATTATGGGATACGGTCAATAGAGACTAGAATTTCGGTATCTAAGCCATTTCTCAAGAGATTTCTATTTCTGTTTCGGGAACTAAGCAATTCTAAACTGATTTGTACGAAATTCGGTATGGCCATTTGGGTGTATTTTGGCGGTCTTTTGAGGGTGTATTAAGGGTCTTTTGGAGGTATTTTGGGGATTCTTTTGAGGGTATTTTGTGGGTCTTTTGGGAATCTTTTGAAGGTGTGTTAGAGGTCTTTTGAGGGTCTTTTGGGGTCACAAATTAAAGAAGTTTCACTTACACCGTGCGTAAGGGTTACACGCAGTGTTTTTTTTATTGAATTCAGTTCTCTTTTTCTTTTTACAGCATTGTTCGATTTCACAGGTGAATTAAGGTTGTGTTAAACCATTTTGCCTTTGTATAGTGTTAAAATATAAAACAGGAAGGTTATACTAAGATTATAAATATGACGGAGTCGCAGAGATTAGCAGTGATGGTAGCACTTGGTAATGTTGACATGATCTATATTGCTGTCGAATTCGAATTTTTTGGGGTCGCTGAGATAAATACAGACAGTGTGACACCACTATCGTGTATCGTCTTTAGGGAGTGGGAACGGAGGGGGTGACCTATGACATGATCGATATTAGTGTCGAATCAATATTTTTCAGATCTGGCAAGGCCGGGCATTCAACAAGCTCGTAGTCGTTTTTCGGAATTGAAAACTTTTTTATTTTCTCTTTAATCATAAAAATTTAAAACAAAGAAACCAAATTTACAAAGGCCTGGATTGGAGGTTGGTCGGATGAACTTGGTCAAGCTACGAGAAACCGTAGAGAATCTTCCAGAGCTCCATTTGAATCCAGCTTTTTCGTTGATCCTTGGCGTTGGAGCCTATCGGTTCGATAGTTTGTTAGGCCTGGTACTACAAACGAATCCGATACAATTCACTGTCGAGTTGTTGGCCTTCAAGAAAGATGTCAGCTCGTTTATGAAAGAGCGAACTTTTCAATGGAGGTTCCAAGAATTTTGAAGGCTCACTTATGTATTTTTTTTGTAATATTTTGTTGGTCAAGATTTTTTGTAGTTTTCCCTGACCATGATCCATTCATTTAAGCATTCGGGCTTGTGTCGTTTCAGTTTCGTGATGGTTTTTCCGTATTGCTTTTTTCAATGAATTTAGGGAGAATTCCGAGAAAATAAACTGAAACCGGTTAGAAACGTGAGGTATGTGATATATTGTAAATCACATTTCTTCAATTTCATGTTTAATTTTATTTAAAAGGCTTAGCCCACCTCATTGCCGTGGCGCAAGTCATTCAGGGAGCTTTCTCTTGGCAATAAGTTCTAATAAATATATTAAAGCCATTTGTTCGTTAACAGGTAAAATTTAATTTTTTCCATACGCTCCGCAGATCGCAATGAAACTATAGCGCGACAGACGAATAACCGTATTTTCTATTTTATTTGACTTATGTTAGATTTTATCTGCTACACTCTTCTTGTAAGTCTTAAAAGTAATTTAAAAAGCCTTATTTATCACTATAAATAGTATTCATTATAATTTAATATGTACAAAAGAAGTGATATTTTTTTAGCTTTCGGGCTGCGGGACTTATTGCGACTAAAAATGTGTAAGTCATAAAGAGTTGTGGGTATCACTTCTACCACATGGACAAACTTACATGCGTTATCCTTTTTTGTACTTGACGTAAGGACAATAATTATGTCACTTTTGGATCTTTTAGTCAAATACGCTTACTATTACGACTGCATTGCTGCATTTTCATAGACGTAAATAATTTATGTAGCGAACATCAAATTAAAATATCACCCTCAGGTGCACTATCTGAGTGGCTGGTGAAATAAAATTTTCCAACTGTAAAACTTTTGGTGGGAAAATATCACTTCACCTTCAGAAGCTCAGACGGATAATTTTCCGCACATCAAGCATGAAAGGATTCATGTCAGTTGGAAACCGCAAAAAATTCGATGTAATGCATTTCAAGTACCTACGCTGCTTTGAATCTTCCAAACCGTTGGCTAAGCATGTTAATCTAGTACTGGTTCCTAATCAAAAGAGGGTGTCGTAAACCAAATGAAAAAGGTGCGCTGGATGCCTTTCTGTCCCATAATATGCGACAATTTACAATTTGGATTTTTTTTTTATTTTTATACCAAAAAGTTAACATTAACACTTCGCGAACACAAAATTGAACTTCGCATTCAGGTGCTCGCATTTAAAATGCGGAATGACTGCACTTTTTCCAATTTTCGGAATGACTTACAATCCGTGAAATAAGTTGACAAATTTGTATGTACAGGATTTCAAATTGGACGGGTATTTTGTTGGATTGCAATGCACATCTAAATAAACGAGTATAAATAATTGCGCTTTTCACATCATGCTTGGTGAGCGTGATGGAAACGACCGATTGCATGTTCTAGTATTTGGAGAGGGAGTCACTCGTTTATAAACAGCAAATTGGAAACCAAGTGTTATACAAGTGCACAACAAATCTTATTAAATGCGGATGGGTAAATTCAATTACTCTGCAGGTGATGTCTGACACTAAGTTAAAGTTTAGATAAATGAAAAGTAAATTTTTATTACAAATGTGCCTTTGTCTAAAGAGTTTAACCTAACGAGCCAGGGTGGTATAAAAAGGTTACCAGCCGTTACCACATCTACTCGTATATTTATAATTCCGATGAATACAGAAAGTTACGGTATTTCTTTGTTGTGAGATATCTCATTTTAAACAAAATCACATAAAGAAAATAATTATTTTTTTCAAGATCTATCTATCTCTCCAAATCTACTTTTATGATAATTAGCAATTATTTTTATTAAGTATTGCATTTTAAGGGCTCTCAGATTACATAATCATTGAATTGATTCGTATCTAAATGCTACAGGCTGGATTAAAACCGCGCAAACATCATTGTGGGCGGCGTGGCTCAGTAGAAATGCGTATGGCTACTGATTCAATCAATAAAGGTGGATATTTTCGAAACTATCTTTGAAACACAGCCTGAAAGACCATTTATTGCCTAACTATAATTTTTTTTTTATTTCTCAACAAAACAGAAAATTATATTTTTTAATTGAAAATGTGTATGGCAAGTGCTACATGTGAAAAGTGTGCATCTGAGTATAAAGGAATCGAAGCAATAACAACGTTTTATTATTTAATTATATTTAAATGATTTGTTTGATAAAAACATAGCTTGTTTTGCCATTTTTGTGTGTATTATAATATTTAATTAGAAGAGCCAGCACTAGATCAAACAATTCATGAACTAAAAGTGCAAATATTTGATGAAGGAGCGATACCAGAGGACTGAAAAAGAGACATTCTGAGCCCCATGCATAACAATAGAGATATCACAACGTGAAGCAATAAGTGTGAGTGCGAGTATAACGTAGTTGAGTACTGCGTAAAAGATTTTCTCATCTATCTCTTAAGACAGTAAAGCCCCCTAAGGTCAACCCTAAAACCCTAAGCGTAAGCGGGGGAAATATTTGTGTAATCAGTACGATGGGTATCATCATCACCATCTTAGTTGCCACTACAACCGGGGTCCGGTCCTGGGCTTCCCGCAAAAAATCTCTCCACTGGGTCCAATTTTGAGCCGATGTCATCCAGTTTTGCATCCCTCAGCTCTGGTCTTGGTCAACGCCATCCTTCCAGCGTGGACTTGGCCGGCATCGCTGTCGTGTTCCATACATACTACCGCAAAGCACTTTCAGAGCAGGATCCTCTTCGGTCATGCGAGCTAGTTGTACTGACCACCGAAGCATACCGAGCTTAATTCTCTTTACGATGTCGACATCGCTCGTAAATCTCATCCATATATAGGCTCCGGAATTTTCCTTCCTCTGCCAGGCTGCTTTCTTTCGCCGGTGAACTGTTTTTTCATATCTTCTGAGCTCTTTGTATTCATCTTTGCGTGCCCGCGTTCTATGAGATTGTTGTATTGCTCGTTACGCAACATTCTTACGTTCAGTCGCTAGCTTACATTCGTCATCGAACCAGTCGTTTCAATCTCTACGACTACTACCTAAGATGGAGTCAGCAGTACTAATGACAGTATTCTTAAGGCGTGTCCATTTCTCTTCTACGCCCGAAATCTCAGCCCCAGGTCTTACTCTTCCTGCATTTAGGGCGAGTTCTATCGCTTGACCGTAGTTGTTTCTGGTCTCTTCATTGCGAAGGGAAGCCGTGTTGACTCGAATCTAATTCGCGGATGCTGTCTTTCGTGATGGTGCAATCCGCGCTCGGAGCACTATACCAACAAAAGTGGTTCGAGTCGAAGTCGGTACGTTCGTACCGTCATCAGGTTCGGGTTGTGGCGGGGGTCTATGAACACGTGGTCTATCTGGTTGCGAGTGGCTGCATCGGGAGATACCCAGGTAACTTTGTGGATATTTTTACGCGCAAACCTTGTACTCGCAACGACCAAATTATTGCTTGCTGCCATCTCTATGACTCGTTGTCCATTGTCATTAGTGTTCTCGTGTAAGCTATGGATGCCAATGTACTGCCTGAATACTGGCTGCCTACCTATTTTAGCATTCATATCCCCCAGAATGATTTTTACATCATACTTAGGGCAGGCATGGAGTTCCCGTTCGACTGATTCAAAGAATTTTTTCATCATCTGGGAAATCCTCTGTAGGTGCGTGAACGTTTATGAGGCTTACGTTTTTAAATTTGCCCCGCACGCGAAGGGTGCATAGCCGTTCATTTATTGCTTTAAAGCCGATAACGGTGGGTTTCATTCTTTTGCTGACTAGATACCCCACCCCGAGCACATGATGTCTTGCATGACAGCTGTAATATATGTCATATTCTGATTTTTGTAAGACACCATTCCCTGTCCACCGCAGCTCCTGGATAGCTGTTATGTCAGCCTTATATTTAGACAGGGCATCGGCCAGCTGCTGTGCAGCTTGAGCTCTATACAGTGAGCGTACGTTCCATGAGAAAATTCTTAAATCGTTTAGCCGTTTTCGTTGGCGTGGTTGTCGTCGTTCATCAGTGTATCCGAGGCTGATTTTTGGTTTCGTAATAATAATTTTTTTTTACAGCGAGGTTATTGGCCTTGCGCCAACCTTACGTTGAAGGGACTAGCCCGATCATTCAGCTTTTCCTGCATTGGAGGAAAATTACCGGCGGCCACCACGTGGAGGTTTGATCGCACTTCCACCAGTCAGCGATAGTTACGGCCACTTGCAATTCTAGAGCATTCTGTGTTTTTCCCCCTATTCTGCTGATGGCTGACCGCCTTTGGCTTCATTTACTTCTCCTTTAATTTCATTTCTTTTTTCTACGTAAATCTCTCAGTAGTTAAACGGGTCCACACAAATATTTTTCATATATTCTTCTTTCCTTAACGTGGGAGTGAGACTTTATCGACATAGTCTCTTCTTCGGTTTTTACTCCGCAACTCCTACAATTTTAAAAATTTAAAAAACTTTGTATTGCGGCCATCCTGTATCCATGAAACAGTTATCTGCGATCAGCAATCGGTGGTTAGGTCCCAATTCAGTTTCTCTAATTACTTTTACATCTATTATACTTCTTCTTACACAGCATAGAATTATTACGTAATCAACTATTATTCTGGCTTCTATTGTATCAGCTCAAAAGGTGGTGCACTTTTTTTTTTGACAAGAAAGAGTTACTAATTAGCTTTTGGTCAAATATTCGATTATATATCTGATGTTGTAAATAAGTGTTGTCCCCATGGAGGTGAGGCCATGAATCCGTGTGCAATCTTCCAGCTACTGTTTATTTTTCCATAGTAATTTAAAAATTCCAATAGGACATTTTTGCTCCCTATTCCCTTATTTAGTTAATATTTTCCTGAGTTACAATAGAAAGAAATCTTTTAGCCCCAGACTCCGCCTACTTGCCTCCAACCTGCAACCAAACGATTTATAAATCCTTATTAATCGCAATGGGACATCAATAAGAAGGATAAAGTCTTGAGTCGTTAAATCGCATACCAAGAATAATTAACTTGATTTTCGCAAACTTAAGTCAACCAAACTTATTCCACTACACAAAAAAAAACTTCCTCACTACACCCTTGCCAAAATGAAAAATTTAACAAATTGTAACAATCACAACATTTAATTGGGTGTCTTTTTGTTTTTGTTTTGCTAAATTTCCAGCAAATTACAGTCTGCCTGGCACACAAGAAAAAAATCAAGGCTCAACCGTACATCGAGGACAAAAGCCTTTTAAAACACAATACCCAGGATTATCCGTATTTTCTCCCCATTAATTTGTGCGAATTTTTCTTTGCATTATCTTTGATTCTGTCCCGCCGCCATCGTCGTCCTCGTCATCTCGGTCTTTTGGAGGGAAAATCCAAATCGTTTTGTTTCTCACCTTTCAACGGCAGACATCAGACCAAGCTGAAGCGAGACGACACCCGACGTCCAAGTTAAAGATAATAATCAACAGCTAGAGAGCACAAACCCCGCGTCGAAGTAGTTTTTACAATTTTATATCATCATCCAGGCTCCTTGCAGCAGCGGTGGTCTTCTTCGGTCGTCGTTGAATCTGTGAAATTACCTTTCATTTTCTCATCAAAAACCACTTGAATAAGAGCTCTCAGTTCCGGTCTCCTGGCTGGCGTTGCTCTAGAATTATGATAGAATGGGACAGTAAAATTGGTCGGTGGTTGAATGGTCCGGTTTCAGTTAGTTTCCTCATAAATTCCTTGCAGCTAAAGTGAGGAGACTTACGAGTATAGCAGGCGATACGAAATTGTTATTTGGTTGGATGGTTGCTTGGCTTCTTTGCGCTGTTGTGTTAGATGTGGCAATTGATGGAGCTGATGGCATCACAGGGGGTGTCACAAGTACGACGATGCTTTCACTTGCCTCACACAAAATATCAAAAGCATTAAATTAAAGACTAAATGTTACTACAGGACGACGGAAACAGTTAAAGTGGATAATTTCAACAGATTTATCCCTTTTGTATATTATTAAAAGTTACATCCCTGAGAGATAGATAGTGATGCCAATTGCAATTTTTTACACCATAAATCTTAAATGTGCTAATTTTGTTAGTATCTTAGATATCTATGAATGAATTCATTTATTCTGTCCAATACCTTTTAGTATGAAAATCGTACACCGCCAGTCCAAAAGCTGAGTAATACGAGGGCAGTTTGATAAGTCATGGCAAAAATCCATAAATTGGGCTATGAACAGCTACCCCATCCAGCATATTCTCCAGATTTAGCCCCTGCAGCTATATTCTGTGTCCAAACCTGAAGAAATGGCAGTGCGGCAAGAAATTTGTATCTTACGAACAAAAACCTATTTTGAGGGCCTTGGGAAATAGTACATTATATAACGAGCGAGGAAAGTGGAGTTTATCGTTCGAGTTAAAAGCTTGAAGCACGAGGCGGTAACTATGTGCGGCAATCTAACGAGCACGATGAGCACTTTTCTGCGAGTAAATACCGGTTTTTCTGCTAAACCGGCTATGCGCAATGCGAAATTACTCTGTGAATGTGTGTTCGCTGAGACTCCAGTAAATAACAAAAGTAGTTTACATGTTAAATCACTAGAGTGTGTAAAGGCTACTTTTGAAGCTAGGTTATAGTGTATGAAACAGTCATTTTCGTCTATGGGCGTGTGAAAACCTATTATTTGGAAGGTAAAAAAAATTGGAAAAACGCTGGACTAAATGATACGAGCTTAAAGAGGACTATGTTGAGAAATAAAACGCTTTTTTGCCAAAAAAAAACTCTTAAAAAATGAGACTTATCTTGAATTATTATAAAATATATAACATTTCATTATACTACATCATGTTTACACTATAACATTTGTTATATTTACATATTATATACTACATATTTTCGTTAAACAAATACACGCTTATTAACGCCCGTGGCAAGTCCGGTTGTCGGTCGGGCGGTCGGTCGGCTTATCGTGGAATCTTGCGATCAATTTTTAATGTACTTCCCAAAACCCAATTTTATTGAAATTTTGCACATATGCATATTTCTGGAGACAAAACTTTCTATTAAAATTTGGGCCCGCGGGCCTCAGGGCCAAGGGGTGCCCATATACATTTTTTAAAAATTAACCCTTTTATACACATGTGTATATCCATCCATCTCCGATGGACCAATATTTTTGTAAAAATTTGGAAGACCATGGTCATGAGGCATCATACAAATTTTTAAAAAAAATTAACCCGACTTTATTCAAATTTTATACACGTGTGTATTTCCGATGCACAACACTTATTGTAAAAATTTTACAGACGCCGGCCCGCGGTGTCGTAGGGCCTCATACAATTTTAAAATTAAAATTATACCGATTTTCTTAAAATTTTATACCGATGTACAAAACTTTTTTGACATTTTTTGAGCGATTGGGCCCTGAGGCCCGAGGGGTGCCCGTATAAATTTTTTTTAAAAATTAGCCTGATTTTCTTAAAATTTTAAGCATATGTGTATTTCTGATTGACAAAACTTTTTGTACATTTTTTGGAGTGAATGGGCCTGAAAGCCGTGGACAGGGCTATATAACTTTTTTTAAGAATAAGCTCAAATTACTTTAAATTTTAAACATATGTGTATCTCCGATAAGCCGAACTTTTTGTAAAATTTTTTGAGCGAATTTGAGCGGACCCTAAGGCCTAAGGGGTGCCAATATAAATTTTTTAAATTAGCCCGATTTACTTTAAATTTTAAACACATGTGTATCTCAGATGGACAAAACTTTTTGTACATTTTTTTGAGTGATCGGGCCCCAAGGCTCGAGGAGTGCCTATATAAGTTTTTTAAAAATTAACCCGATTTTCTTTAAATTTTAAACACATGTGTATTTTCGATGACAACACTTACCATTGAAAGTGATCAGGCCCCAAGGTCGGGGCTCCCATACCAAAAACATGAGTATCTCCTCGCTCTAAAATTAATTTATTCCAAGTTAATCCGGTTCAAACTTTGCACACATATGTATCTCCTATTAGAGAATTGAAATGAAATATTTTATGGGTTGTTTTTTTTTACATTTCTCTTGTGTCTTCTTGATAACGTTTTTATGCCACTAATTCAGTGATTTGCAAACTTGTAACAAAGCCTAAGCCTTCTCAGACATTTTGCACTAATTCTCAAACATTTCGCTGATTTTTTAAACTTTGAAGTAAAAATTTAAAAATATTTTCGTTGTAAGACAATATTTAGTCTATAACATGTTATTATGGCTAAATGAAACACATAATTTTTTGTTGGAAAAAAGAAGTATACTCTGATTGACCTTGTTGGAGTTTCATACATAAAATACATTAAAATTTATCATCCTAAAAAATCAAATATACTAGATATTGTAAATTCATCTTTAAATTTAATAATACTTACCATTAATAAATTAATACAAAGACTAAAACCCAAAATGTTTTTATTTCATATTTAAATCCATTATGTACTTAGATTAAGATTTACTTTTGTCATGTGTCACTTTTCTGGTATGCAGCCACGATTAACGTCATTATTATTATATCAACTAATTACGTTAATCAATCAATTACGCCACTCAGGCGAAGAACGTCAATACTCAATAAAATGATTGTCCATACAAGGTATATTATTGTATATTGAATTTTTACTGCGATCAAGATTCATTTTTAAAAGGGAAAGACTCGCAAGGCCGCCTTTACAACATTTTGGAAAGTTGGTACGTAAAGAGCTGATTGCCCCTACAGACCTATTTTAAAACTCCCGAGTGAAAAGGAAAGCGCATTTTTTTAAATTGAAAAATGTCATAGAAGTTTCACTACTTAAATAGCATTTTATACATTCATTAGTGATAAAGCAACTAATATATGACGGTCCCTCGTTCGACCATTGGGCCATACACTGGTTTAAAGCTAACACCCACAAATATATGAATAATTGTAATGTATGCTTAACTTTCTTTTTTCCTTGACTAGAAACATAAGACTCTAAAAAAGTACGTAAATTAGATTTTTTAGTACAAATCTTGATTGAAAACAACAGCATTCATTAAAAAATAAGTCACTAATTTTTCACAAAGAAAAAATTCTCTCCTCATCAAAAAAGACAAGTTGGCAACGCGAATGTCCCAGCTCATAGTTTTTATAAGCGCAGTCGCTTTTTCCAACGATTATCTTGCCGCGCTTCTCAATGCATTCAACCAATTTGTGCCTGCAAATCTTTCGATCTCATTACTTTTACGACGTGTCCATCGCAACAACATCTCAATGGAAGGATATATCTTCCTTTTTTTCCTTCCGTCATTGCTTTTGACTTTCATTGTTTCATTGTTTCCTTTATGGACTGCAGAGCGGTGTGGTGCGCGCTGAACACTAGAACGCCGGAAGAATCTCTATGCACGGATAATTGGTTTCCTTTGGATGAGCCCGGGGGCGAAGCAAAGGAACTATGTTGGGTTATTTTGACGCGAAATGTTACAGCAGCAAGACGGGCACGAAGCCGCACTATAATATTGCAATGAAAATTAAGCGAAAAAGGCGCACAACCAGAAGAAATGCGAAAAAAAATTAATTGCAATTTCATTATAGGGATTCCAGATGTTGGAGCTGCAGCTTCAGTCTGAAAAGTCCCAAAGAAATCGTGCAGGAATAATGATTTGGAAAAAAGGAAAGGCTAGATATGTATATATTTTTACATCGCATACAACTACGACTGCATTCACATTTGTACCAAACTCGAACCTACATAATTGTGCAGATACTTTTACGAGTTCTCTACTCGTAATGAATGCGAATGAGATTGACTAAAAGCGAGAATGCCTGCAGAGATAAATTTTGTCCGCATTGCAAAAAAAGAACAAAAACGGCCATTTCGAATTTTCCTCTATATGAAATGCTGACGAACGATGTGAAAATTTAAATGTTACAGTGCTTTTTAGTCCCTCAGGCGGTTGTGTCATTCGTGTCATTATGCGATTTTTATCGTTTCACAAGCGCGCCCAAGGCCATGACGTTCCCATTCTCTGCATCGCGAATTGACATCATTCCAGTTCATACATTTATTTAGCTTCGATGAAAAATCGATTCTGAGCTACGGCTCTGTGCAATTTGTTAGTTTGGCTTATCTTTTTGGTGGGCTCATGTGTCTTTTTGACACCTCTTTTACAGTAGAATTCTACGTTCACGTGTAAGCTACCTGCCTGCAGCATATTTCGCGTATTTACGCCTGCAGCATATTTCGCGTATTTACGCCTGCAGCCATCACAGAGGCGATTTGTAAACTTTAATATTGATGATGTCAAATAAACTGCCTATCATTTGTTCCATATTTGCAAAGTACAGCATTCCCCGTTTGCCAAAAAAATATTCTTCCATTCATACACCCGACTACACATTACTTGCAGTCGTCGTGACAATATCGTCCCAATCAACTTATTTAGCGACATATGAGCCAGAACTACCCTAAGGACGTAGCTCTATACGAAGTAGTTAACGTTAGTAACTGTTTCGAAGCCAATGTTTAATTTTCTCCTTACACTTCACTTTGCTCCCATTTACATACACATAACGTAATTCAATAAAATTGAAGTTTGTTTTACAGCCAATAGAGTTTTGAGATCATTAATAATTGCCTCTTTCCCAGTCTTCTGGCATTGCAAAAAAATTTACAAAAAGTTTTGTCCATCGCAGATACTCATGGGAGGCGGGTACTTTTTTATAAAAATTTTACAGAAAATGTTGTCGATCGCAGATAGACACGCGTATAAAATTTGGAAAAAATCGGGTATTTTTTATAAAATTTGTATGGGTGCCCGTCGACCCCGGGACCCGATAACTTCCAAATTTTTACAAAAAGTGTTGTCCATCGGAGATACACATGCGTATAAAATTTGAAGAAAATCGGTACTTGTTTTATAAAACCCCGGGACCCGATCACTGCCAAATTTTTACAAGAAGTGTTGTCCATCATAGGTACACATGCGTATTAAACTTCAGGTACTTTTAAAATTTGTATGGGTGCCCACTCAACCTCCGAGCCCGATCACTTCCAAATTTTTACAAGAAGTGTTGTGCATCGGAGATACACATGCATATAAAATTTGAAAAAAATCGGGTACTTTTTTTTATAAAATTTGAACCCTCCTCCAGCCAGTCCGCCAGCTACGGGCACGCGAAGTAAATATAGAGAATTTAGTAAAAAAAAGCTGGCCCAGGGCGGAAGGGCTTCCATATAACCTTTTTCAAAATAAATCAGATTGGAATTTAACTTTGCACACACGTGTATCTCCAATGACAACACTCCCAGTAAATATTTGGAAGCCACAGCGCCGAACTCCCATATATATTTTTCTAAAATTATTCCGATATTATTCCAACCTTGCACACATGTGTATCTTCGATATGAGAATTTACATTAAAAATATTACTTTTTATGAACTGGTTCTTACGCTCTTATTCGCGTGCCCGCACTAACTTACATTCTTCATCTAACCAGTCGTTCCGATTTTTCAACTACTGCCTTAAATGGAATTAGCAATAACTGTAATTTTAAAGGTGTCCTCCTTTTTTCCACGCCTGGCACATAAGCCGCAGGTCCCATCTTTGCGAAGGGCTGCCGTGCTGTATCGAATATTATTCTCAGATGCAGTCTTTCTTATTATCATACTCTTATTTTTGTAAGCCACAATGCCCCGTCCGCCAGATTTCTTGGATTACAGTTATGATTGCTTAATACCAAAAAAAGCTATTAGCTATCTAACTATCTATCTCGAAGTCTATACAGCGAGCGCGTTCCAGCAGAAAATTCTTATTTAAACGTTACTGACAAGGGCCTAGCCCTATCGTTCAGCTCTTCATTTTCAGGACCGACGAGCAGTTTTCAACTTCCACCAGTCAGAAAAGATACTTGTAATTCCCTCTATACTGCAGCACTAATACTTAAGCAATCATTTATTTATCAATTACTTTTTAACATCTCTAATGTTTTCTCCTTCTTTGATTTCATTGTTATTATTCTCTTTAGCTTCTTCTATTTAGGTAGTCACCTAATTTAGATTGAATCACTTCAGCACATCTTCAATAAGAGCAATTTACTGATTCCGCACTAATTGCTGCAGCTCTGTTAGCTTTGATTGTATATCCTGCATTTACTATTAGAGCGCTTACTCTAGTGGTTAGTGGTTAGTTGGTTGGCTGGTCGGTTGCACACGTTCAAACTAATGACCGGAGTATACAGAATCGTTTTAAATTTTATATTTAATTGTAATTTAAAATGTTCGCGACCTACATGAGTGTGGTAAATCTCCACTTTAAATGCAGGCCAACCGTCACATCACATCCAATCACATCACATCACTTTTAATCCATTTTACATGTCATCTGGCACTACTTATGCTTGAGGCTTTACTCCTCTTGCATGTATTATTAACTAAAGGATTAATTGTTTGCCCTCTCAGTTGACTACAACATGATGCTAAGTTGTTTGTCCAACGTGAAAGCACCACATCATGGCATAGAGCAACGAGTTATTTACTCTATTATCTAGTGGCAAACTATGGGTTTAACGTCACATTCCATATTATGTATAATATAACACCCCGATTAGCTTGGTTCAAGTGATAGAGAGCCGATAGAGATAGTCGAGTTCTGTGTTCTATTTTCCCGAGCGTCCTTCGTCACCGATAACCTCCTTATATTCCCATTAAAATGTAACATGTCGCATTATATGCACCAGCGATAATTACATCCTCTAACAAGTTAATCACATACAAGGACATCATGTTGTCATGGTGTTGTATATGCGCCATATTTGGATGGAATGTGCGAGGTAGAATCGAGTACCTCAAACAGTGGGGATATGGCAAGCGGAAAGCAATTAAAATTAAACGGAACGAGTTGTCAGCAATGCCTTATAAAAGAGGTCTTTATGTTCCTGCTGGAATTTATTTTAAGACACATTATCAAAGACCGAAAGTTCTGCAGCATTAATCAACAACAGAGCTTAAGACTTTATGTCCAAAATAGTACTGAAAACCCGAAAACAAAATCCACTTTGAAGCGAACTTATTAGTACCCGATTAATAATAATTAGTAACACTTGTCTGATGATTTCTTAGTACTTTTTATCGAAAAATCGCTTCCTACAACAACTCCATAAAATATTTGCCCTCTTTTGCCCTTAAACAGGGGGCTTAGTGTTAATGTTACATTTCGTTTTTGTATGAGAAGTATTCCTTGTTTGACTAGCTCTATAAGAATTTAAAAATTTTGCAGAAAAATTGTCGGATAAATTGAAATTATCCAATAAGTCAAAAAATATATCTTCTTTCAAAGACCCACACAAAGTTTCCGATAACTTTTATCATTCCATGACCCACTGTGCAACTAAAATGTCCTCGTTTTAGCGTAACGAGTAAGTCCACCAAATCCACATGACTATCCAAACGCATAAATAGATAACAAAACATTGACACTTGAAAAAAAACACCGACAGATAGGAAAAACAGAGAGATGACAATAGCATCATGAAACGAAAAGTCGACCAAAAAAAATGCAAACTAAAAATAAATTTATAACCGAAAGGGTATTAAAATACCGTGTACAACAACAACATTTTGCTAATTTACATTTGCATTTGGCACATTACTCTACCAAAACGTAGGCGGACACAACATCGCGTGTTGCAATTGCACTCCAAAAACGACGACGACGACGATGATGAGTGAATTGACATAGATTTTCGGTTCGATTCCGCCGACACTGTTTGACTACAAATTGACGTCAGGAGTGCCTGGCCGACCAACCAGCCGGCCGGCGCAAATAAAAGGATCGATGAGGATTTGAAGAGGGCGCGCAAAAATGCTTTGCTTGTCACAATTGGAATTGATTTCAACACAACAACAACAACATCATCGCCAGCGTTTAATGTTGTAACAACGAATTTTTGCTTCATTACGATTCTTTTATAAAGGGAAGGGATGGGAATAAAAAAGAAGAGAGTTATTATACGAATGGGGTTATTTTCTTGGCCAAACAAAATGTCCTGGATTACCGTTGATGCATTTGTAGATGTGAAATTCTGGAAATTTCGATGATCTATACGGTGCAGTACACTGAATATGGCACCGGGTACTGGATAATATTTCTTGCGTTTGTTTTTTTACTATAAATTATACTTTGTTGTCAGCTGAACCTATGTCAATACCTTTTATACGATAAAAACTGTTTTCTTCTGAGTTTGGTTGATAGAATTTGATAGAGGACCTATTGATTTGTAATAAGATTGTAAAAATATGTCTATCAACAAAACTTTCCTTCTAACTCTCTCCAAAACAAGCAAACCACTCAAACCCAAATACACCTAGCTAGCGTTTCTAGTCTAGGTAACGTAGGTTAGCAACCTGCGGTACCGAAAAATGCCCACTACTGAAACCGACACAACGCCTCGGATAAGTAATGATCGAATAATGATGACTTTTGGCTATTGTACCCGGACTAAGATTGGTTTCTGGAATGTGAGGACGCTCCTTGACTGAGGGAGTGAAGGACCTCAAAATGCCAGATTTCTTTAACTGGAACGTGAGTTTCTTCGATATAATTTGGACATACTGGGAGTGAGTACAGTAAGATGGTTCGACTCCGGCAAACCCTCCGGCAGTCCCCGTGAATCTGGGGTGGGTCTGCTGCTATCGCCAACAGCACGCAGAGGCCTAATTTCCTCCTACCCTACTTAAAGCTCGTATTGTAGATACACCAGCAGTAGCGAGGATCGAGCTACAGTCCCTGTATCGAATAAAAATGACAGAAGTGCAGCGTAGTGTAAGACGTGACAAACGTTATTATATTAACAACCTGGCCTCAGAAGCAGAGGAAGCAGCGAGCAGGTGCGATAGAAGAACCGTTTACAGAATCACCAAAGAGCTGACAGGTGGTCACCGCTCTAGCCAAATCAGGTGAAAGGCCTAGATGGTGCCGTACTGGTTTCAGATGAGGATCAGCTCAAGCGATGAAAGGAGCATTTTTCTATGGTCCTTATCCGTGTATTCGCCAACGATATGCACCTTAATCAAACGGAGCTACAGGAAGTAACAATTTCCCGAATTCGCAGCTCAACTTCCACTAAATATGAGATCGCTGCCGCGATCAACGAACTCAAGAACTACAAGTCGGTAAGACTAGCTCCGACGACATCAGCAGAGCTTTTATATCCTCTTGTAGAGAGAGCTTGGTAGGCAGAAAGTTTACCGGACGAGTGGAAGAAGGGAATGGTTGTCAAGCTCCCTAAAAAAGGTAGTCTTATGGAGTGCGAAAACTAGAGAGGTATTCGCGTTATTCCTGCAGTTGCAAAGGTAATAGCCAAAGTAGTACTTGAGCGGATTAAGGAACACCTGGAAGATACACTCGATGCCGAACAAGCAGCCGCACTGGATCCTCCTGTGTAGACTACATCAACACCCTGCGGATCATTATTGAACAGTGCGTCGAATTCCGGTCCCCACTGCACCTGCTGTTCAGAGATTTTGAGAAGGCGTTTGACAGTGTCAACACAGTTTATCTGGCTCGCCTTGCGCAGGAGACGTTTACCCGATAAACTAATAGCTATTATTAACGCAACCTATGATGGCTCTAAATGTCATGTGCTGCATAGAAGAAAGCTGTCAGAAGAATTCGGGATCCTAAGTGGGGTACGACAAGGTTGCATCCTATCGCCGATACTTTTTTTGTTAGTGATTAGCGATGTGCTTCGCGCAGCTTTCTCTACTGGAAAGGGAGTAATTCGTTGGACTCTTAAATCTCAACTCAAACATCTGGACTACGCTGGCGACGTATGTGTACTCTCACACCGAATTATGGAGCTGCACCAAATGACAACAAATGTGGAAAGGGAGGCAAATGTTGCGGGTTTGACGATTAATACTGCCAAAACCAAAATCATCAACCTCGGCACTAACTCAGTAACTCAAGTTAACATTGCTGGACAACCGGTAGAGAGAGTAGAGTGTTTCATATATCTTGGGAGTATTGTCTCGACCGAAGGTGGAACCGAACAGGACATTATCAACCGAATCGGCAAAGCAAAATCAGTGTTTGGAATGATGTCCATGATATGGCAAAGCAATGCGATTAGCTTAAACACCAAGCTGTGACTGTTCCGTTCATATGTTGAATCTGTACTGTTGTATGGGTGCAGCACTTGGAAGGTGACCGCTGCTATCACAAAAAGATTACAAACGTTCGTAAACAAGTGCCTACGGAACATCTTAAGAGTTTTCTGGCCTAACCGTATCTCTAACGAACATCTTTACCAGAGAAGGGGTCAGGAACCAAAAGGCACAACCATCCAACGACGGAAGTGGCAGTGGATTGGTCATACACTCCGAAAAGGCGACAGCTCCATAGCAAACTACGCAATGCAATGGAATCCGTTATCTCAGGATAGTTAAAGTACGGGTCGTCCAAGAAATACATGGCGCAGAAAATTGTGGAGGAGTCACGGAAATTTGGGAAGAGTTAGAGAGAATTGTAGCGCATTGCCATAAACAAACAAACACACGACCGCTGAAAAAAAAATTCGTTTGTCCTGATTATTAGCTTGGACCTTAGGGCTCGCAATAATTGCCAACGTACTCGCTCATATACATAAAAACATTGTAAGAAAAGTTTCCAAAAATTACAATTTACCCTACTGAATAGCAGCCAACCGATGGAAGTCAGTTTATGCATTCAAACTGTAAACTCAGAATGAAGGATGCACCATCAACGTCCTTACAACCGGATGGACAGAGAAAAGCAATCGTTCTGATCAGACCGCCGAACAGCACAATTACTGTACAAGGAAAGCATTTTATAAAATGAAATATCCAGAGTTGGTTTCGGTTGTTGTTGTGCTCGTATGTATCCTTCATTGGTTGTCTAGTTCGCATTCAAGGACAATTTAGTCCATTGGATTGATATGCTGTGCAAAATACATATGTATAAATATCGCTTACATGGGCGCTCAAACTATGGAATGATGTATCGATGCACCGTATATTTACGAATGTGGTGGTGCTATAGACATGGTTGCTGCTTTTGCATGCAAAGCATTTCGTTTCGAACAAAATGTCCCTTATTTTCGGCTAAATTGCAGGTAGGCATAAACGTACCTAAATAATGCGGCAAAGGGCCAAAATGGGCAATTGCAAATGCATTGCTTTCAATTCACCTTCCTGTGGGCTGTTAAATGCCTACCAACAACTAACACAACATGTAGATAAAATAAGGCAACATACAGGTTCCAATAAAAGGTGGGTCATTCTTTTGTTACATTCACTACACACACATGCTCTTTCTGATTGCTCAGTGTGTTCGTTTGTTGGTCTATCGCGTTTGCATTCGCGTTCGTTTAGTCGTCCGTTGTGCCACTGATGAGGACAATTCTTTTGGTATCTGTGGATTGGGAATATTGTAGATGCAAATAACATTGGTATATATATTATGTGAGGCTGGCACAAGGAGGACAACAATAATATCGAGAGTTAGCAGATTAGTTTTATAGTTGTGAGCAGAGCTTTATATGGTAGTGACATGATTAAAAAAAATTAATAAAAAGATATTTTGACCGTAACGCAGTAGAAAATGTATGCAAAATTCCCATACAAAATCCGATGGTTATCCTTGAAATCTAAATAATTTATATCTCAGTTGAAATTCCAATTGACATCGTTTGTTTAATGGGATTAAGTAGATCCTCATTGTACAAACTGACGTATAACACATATTTTGCCCGTATATATTTCACAAGAGCCGCCGCACCACCAATCCAATTAAAATTGTTCCATGTAATCCACAATAAATCCGAGAAGTGCATCATTTTGCATTTGTACTCGTATCGCAATGCGAGCAGGTTATCGTTCGTTATCTTGGATTGAGATGGCTGGATGGTAGTGCTCACTGAACGGACTCCACTTGGTTTCAGGGTGGTGGTGTTTGATTGTCATCCTGAATGCCAAAAAAGAAATAACACACGCACATATGAGAGTATTATCAGTGCCATTTTCACATGAGTATGTATATGTGTATTGTGCTGTGTTGATCAGCCCGAATGCACTTGGAGTTGTTCGAGGCTTTTATCTGAACACCAAAAATGGATAAAACAGTTTCGGGATAAACACACCACCCAGAAAAAAGATTGAGTTTTTCTCCCACTCTGTTTCGCTTCTCGTTGCTTGCAGTCGTCGATTATTGCAGCATGCATATTCAGTGTGCATTGGGGATAACCGAGGAAGATAAGGAAAGTCCTATACTTTGTGGGCGGACATAAATATGCAAGCGGCTAGTTGCTGCAACTGAATAAGGATTTTACCAATCGAACCGTAAACAGGACACGTATCGGTTGTGTGTAATTGATTATATCACCCATGTTAATTTTGATTAAATATGCAAATCGACACAATTTTCATTTGTGTGTTACCCAAAGTACATGCCGTACTATTGTTACGGTATCTACAGTCAGATGCAGACATGCAGACGTACAAATATATATGTACAACATGTAAACTATGTGAGAGTGGATCTCGCAATGGGAAAGACCTAAGACCCAACCCAATCCAAGTCGTTGTCAACGTCGTCTGCATCGAGTTCAAAAGGGAAAAATCTTCTTATGCATATAAATTAGGATATTAAAATGGAATCTTATTCATAATTATTGCAGATGGTCTGGTTTCGCTTGCACTATTTCCAATTTTGATTGATTCACGACCATCGATTCGATTGTCACAAATTAGCCACGCGCAAAGGACAGTGGAATTGAAGCCTGTAAGACGAGTTGGGGGTTTAAATATATATTTAAATGTTTTGAATAAATGCATGACAAGGAACAGTATTTAGCCTTCATTGGGTACTAAATGGGATTTTGCTGTGGATGCTGTATATTCTCTGCCGAATGAAAGGTTTTTTTTTTCAGCTTAATTGTCTTTTCCGTTTTAAGCCTTTTCGCCAGGGTAGTATTGATATTATGATAAACATTCTATTACAAAAAAAATTGTCTTTCTTAAAGTCTTCCTTAAATTTTTATTATTTAGTATTGTGCTTTATTATTTCCTCTGTTCCTTGATAACACTTTGTTTTCTCCTAATTTACATCTAACTGGGCATGCCGATACTTGCATCTGTCCGCCGAATTTTTAGTCTACGCTACTCAAATGATAGACTGCCCATCCGGGATTCTGCTTCTGTATTTGCTGTCCGCTGAGAGCATTTAGTCTACTGGGTGAAAGCAAAAGGAAACCACTGAGACGGTGAGTATATGATCAATCATACCATTTTGGTATATTGTCGTATATTTGGTATATGAATTATAGAAAAGACTCAACTAATATTCCCAACATGTACTTGTAATGCTGTCCCCTAAGATGGTCCCGAACGTTCTGTGAAATTTTAAATCGCTTTAAAGGGGCGACCGAAGATAAACTTTTTCGGATAATTAGAACGAGAACGGTTCTTGTAATTGTCCTTACTACTTTGCTTTCACATATTTTGAAGCTACATTTATTAATAATTTGGTTTTTAACCAGTGTACTCGGTTCACTTTGAACAAATATGAAGCAATACTGATTACATGAAAAGGTATCTATAATGAAAAGAAGTTTTATCTGCTTTCTTTATTTGTTCAAAATGTTCAAAATAGCGAAGATTAAAAGCACGATTTGCCAATAGGTAGGCTCAAGTCTTATTCGGCATTAATCACACTGGTCAATTGAAAAACGTAGACTTGTAGAAGTGATAAGGGAGTGTTCGCTAAACGATGGATTAAAGATAAAGTAAATACTTGTAGGTAGTATAAAGTCGCAAATTACTTCGAGACATGGTTTTGGAACTACATGCTGCCCTCAGTATGAAGTACAAATTATTCTGGGGTATATGAACGCCAAAATAAGTCCAGTATTCAAGCAGTATACATTGGCACCAAGAGCTTATACGAGAACACAATTGACAATGGATAATCAGACATAGAGATGGCAGCAATCATTAATTTGGTCGTTGCGAGTTCAAGGTTTGCGCGTAAAAATATCCACAAAGCCACCTGTGTATCTCCTGATAGAGACACTCGTTATCGAATCTGATGACGTTACGAACGTACCAAGGTGGCAAGGTCGACTCGGACCAATATCTTGTTGGTATGGTACTCCGAGTGCAGATTGCACATCATCATGAAAAACTGCTTCTGAGAAATAGATTCGAGTAAACACGGCTACCCTTTGCAAAGAGAGACTACGGTTAAGCGATAGGACTCTCCCTATACGCAGGTCGAATAAGTCCAGCGGCTAAGATGTCGAGCGCAGAAGAAAACTAGACACGACTTAATAAAATACTGTCTATAGTACTGCTGACTCCATCTTAGGCAGTAGTCGTGTGGTTACATCCCAGGCAAATCAACAACTGATCAGATTTACAGGTGACGGAAAAATGTTTAGAGTTTCTAAGCAACATCTTTTAGTAGACTTAAAAGCCACCAAGCATAGCTAGAGTAGAACTTTAAAAAGCCATGCGAAAATGCGGCATCCCAAATAAACTGACACGACTATGTAGGTTGACCATGACTAATGTTATAAGCCAAGTAAAAATATCCGGATCATTATCAAGCCCATTCAATATCTATACCGTGCTCCGACAAGGGGATGGACTGGCCCGTGTCCTTTCCTAGGTCATTGGTAGAAACGCAAAACCTGTACAGAAAACTTTTATCCAGATCGAACGGGCGGCACGAAATCTGGGACTGCAC
Source organism: Nephrocerus scutellatus (assembly GCA_947095585.1). Lineage (NCBI taxonomy): Eukaryota > Metazoa > Arthropoda > Insecta > Diptera > Pipunculidae > Nephrocerus > Nephrocerus scutellatus. Next base: position 72,719,814 of record OX352765.1, read on the forward strand.
ATAAATGAAAGCAAAACAAAGAACGTGGTGGAACGTCTGCGAGGAGAACATCCCCCAATTAAAATGGTGGAGCGCGAATTTGAAGTAGTGCAATTCATTAACTATATCGGGTCAACTGTAGCAGCCGATAACAGCATGGAACCAGAAATACGCGTACGATTGCTTAGAGCCATCCAAGCTGCTGATGTATAAGATAATGTCATACCAGTACTTACATATGGATTCGAGACTTAGGTGCTTAGCTAAAAACATTCTGACTTCTTAGTCCCGTACGAGAGAAAAGTATTACGGAGAATTGTTGGCCCCGCATGGAGGGACGATTCCGGAGACACAACGTTAATAATCGTTTCAAGTCTAATCAACATAGATTTGCCTTAAAACCGTTTACATGTAGAACCCAACACTTCAAGTCCTTCTTTTATCTGAGAGTGATTTTGATGTGGAATCAGTTAGTGGACTCCGTGTTTCCTTAATCTTCTAATCTATAGGCCTTCATAATAGCCGTCAATAACTTACTAAAGTACGCCCGTAGTAATCAGTAGAAGATTTTATTATTTAATAATTAAAAAAAATGTAATTGTTTGTATTATTTGTTTTAATATTTTCTTGGTTAAGGTTTTTAGTAGTTTTTCCCTGACCATGATTCTTTGATAAATGTATTTGGACTCGCGTCGTTTTAGTTTCGTGTTCGTTTTCGTATTGCTTTTTCAATGAATCATAGAGAATTCTGAGAAAATAAATTGAAACTGGCTACAAACGTGAGGAATGTGAGATATTGTAATTCTCATTCCTTTGAATTTTAAATTTTAATTTTAATAAAGGGCATATCCCACCTTATTCCCGTGACGCAAGTCATTCAGGGACTTCTCCATTGGCAGTGAGTCTATTTAAAAAATAATAATAATGATGAGATCTATGAGCGTCACCGCGATGTAAACGTCGTCAAAAGAATTAAGATCGGTAGGGTCCGATGGGCAGGACACCTAGCTCACATAATCAAAGAGGATATTTCCCGAGAAGTCCTTTGCGGTAGGATTTATGGAAAACGACAGCGAGCCCGGTCAAGTCTACGCTGGAAGGATCGCGAAGACTAGGACAAACTGGATGACATCGGGTCGAAATCGGGACCGCTGGAGAGATTTTTTTGTGGGAGACCAGGATCGGACCCTGGTTGTAGAGCCAAATATTATGATGATGATTATTTGTTGTTCATTATTTATTTATTGTCTTTTTTATTGATAATCTTTATTGATATTTATAATCGATAATATATTTACATTTATTATTATTCATTTATTTACATATCTTTATTATTAATCAATAAATTTATTAATTAATTAATTTATTTATTTAAAGATTTACAAATTAACACAGTTTTTTTCTTATTTAGTCATTAGGCTTAAGCTTATTTATTAGTATCACATATATCTATATTGATCTTTGAATTGGAGTTTTAATAACTAACTAGTTGTTAGCCCCGGCGTTAAGCGGAACCCACCTACCACCACCCCCAAGACACTGTTTAGACCCACCAACAGTTCAAATAATAGACAACGCCTTTTATTTTAGCTTTTGGTGGGAGCCTCTCACACCTTACTAAACCAACCAAACTGACCGCTATATATACGTATATATATATAAAGAAAACGTGTTCGAATCGTGAGTTATGGTCGCGACTTCATACATAAAAACCATGGAAAACGGAAGTTTTTCAGTTTTCCCGAATTTTCTAAGATTTTCCCGAATTTTCCCATTCTCCAGATTCCTATAATCATCCTCAGACTATTACAAACATTTTTAAAAATTTTAGCCGTGAAAAGGTAACAGACAGACAGAGTTACTTTCACATTTATAATATTAGTAACGATTAGTAACGATTTAAGATTTCTTTATACTTTTTTAGTTGTAAGATATATACATACATACATACCGAATCTTTTTAAATAGTGCAAGTTCGAAAAAATATTATAACTTTTTCATTCTATTCAAACGAAATAAGAAATAACTTTCTTTTAAAAATACAATTCCATACAATTTGAGTTTATCATTTCTGCATTTTTTTGGTTATATTGCTTAAATTGGTTACGAAATTTGGTGGGAACTCTTTGTTTGTCGCCGCAAAATGCAACTCTTTTAGGATTTTTAGCTGTCGGCCGCTTTTTTTTAATTAACCCGATTCATCCTGGGGTTGCCATATGGCAACAAACAACATGAATGCGAGTTCGCCTCCCCTGATTCGGAACCGAATACATATAGGTGTACATTTCAAATTTTTTTATTTTTGTAATACATCTAGTAATCCTATTTAACAGTTAATTTTACAAATTTCATTTGACTTTCATAAAGGGAAGATTGTTAAATTAGTAGGAATTTTTTTTTTAAAAAACCTCATAATGACGTACCGAAGAAAGTAAGTATAACAATATAATTATTTATGTACGTTAATTCAAAGTAGTGTGTTGTAATTGTCTGAGTAAATTGATTGTATAAAAAAATGAAATACGCGATTTTGTGGAAAAGTTAATTTTTATTGTGTTTTTTTAAAAAATTTCCGCGGCGTGTCCATATGGCTACACCAGGAACAATAGGTTACAGGATTTATAAATCTGTTTTATTGTGTAAAATATGATATTTTGTAGAATTTATAGTTGTTAATACTTAATACGATCTCTTGGAAAACTGACGCGTCAAGAAGCTCTTGATTACTTGGATAAGCTTTGTTCCGACGATGAAAATGATCTCTCATACAACCTTCACGCCTTGTATGTTCAACGAACATATACCCTGAATGCTTTCTCGAGCTGCCCGGCATATCTTTTGTGGAAGGAGTCCTCCAGTGCCTAACAGCTCCCTACAATATCGACCGGTTTTCGCGCCGATGTGACCAGCAGCCCCAGGGGTACAAGTTGGCGAAGCCCTAGGTCAACACCCTCTCGACCCCTGAGATTTTGCCATAGAGTTTCCGAGGTTCGATAAGGTCCCCCTCTGGATGACCGGTGGAATTAATCCCCGAGCAACCTGGCAGACCGTCGTATCGACACCCGGAACTCTAAACTAGAAAAAATTATTTAAAAAATTAATAATACCATTGCGTCGATGCAACTGGCAGCCACCGGTGTACGAGTCGGTAGAGACTCCCAAGAGGGTTTGCACTTTGCTATTCCAAACATGAACGGAAGAGAATAGGTGTCAGTCGACCTTGTGTTGTATCCGAATATAACCAATATATGTGTGGGGTCGATCGATTTGACCAAAACGTTGCAGCTTACCGTATTGCTTATCGCGGCAAAAAGTGGTGGAGCTGCATCTTTACATGGATTATCGATGCTTGCCTGCAAAATGCATGGCAACTTCATCGGCGTATCACTCCGGATATGCCACAAAAGCAATTAAAACGCGAAATTGCAATTTATTATTGCAAGCATTTTGGAGATCCGCCAAAGTCGCATAGTAGCGTTTCAAGTATAAAGCGCCGATCGGAGTCTACCACATTAGCTACTACTCTTCGTAAAGACCAGACAAATCACCTTGTTATACCTCTAGATAAGAAGAGACGCTGTGCGGGCGACCTATGCAATTCAATTGTTCGAACTACTTGCGCTTAGTGCGACAGAGGTCTTTGCTTGCGTTGTTTTAAGCCTTACCACACTACTAAATAAATTGGTAATTACCTATCAATACTATCTGAATAAAATAAAAACTGAATTACTACATAATCTTGCTGTTTTATTGAACTGAACACATGAACAAGCCGATTTACTATGTTGCCTGTCATGTAGCCTTTCAATCCTGGCGTTGCCAAGTGGCAACAGGACCCCCTGAGGACACTGACCCCTTTAAAAAAAATCTGATGATGCAATTTTTCTCGTTTTGGTCTAGAAGTTGAGCATCTAAAATATTTTTTGAAAAATTCAAAAAATTAACGTTCAGGATGATTCGGGTTAAGACCTCCCTGATCCTACTTTGAAAAGCTTTTCGTGTTATACACTAACGAATTGCTCCATCTCATTTTTCGTAATATTTCCTGTTCGTAATATTTTCTAGCAAAGCTCTGCTTTTTGTCGCTTTCACGATTAAAAAATAAAACCACAATGGTTTTATAATTAGGAATGCATTACCTCTGGGAGGTTATCTATCTGTCCTAAAAAAAGTTATGTCCTTTTCTCTAAAAGTTCGAATTCTAGTCTCCTTCCACTTTATCTTCTTTTTATTCTTGTCTATCTTTGCCTTGAGTCGGCATAATTGTTCCTTTTCTAAAGCATGCCGTTTCAGGAATCACCACAAATGCTGACAACGATCGTATATTTTTTTTTTACCTTTAGTACAAAAACGCACTATAATCGAATTCTCGGGCTAATGATTTTTAACGAGAAAATTCTTTGAGTGATAGTTTTATCGTTTGCTCTAATCTATCTCTAATATCTCCCTAAAAAAACACAAAACTCATTAGTATATATAAACGTTGTACAAAATGATTTGTAAAATGCTTTTAAATTAGGACGTCTTATTTTTAACAATGCGTGAATTAAGCTGCAGTTTGATGTTTAGACTCTCTTACATTTAATTTAGTGAGAGAGATTTAATTTAATCACAAAAACTACACGTTCTAGAACGTTTGCAATATAATCCAATTTTTTTTTTAAAGATTGGAATCGGTTACGAAAACTTTACATATATGCTAACTGCAATTTTTGGCCATCGTACTATTCTATATAAGCTATCAACTGAACATCTTGTTGATAAATTTTAGTCAACTTCATAATAATTTTTCCGTGCAAGCCAGACAAGGAAACGCAAGAAGTGCCTAAAATAAGAGAGGTTCCAAATTTGTCGATTATACGTATATCTCCGGAATAGGGCAACTCTGCGAGTAGTTTATAATAGCTATTCTCCGCTTCACTACCCGCACACTCAGTGACCAACCACTACCCAGCAACCCTTCGATCACAGACCCCCTACACAGAGAGGGTCACCACAACCGAACATTTTTAAAAAATTGAGCTAAATCGGTCGAGCCGGTCAGCCGTGAAAACGTAACAGACAGACAGAGTTACTTTCAAATTTATAATAATAGTATGGATTATACACAAAAGCTGCATCCCTAAATGATTACTTTATCCTTAGAACTGAAGCAGAACACCTATGTCTCGTTACTTCGACGCTGATTTTCATGGCAACATCATTCGCAGCGATAGAACTCATCGCAGAAAAATGGAAAGCCAAAAATTTTTTAGAACTATGACCGAGATTCACTTATATATTTATATGTATATGATACTTGCAGTAATTTTCCCACTGTATCACACAAACTTTCGAAAACAAGTTCATTTCCATTGAGTTCATTTACCGATAGGACAGACACCTTTAAACTTGAAACAATTAATCGACAAGTTCTTTGCACCTTTCATTTCGCAGAGCGCAGCTATTCAACTATTCAGGGTACAGAGCGTTCATCGCGCGTAAATGAAATTACTTTTTTGAATATCTCTCCGAGTAAAATTAAAAATAAAATGCATAATTCATCACGAAGCGTTCGACTTGTCTCAATGCCGCCCCCACCAGATAGCTGCAATCGTCGGCAAATTTTCGGCGCGCTTCAGTAATCCATTTTGGGAAATCACTATGCTGCTGCATAGTGTGTTGTGCGAGGACATGATCAGGTGCTGGGGCGCCTTTTGCATTAATGAAATTGATTGGATTCAATTAATATTCAGTTATGCTGCGGAAAATATTTTAATTAATTTTCGCCCGATCAGCAAGTCATTCATTCAATAATAATTTTTCTCGCATTCGCAGTCAAAGTATGAAGTAAGGCTGGCGCTTAAAGGACTGTATTATATTTCGGCAGGCAGCCAACAGCCAACAAACATTCATTTTAGTTTTTACATACCCGATAGAACGGGGAGATAATTCAAATTCGGGGACTTTAAAGTGCGTTAAGATGGATGAGATTTCAACTGTGGACTATTTTCGACTATTATTGCCTTTTAATTTTTTGCACTAGTACTTTTTCCAAATCAATTTTATCACCAAATGTCGTCCATCAGCCGCAACTGTTCAGATTGGCGGTGAATTTAATGTGTAAGCTATGTTATAGAATTTGTATGTTGCACCATAGAGTATTTTTCTTTAACAAAATTTAGCCAAAAAATGCAACCAGAACCAAAACCCTCTCTAAAGAAAGCCCATAATGCTGTAAAAAACACGAAATATTTATGATTTGTGACATCTGAATACAGTGTAGAAAAAAAAAGCGAACGCATTTTATTAAACGCGCTTACTGGTGGTAGTGAAAAGAACGAGAAACGTAAGTGTAGTAGTGAAAAACAGAAAAATTTCGTGTTTGGTTTTTCCACATTATTTAATCACTAACACACCAATATTTCGTTATTTTATATGCTTTGTTTGTGGGGGGAGGGGGGGGTTGTGTGGCGGGAGCATTCAGGCAACGCCAAATATTTTAACAAGTTTATTCTAAGTTGGCTAATCGCTGCCAAGGAGTCTACTGATTTAACGTTAGCTACATTTTCCACGTTAAACGATCTGTACTTCAAGAAAAAAGTTTTGGCCAAAACTCGAATTTGTTAGTTTTGTGTGGGTTAATTGTGACAGCAAAACTCATTACGTTTTTTAAAATTCTCTATATTAACCTCGCGTGTCCGTGTGTTTGCTTGCTTGTTTGTTTGTGTGGAATCTTGCGAACAATTGTTATTGAAACTTAGCTCACATGCATATCTCCGATGGACAACACTTTTTGTAAAAATGTTGGAGACCCTGGGCCCCTATATCGAGGGGCCCCATACAAATTTTTTAAAAAAAATTAGCCCGATTTTTTACAAATTTTACAAACACGTGTATTTCCGAGAGACAACACTTTTTGTAAGAATTTGGAAACCTACGGCCGCACGGTCGTGAGTCCCAATACAATATTTAAAAAAAAAAATTAAGCCGATTTTCTACATATTTAAGACACATGTGTATCTCTGATGAACAAAACTTTTTGTAAAATTTTTGGAGTGACCGGGCCCTCAGGTCCAGGGGGTGCCCATATAAAGTTTTTTTAAAATTAGCCCGATTTTTTCAAATCTTAAACACATGTCTATCTCCGATGGACAAAATTTTTTGTTACATTTTTGGAGTGAACGGGCCTTAGGACCGATGGGTGCTCATATAAATCTTTTTAAAATAAGCCCAATTTTCTTCACATTTTAAACACATGTATATCCCCGATGGACAAAACTTTTTGTATACTTTTGAGTGAACGGGCCCTGACGCCCGAGGGGTACCCATACAAAATTTTTGAAAAATTAGCCCGATTTCTTCAAATTTTAAGCACATGTGTATTTCCGATGGACAAAATCTTCTGCAAATATTTTAAATACATGTGTATCTCCGAAAAACTTTCTGTAAAATTTTTGGAGTGACCGGGTCCTGAGGCCCATATATATTTTTTAAAAATTAGCCCTATTTTGTTCAAATTTTCTACGCCTATGACAACACTTCCTATTGAAATTTGAAAGTGATCGGTCCCAAGGTCGGGGCCTCCAATTCACTTGTGTATCTCTGTGACAACAGTTTTTATATAAATTTTGAAGTAAAGGGGCTCTAATATTAATTGTTTCCAAATTAACGCGGTTTTACCTGTACGCACATATGTACCTCCTTTTACAGAATTTACATGAAAAATTGTACAAATTTTTATGGGGTGTTTTTTCTGTTTGAGTTTGAGAACCAGTCAGTTGCAGAAAATATGTACGTCGTATATTTTATGTTAACCCTCAACCGTATAGGCTTAGTATTATTTAATAAGGTGTTGTGGGAAGTGTAGTGCCCCAACACTATTTTATATACAAAATTATGTGGAAACAGTGGATTTATTAATGGAGTGGAAATAATAATAATAATATTCGGCGCGACAGACCATTGCGGTCCAAGGCCTAGCTTCTCGCGACTATTTGTGTTGCGCATGTATATTTTTGGACACAAATGGAAGGGACCTACAATTTAAGGGTGGATCCGAACGGCGAATTGAGAACCTTTCCGTGACAAGTTATTACTCTCGGAAAGTTTGTCACCCATTCGCAAGAGGTGGGACACCGTGAAAAATACTTTTGTTGTTACTGGGATTCGAACCACGAACCTCCTGCTCAGTAGCCACACGCAATTCCACTGAGCCAAGGCGCCCGGAAATAATAATATTAATAATAATAATAATAACATTCACTAGTAAAAGAAAACAAGTGTTTTTTATTTTAATTCATATAAGAACTTCTTTTAAATTTAATCTTGAAGTATAGTTGTTCAAGGGTTAATTTCTTTTTGCTTACATTTCCGAACGAGAACAAAGACGCAAAAAAGACAATAATCTGTGGCCGTCATTTGCAGTTGGGGTGACACCGAATCAGTCATTAATTTAAAATTGTTAAATTGCTGGGCTATGTTAGTCCTTCTTTTTCTAAAACGTTGGTATTTTCATATTTCTGTTCTGTTTTGTTTTTTCGATTTTTTTTTGCCCGTAGACTAAGTATAATTTTTTTAGCTTCCCATCTACATACGAAAACTAAAAAGTCTAAAATTTGTAATTTATGGATGTAACAGTGATTAATAATATCAAAACTTTCAGTACATTTTCAATATTACTTTTCGTAAATTCGGCAATTAAGTACTGCTTATAACCATAGAATGACCGCTGATAGTTTCGATGAGCTTTTTGACAAAAGTGACAATCTCTTCATTTATTCCTAGGGAATGTAAGTAGCTCTGATGACGTTTCTATATCATATGCTACGTTTCCATGAAGTGTTAACTTAGGTTTATGTGCATGGACACGCTGATTAGAGTTCAGTTTCGTTAAATCTAAATAAACGACACAAATCTAGAACAGTTAAGTTAGGTTTGTCCGACATTTCATTTGTAAGAAACTACAACGCATCTGTCAAATTAACTCTACTCCGTTCAGAGAAACTCTAAGAGTAAGTTAGCGTACCATTTTCTTAACTCGACGAACCCAGAACTCTGCTTAAACTTATGGAAACGTGGTAATACGTCTACTGAATAAAAGCTTGGAATGACGCATTTAATACGCATGTTGTCATATCAGTCTTACTCGTGATCATGGAACAATACAAAACTAGAGAGAATTAAAGAAAATAAGAACCTAAGTAGACGTAAGACAAAAGAAACACGAAATATTATCTACTGTGCAACACATTTCGTAAAGTAGTGTGCAAAACTGGCACAAAACTGGCCGACAAATTAAATTTAGTTATTGACCATCTCTAAGACTCTATGTGCTTATTGCTCTATGGTTGAACTATGTGCAATTCTGCCAAAGATTTGTTGTGTCTGGATTTGGGGTAAATAATTATTAAATTACTTGGTTGGATTGTGTGGCGCTGCGAAATTCCGACGCAGAAAATAACGCTCCAAAGTTAAAAATGAAATAATGCTCCAAAAATGGGAAAATTAAACTGAGCCCAAAGAAATAAATGAAAAAAAAACAACCCATAAAAATTAAAATTTTTCATCTAAATTCTCTAATCGCAGAAATTGATATGGGAGCCCCTCGATCCTGGGCCATTTTTTTTATTGTAGAAGAAAATCATCGAAACAAACATTTGACATCAGATGTTAAAATTGAAAAAGCTCAGATCATTTTATTCTGAGCACTTAGAGCACGCTCATACTCTGAGCAAATTAGAAAAACGAACATTTATCTTGAGAACTCTTTGACTGCTCTGAACTAATTTATGAAAACGCCAAATGACAGAATATTGTGAAAACTTGTTGTTCTATCTGTAAGTTGATATCGACAACAAAAAAAACGACATCAATAAAAATACAATTCAGTAAATAAAAATGTAAGTTGAAGTAAGCATAAAACATGTATGTCTCGTTTCATTTGCTGGGTTCATTTGCGCGTGCGCTAAGATTTCTCTCTCTCTCTCCACCACCAACAAAACCATGCAGCGCAGCCGACTGCGCAGCACACACCGCACAAAGTCCATAAAGGGCGACGAATATCTGATGCCAGTACAGATATTTAAAAAATGTATAAGGGCCTTGCGGCCGAACCCGGGACCCGATCACTACCAAATTTTCGAAAAAGTATTGTTTATTGGGTATACACATGTGTATAAAATTTAAAGAAAATCGGGTAAATTTTTTAAAATTTTTGTTTGGGAGCCCCCCGACCCCGCAGCCCGAGGGGCCTCAAAATTTAATAGAAAGTGTTGTCTCCGGAAATACGCATGTGTGCAAAATTTCAATAAAATCGGGCCATGGGAAGTGGGTTAAAAATTGATCGCAAGAATCCACGACAGACGACCGACCGACGACCGACCGACGACCGACCGACGACCGACGACCGACCGACGACCGACCGACGACCGACGACCCACGGGCAAGTGAAGTTAATATAGAGAATTTAAAAAGACTCGAAGTACCAAAAACTTAAAGAGCATTTTCATTTTATCATATACTAGTTGACCCGACAGACGTTGTGCTGTCCAACTTTCAATAAATTTGTTTGTGATCGTTTTTTTAATTTGTGAAGAGCTATTTGAAATGTTAAATCAAAGTAAAATTAAGCAAAAAAAATTAAACAAATGGTTTATTTTCTTACATTAAATTTAAAATCACAATGATCTCAATGTGTTTTATTTACATTTCGATTTCGATTGCAATTTGATAGCAAATCAATCGAAAGAAAGCATTTATTATACTGTGTGACATGTTTCGATGTATAAATACCCGAAAAACGATTTTTTTTATATTCACTTGTTATATGTGAAATTACTTTATCGGCGCTGTTAGGAGAATTAAGTACGGTAAGTACACAAAAATACTTTTGTGTTGCGATTTTGAGTCACATTATTGTGTTACATTTTTAAATTTTGGGAACTTTTGGGGGTCTTATGAGGGTCTTTTGGGTAAGATTGTCATAAACATTCCCGTACCTTTACTTATAAGTGCTGAAAGGAAGCCATCTTGTCCTGGTGCCTTGTTGGTTTGCATGTTTTTTTGTGCCTATTCTACCCTTTCATAGGTTATTTTTATCTAAAGCATTTTTTGTTCTAGTCATGCTTAGAACGGATTCGTTTGTCTCTTTTGTTGTATTTTAAAACGCTTTTATTAGCTCGCTTGTGCTCTGTCTGTGCGGGTGGAATTTTATAATTGAGTTTAAACTAACTTCCCATTGAGCTAGAGAGTTGAAACTTTAAACATAGCTCAGAACTGGATGAACATTGACAAATCACAAGAAAAAGACAACAATTCAAAAAAAAATAATTCAACTCGAGTTTGGAATTTGTTTCAGAACAAAGCAAACTACTACAAACAACACTCGTTTTAATCTTTTTAAATTAAAAGTGTATTTTTATTAGCTTACATGTTCTATTTGCATCCAGGAACTAAGTCATTTCTCAACTGATTTATATGAAATTCGTAATGTTCTTTTGGGGAGTCTTTTGGGGGTGTTTTGAGGGTCTGCTGAAGGTCTTTTGATGGTCTGTTGAGGGTCTTTTGACGGTTCTTTGATGGTCTCTTAAAGGTCCTTTGGGGGTATTTTTAAGCCTCTTTTGGGGGTATTTTGGGAGTTTTTTAGGGTCTTTTATGGCATTTTGGTGGTCTTTTTGGGGTCTTTTGATGGTCTTTTGAACGTTTTTTGAGGGTCATTTGATGGTCTTTTGAGGATCTTTTAAGGTCTTTTGAGGGTCTTTTGACTGTCTTTTGAGGTCTTTTGAGGGTCTTTTGACGGTTCTTTGATGGTCTTTTTAGGGTCCTTTGGGTGGGTTTTAAGACTCTTTTAGGGGTATTTTGGGAGTTTTTTAGGGTCTTTTATGGCATTTTTGGGGTCTTTTGGAGAGTCTTTTGAGAGTCCTTTGGTGGCCTTTTGAGGGTCTTTTGGGCTTTGGGGGGTTTTGGGGGTCTTTTGGTGGTGCTTTGGGGTCTTGAGGGTCTTTATGGTGTCTTTTGGAAAGTCTTTTGTAGGTTTGTTGGGGGTCCTTTTAGGGTCTTTTGATGATCTTTTGGGGGTCTTTTATGATTTTTTGGTAGGTCTTTTATGTTTCCTTTGAGGGTCTTTTAGTGGCATTTTTGTTTTTTTTTACGGTTTTTAAGCGTCTTTTGAAGGTCTTTTGGAAGTCTTGAGGAGTCTTTTGAGGATCTTTTGTAGGTTTTTTGGGTGTCTTTAATTGGTCTTTTGTGGGTCTTCTGTGGGTCTTTTGGTGGTCTTTTGGGAAACTTTGTTTGAGGTCTTTTGAGGGTCTTTTGTGGGGTCTTTTTAGGGTCTTTTGTGGGGTCTTTTTTTAGGTCTCTTTAGGTCTTCTGGTAGGAGCACTGTGTTTTTTTGTTGTTGTCTAGCTCTTAAAAAAACAAAGCTGATGGTTTTCCGAGACTGGAGTAGGAGATATACAATTGACCATGCGGGAAGCTTGGATTTAAAAGATTATGTTTGTTTTATTGTAATTCCGAATTCCGAATACAAACCATACCCGAAACTGCAAGTGGTTAATGTCTAATTGTATGTCGGTTGGAATCATTATTTAGTTTAGTTTATTTCATCTAAAAGGTACTTAGTAACTTATACAGATTTAATATTTGATTTGACAATCTTTTGAATTTTAACCTATCAAATGATAAATCTAACTTATCACTAATTTCATTATAATTTATGATACATTTCGATATTGGTGAGTTTTGCCAATAATTAGTGCGATGAAAGGGTGCATTGAACGTTTGATTAATTCTTAAAATGTGGTTAGGGACTTGCAATTTAATTTGATTTAATAATTCAGAAGCAATAATATGACCAGATAGAAGATCTCGAAGAAACATTATATTAAAATTTTTTCTTCTCGTTTCTAGGTTTTCCAAGTTGATGAGTTGACATCTTGCTGAGTAATTAGGAACGTCATTTGATAGTTAATTTTTCCAAAAGCATATTTTGAAAATTTCCTCTGAACTTTTTCAACCATGGAAATGGATCGGCTGCCAAACGACATTTGTGCACATAGCGCAATTTATTGCAATCTATTAGAGTAGAAAAGAAATAACGACTTTTGTTGGACACATCGAGAATCAAGACAAAAGCAAAAACAAATTTAATTTTATTTTAATTCAGGCTGGAATGCGTTTTTCCAGTTTTTTATTTTACCGAAAACATCCAATTGAGTTATTTCCTCAAAAAATTTCCAGTTTATCGTTTTCCAAATTTTCCTACTTCTTTTGGTAAAAATTTCTCCGGAAACATAACGAACAAAACAAAAAGAGAATCAATCAAATATGTCTTATCTATCGTCAGTTATGATCGAGAGTTCATAAGAAAATTATGATTTTTGCTGTTTGTCCGAGTTTTTCGACTTTTATTTGTAATTGTCTTTTTTTCCAAGACCACAACGCAAATTACGCAAATCCATCGTTCGAATCGTGAGTTATGGTCGCGAGTTCATACAAAAATTCCGGGCAACTTTTCTAATTTTTTTCCACGTAAACCTTATTCGGACTATGTCGAACATTTCCAAATAAAAATGAGCCAGAGTCAGTTCAGCCGTTCTCAAGTGATGCGGTTATCAACGAACAGTATTTCGTTTTTATATATATAGATAATAAATAAAAATATTCGGCGCAACAGACACAAATGGAGGGGACCTACAAATTAATGCCGGATCCGAACGGCGAATTGAGAAGCTTTCCGTGACAAGTTATATTCTCGGACATTTGTCAGACTTTCGCGAGAGGTGGCAGACCGTGTAGAAAACTTTTGGTGTTACTGGGATTCGACCCACGTACCCCCTGCTCAGTAGCCATGCTCATTCCACTGAGCCACGGCGCCCGTTATATATAACTTGTTTGCAATAAGCAGATTCAAAAAAGGTATTTTTATTATCTTTCGTATGATACTAGCTAAATCCCCAACCTTCTGCAAACCAAACCACCATTGCATGTTTTGGATTTAGTTGGGACCTCGTATATAAGATCACGTGTAGAGATTAATATAAAATTATAGCATTATGTACTAGTACTTTCGTATACCATACATTTATGGTGAGATTTAATAGGAATTTACCAGTATGATCTGGTACAATCTACATTGTTCTAATAGAATAGAAGAAAAGATTAGAACATTGAAGCTTTGACATAAATAGAAAATTTAGTTAGCTATTACTTGGAAGTGAACCCGAATACTTCAAAAGTACCTGAACATTAGATAGAGTTACGGGTTACGCCTAAGTGAATATTAGCGTTTTAGTGTGCATAATAAGTAATCGCCAGTGTAATTTGTGAACTTTTGCTTTTTATTAATTAAAGTTGTAAGTTGTGAATTAATTAACTTGGTTGTCTTTTTATTAGAAAAATCCATTACGAACTCGAAAGCCTTAATTTCGTAACAATATGTAAATTAAATACTGTTTTATTAATAGTTTTAACTAAATGGTGTTCTAATTCCACTTAGCGCACTTATATCCCCTCCGAGTATTCCTACCACATCTAGACATTCGCCCGACTCATGGTTGTGTTCCACATAATATTTTGCACATACACAGACACCGTCAGTTAGAAGATTTACGATTGCCTTGCAGGAATTCCTCCAGCATACATACTTAATAGTATTCTTATAATTTGTTTTTTTTATAAATAATCATTTCGTTTAAAATAAAAAAAAAGTTCGCCATATCTCATTTTTTCCGAAAACTTTTCAAATTTCATGCTTAACTTCACTGCACAATGTAAATTACCGAACTGATGCACTCGCTATCATCACAAAAAGAAGCACTTGCTTGAGAAGAATTTTTACAGATATGATTTCTTGCTTTTTAGAAAAATAACAATAGTAAAATAAGGTCCAAAAAATATTTATTTTCCTTAATGAAATAGCACTTCCATTTTAAAAATGAAATAATGTCCCAAAAAATAAAATTCACCCAAATTCACTTCATAATTTTGTTGTTATTGCACTACGAGTATAATTTTTGGGCCTTATTTCATTATTTTAAGCCTTTTTCACTGCGGCGTTATTTCGGGATCGTTTGGACAAAAACGTAATTATTAACCTCCTAAATTAAGCTTCAGGATCATAAAAAGACCTTTATTCAATAATATGTATCAACTTTACATCATTGTCATTTATAATCAGAAAATAATGCTATGTGAGAGTGGCAGTAATTTCATCATTAATACAGGTTAATTAACGTATGTGACCGCCAAACCAGATATGAGAAGGCATGATGTGGCATGTCCTCTATTACACACTCAAATTCAGGTTTCCAGAAAATTATTAATTCTGGTGAGAGTTCTGTTTGATTCCAACTTACAATATAATTGCAGCTCACAGCTATATCAATCTGATTGTGGCACACATCGCTGCTTCCAGATTGTGGTTTCTCTCGCATATAGATTTCAGAATTCAGTTGGAATTCATTCTTCCTGTACCTAAAAAGTCTAACGTTCATATGTTTAATCATTAGCTTATGAAATCACGAAACTCTAAAGTGACAACGTTATATTTGTTATATAATAGTATATCTCAACATAAAAGTGAAACCAGTCTATTCATAAGTTTGGTGAAAGCAAACTTGTTGTGCTCGATATTTTCAATATGACAGAGTTTGCATTCAAGAGATACTCCGTGCTATGGGAATCAACGAAATAATTAGATTTCATTTAGCCGGTTTAAAATTCTTAAAATCACTTAAAAGCTAGCGTTTCTCAACGTTCTATTTTATCTCTGACACTTTTTTTTATCTTCATCTCCTACTTCAGTTATAAAAACAAGTAAATGAAAACACTTGCAATTCTCAGCATGTAAGGTAACTACAACATATCTAGTAAAGGCGATACAATTCGATACCGCCAAAAGTATTTAGGCTTCCTAATGGTGCCAAGGGATATAAAACGCAATCTTCTTAAGTGTCAGTTTTTTGTCATATATTTGACAGAGGAAAAAAAATACTAATGTGATAATAAATTAGTATAAAAATTACTTAGATATAGAAAAGAGTTATAAGATTTTGAAGTACAAACGTGTTACACGAAATACTATTTTATTGATCCAGAAACTTGACTTTTTTACGCTTAATGTTCTCCGATGGTGTAATGATTTCAGAACGGAATGAAGACGTTAATCTATCTATTATCTATCTATCTATCTATTCACACATGCTTCCGAACATACCTAAAATGCGGGTAGAAAGATTACTAATACTACTTTTGAAATACTTCCTAAGCATTGATCTACAATCAAGCCACTGTACTTCTGCAAAGCAGGGAATATACGATTATATTGTTCCTTCAGTCATCATCGAGCGCTCAACACGAGCACACGCAGATCACGCATCATATCGTCAAGCTACCTGCTACCGATTGAAAAAAAAAACCCAAAACCAAAAGCGAGCATTTCGCTACCTGCTACTTTTTATTTATTATTATTTCACTAATTATTTTTTAATTTCAGAAATATTTTTCTTTCATTTCATATATATTTTCAGAATATTTCCTTTCGATCAGCCCTATAAAATGGGGAAAAAAGCAAAAAGGAAGGAAAAAGTAAACGAGGTCTTGTCCTTAATTAAGGAACAAGTAACCAACCATGGTGGGGATTTCCTCTTGTCGTTGTACCGAAGGCTGGATGAAGTGAACCAGCTGTGCGATTCAGCGACTTCAGAGGAGGAAACCATGAGCGTTGTCGAGGAATCGGATACTGAAGTGCCCGAATCCAGCAGTGGTGGAGAGGATAACTCCAGCGACGAAGACAGTCGCAAAGCTTGGTCTTCTCCTGAAACCATGCCAGCAAAGGCAAAAAAAAGGAGGTTGTCTGGAAATTCCAGACCATCATCACCACCAACATCATCTTCTCCTGGAGTGGCTGCTGTTGATAAAAAAATTGCTGTTGATAAAAAAATTGCTGTTGATAAAACAGCTTTACCAAAAGAGTCCCAAAAGGTCTCAAATAAGAAGGCACCACCACCAGTCGCTCCATCAAGCCAAAAATCCCAAACTACGGGAGCAACAGCAAAACCTTTTTCCATGCCGCCAATAGTCTGCTTCAGACTAAACGTCGCTGAACTATCAAAGTTCACAAAGAGCGCCAACATTAGTTGCAGAATTCGTAACATCAACAGCAACAAATCAGTCGTTACGGCCATGAACAGAGATGGCCATCAGCTAATTCGGTCTTTCCTACAATCGGGAAAGACTGAGTTTAACACTTATACTGCAAAGGAGGACAGGAAAGAAATGTTGGTCCTAAAAGGTATTCACCACTCCTTTGATGCTGAAGATGTCAAGGAAGCGTTGACGACAGAGGGTGTCCCTGTACTAGTGGTGAAACCCTTCAAATCTCAAAGGACTGACAATAAATTTAATCATTTCATTGTCGAGTTGGAGAAGAACTGCGATAAAGCGGCAGTTTGCTCAAAAACCCTCCTTTTGAACCAGTTGGTGCATTGGGCAAACTAAAATCGGCAGACATTACTCAATGCAGAAACTGCCAAAAATTTGGACATGTCGCAAGTAATTGCGGGATGAAATACAGATGCGTCAAGTGCAAAGATGAGCACTTGCCTGGCCAATGCCCAAGAAATGCAGACAATATAAAAGACGACAATGTTTTCTGCACAAACTGCCAGAAAAATGGACATCCGGCAAACTATAAAGGATGTCCAAAATATAAGGAAAAGATGGCTGAAAAGCTTAAAACCGCACAAAAGAAGAAGGAACAACATAAATTCGCCCAGATGTCTGCTTCAAAAGCCATAGTAAAGGGAGTAAGTTTTGCTAGTATAGCTGCTATGGGGACTTCCAGCAAGCCAGCAACGATCAGCAAGCCTCTAACAAGCAGCCATGCAGCATCAAACAGCAAACCAATAAAAAAGCCAGCCGTTAAACCTGTACCATCTACCGGAAAAGCCAACATCTTCGACGATACGGAAAGGCTATTTGGAGCTGACCTCTTTACAATTCTACAGAAGGCAAGAGAAGTCGTGCCTGCTAATTATAGCAGTCTTGATGACAGGTCCAAAACAACCGTTTTGGGTCGACTTATTTGTGAATTATGTTCACAATAAGCAGGATAAGTATATTCTCATATAATGTGAATTCCATTTATTCGTTAGCTAGGCGTATCACACTAACATTATTTATTAAAACTAATAAACCTGACATTCTTCTTTTACAGGAAACAAATCTCACTGGGAGAAATCCGTTCAGTCCAGACGGATACAATATCCACAGGGTCGACAAAGGCAGTGGACGCTCTGGGACGGCGGTCCTTATCAGGAACACTATGGCAGGCGAAAAGGTGCAAATCAGTGGTCTACGTAGCATGGAAGCAACAGCTGTCAGCATTAAAGTCAACGAAGTGGAGACCTTGCTGGTGATATCGGTGTACAATCACTGTAACGCAACGAGGGAAGACATCCAATGGGATTTGCAAACTGTCTGCAACACCTCCTCTAGACACACATACTGTGTTGTTGGAGGTGATTTTAATGCTAGACATACTCGATGGCAGGACGAAGTGTGCAATCACAAAGGAAGGGCCATTACAGACTGGATGGACTCAAATCCGCATCAGCACACGATGGCTATAGTTTCACAGCCCCGGAAGACGTACCCTCGGACACCGTCAACTTTGGATTTCTTTCTGGCAACCACAAATTTCTTAAATATTCTCCCAGAATTAAGAAATTATTCCTGCTTGGCGCATGATAGCGACTCGGATCATATGGCCATAGAGCTTCGAGTGAGGCTGAACCAGCGAATTGTGCAAGTCACCCCAACACCTGAACTTCACATCAACTTTAAGAAAATAAACTGGAACCGGTTTAGATCAGAAGTTGAAGCTGAACTTCCTATTCCAGCGGCTTGCAGAAATCTGGAGAATACAGAAATTGATGATGCTATCAGAAATTTTGAGATTACAGTGAATTCAGCCATTAATCGGCAGAAAACAATTCGCACTAGCAGGGATCGCTTCCAACACTTGCCTGAGCATATACAGGCCATATATGCTCACAAGCAACGGCTTAGGAAACGCCTTCAGAGAATCTTCAATAGGACACTTAACACAGTCAACGACGAATATCTGTCTGTACCTTCGCAACTGCGTTGTACAGTTAACATGTGTCGTCAAGCTGTGCGGAGGTTTCAGGAAGATGAACTGACCAAACGGCTCCAGGACATCAAACCAGGCCCTGATGCTTTTAGGAAGCTGAACTCTCTGGTTGGAAAGCGTATTTCCATTCCAGAGATTATCACCATTGAAGATCGAACAGTATCCAGCGCTGCTGAGAGAGCGGAAGCCTTTGCCTGCCATTTTGAAAGGAGCTTTACGGACCGACCACCAACGCATCTTCCAGATTTCTTGGAAGAGGTTGAAAGTCTTGTGGAAGACACCACTTCTCCAGGAAATACTATAGTGCAGTTCAGTGAAGAAAATCGCGCCAACGCACCCGTAGATGTCGATATGTTTACCGGAACAGCTGTTGTCAATGATTTGATTATGAGTGGAAACTCAAAAAAATCATCAGGCACAGATGGGATTTCTAACTTTTTGCTTAAAAAGTTACCGGGTATGATGTTAACCATCATTTTCAACAATTGCCTAAACAATGGCTACTTTCCGGACAACTGGAAGGTGGCCAAGGTAGTACCAGTACCCAAGAAAACCGACCGCTCCAGCGTAACTGGTTACCGTCCAATAGCTTTACTGTGTTGTATCAGTAAAGTATTGGAATCATTGATCCGTAAAAAGATCAATACGTTTTGTACGGAAAGAAATCTTATTCCTTCCTTTCAGTACGGTTTCCGAGAAAAGCACTCTACGCTGCACCCTCTGCTGAAGCTTCACAGTGAAGTCACTAAAGGACTGAACGTCAAAAGTAGTACAGTGGCCTGTTTGCTAGACATCGAAAAAGCTTTCGATAGTGTCTGGATAAACGGGCTACTGTACAAGCTTATTAGTTTTGGTTTCCCCAATTATATTGTAAAAATAATTAAAAATTTTCTTTTTAACAGGGTCTTCTTTGTACAGGTGTACGACCGCCCATCGACAAGGAAAAGGATCAAAGCCGGAGTTCCTCAAGGTTCCAGACTTGGACCAATCCTGTATAGCATCTTCACGGCGGATCAACCCACAAATACAGCCGGAACAAGGACTATGCTCTTCGCGGATGACTCCATAACGTATGCAGTTTCCCGCTCTCCCGAGATAGCTGCCCGAAGAGTGGAGGAACACCTCGGAAATCTTTGGGACTACTACCTGAAGTGGGGACTAAAGATCAACGCCAATAAAACGGAACTCATCTGCTTCCGAGTACCAGCAACCGAAACAAGGATAAGAAAAATCGCAAGCCAGTGCAGAGCCTTAAAAATCACCCTTCCGGATAACACAACAATAAACACCAAGTTAGAGACTAAGTACCTGGGAATCAACTTTACTGAGAGGCTCAAGTTTAACTCTCACATCGACAAAACAATGAAAAAAGCGAACCACGCTTTTCTTTTGGTGCACCCGCTACTTAAAAGACGAAACGGTCTGTCCAACAACACCGGGCTGCTTATCTACAAGCAACTCATCAGGCCAGTGATAACCTATGGCTACCCCATATGGTTCACCGTCTCACCAACAACGATGAAGAAGATCTCCCTATTTGAAAGGAAGGTACTAAGGATCTGTACAGGACTCTGGAGGGTGACAAACAGCTATAAGTTTGTGTCGACTACAAAACTATACGAAGCAGCAGGTCTGCTGCCAATAACTGACCACTTGTTCCGAATGGCGAGGAAATTCGTCGACGCATTGGAAACACATCCAAGTCCTGAGATGCAAGGACTGCGAATCGAGGAAATCGAGCCAAGTCACCGGTACATACACATAAGAGGATTCACTGATGCTAGATTCGATGACATCTTTAACAATCAAGACGTCTCCTTCTATGAGAAGGCGGGCAACCAATATTACAGAGGCTGAAGTTCGCCCTGTTTATACGCCGCTTAATATTTTTCATTCTTATTTTATTTTAAAATTATTGTTTAAAATTTAATTACATTAAAAATTAACATGTAGTAGATTAAGTAGTAAAAAATATTGTTTAAAAATAAACAATACCAAAAAAAAAAAAGACAATGTAAATACGTCGGGCCCCTTTTGTTGAGCCGACACATATTAATATTATTTATAAGTTTAGTTTTAAATCAAAATTGTATATTACTTTAATGTTTAATAAAAATATCTTAATCTATATTGTTCCTAATGATCCTTTAAAATTGAAGAATTGGTAATTCAGTTCTCTACATCTAATAAAATTATTCGTTTTAAATATGTTTGTCATTTTCAGTTCTTTAGTGTCAAAGAATTCTTAATGTAAAAATAAATAAATTCCAACGAATTTGGATCGATTACATTTAATTTAAAATTTCGTTCCATAATTTTTGTGACGATACCAGAAAATATACCAGTTGCTTATTCCATCGCTGGTAATACTGCAATAATGGAATAATACTCCAGAATTTACTACAATCCAACTCATAATTTAATACTAATTATCTCTTATTGCCAAATAAGTAGTAGTATTTTTCAAATATATGGACTGAAATAACTTTTCTGTAATGATAAAATATTCAATTTTTTCAAGAATTAATACAGCAAACTGCGATATACATATTTTTGATATCTGAACATCTACCAATTGCTATATTCTTAAATTTCTTTAATTTAAAAGTTAAAAGTCAAAACTAATTTCTATTATATTTCAACTTATGGATACTTCTTGAATTACTTTTCTCTGTGAAGAGAATAAAATGGCAACATCTAGTAAACACTCTTTCCAAAATTTAAACGTATTTCGCTGGGGTTTGGTAGTTTATCGACACACTGTAAAATACAATGCGCTCAATTAGTTTATATTTAGTTCGGAGTTTTTCCTTTTAAAAGGCGTTTTTGAATTTTATCGACACATTCTAAAATAGAGTGCGCTCAATTAATTTGTATTAAGATAGAAGTTTTTCCTTTTAAAAAGCGTTTTTGAAAATTATGGACACACTGTAAAATACAATGCATCGAAAAGAATTAGTCTAATTATTCTCAAACATTTTTGTTAAATATTATGGCGTTTATTCACAAAATATCGGCGGCCGATATAATTGTGTGAGAATAATTGTTCGAGAACAAGTGCCTGAGAACAATTGTGCGAGAACAAGTGCCTGAGAACAATTGTGCGAGAACAACTGTCCGAGAACAATTAGCCTAGACTCGTTGGAAACACATCCAAGTCCGGAGATGCAAGGACTGAGAATCGAGGAAATCGAGCCAATCCACCGCTATATAAACATCAGAGGATTCACAGATGCTAGATTCGACGACATCTTTAATAATCAAGACGTCTCCTTCTACGAGAAGGCCAACAATCAACATTACAGAGGCTGAAGATCGCCCTGTTTATACCATTTTGATTTTTATTTTATTTTAAAATTTATTGTTTAAAATTAAATTGCTTTAAATATAACATGTAGTAGATTAAGTAGTCAAAAATATTGTTTAATTATAAGCAATACAAAATAATCAAAACAATGTAAATACGTCGGGCCCCTATTGTTGAGCCGACACTTATTAATAACAGTTATTTATAAGTTTAGTTTTAAGTCAAAATTGTATATTACTTAAATGTTTAATAAAATATCTTAATCTAAAAAAAAAAAACACGTCGGAAGTAAAATATTTGGCTACTTTGTCTTTTTATTTCTCTTTTCCTTTCTTTTTTTATTATTTTACAACGGCATGACTTATAACACGTTCATTAGAAATAGCTTAAAATAAGAATATAGATAGACTACGGGGTTAGATGGTCAGCTGAGAACGGTATTCAAGCACGCTGCTTAGTCTGACGATCGAAAAGTAAGTGAAACGAAGCTAAGTTTCAGAGTCGATTGACTTGCAATTTATTTATTAAAGTCCTCGCTGGGACTTGCCAAACGGCGGTTTGTATGAGTTCTTGTACTCGGTAAACCTGCATCGATCGGTGCAGTGGGACTAGCACACTTTTAGTTGGATTTCGGATTCCAGGTCATTACTTCTTTCGTTCATACGTTTGGAAATTATTTTGGCCTAGCGAAAATATAAGAAGATAATACTAGAAAACATTTGTTTATATTAAATTTAGTACTTTCTTGTTGTTATTGTAATTTAGACCTTTTTAGGGTTGGTCGTTTCCACCCACTGCTTGTTGTCCAGCCTTTCGGGTTAATTTCCTAATGCTTTTATTATGTGCTTTAAACTAAGTGAATAAAAAAAGTAGAGTTTTCAGTTTATTGACCGTAGTCGGATTCAAACCTGTGTCGTTTACAAGCCGTTCGGGCGGTTTTGCCGACTATGCCACTATAATTAATATTTTGCTTTTGGTAAAAACTGACTTTTAGTTGTACAGTATGTGGCGAAGCTATTCATACGATCAGTAGCTTCGTTAAAATATGACTGTCAGTTTTGGCTTTTTAAAAATTATTTGCTGTACCGTAAGCTGAGTTTTGAAAGATGTAAGTTCGATATACTCTTTATGAACTTTTCTTTTAGTGGATATTGCAACGGTTAAAAATTTTGTAATGAATACAGTTAATAGGACAGACAATAAAGTAAACGAAATAATGGATCGAATGCAAAAAAATAAGTTCGAGCTGTTTAGTCATTTTTCTGAACATGGTATGCAAACAAAAACACTGACTGAGTGCACATATTTTGAGCTCGATCTCGTGTGTTGAGAATGATCATATTCCAACATCTCGATGTATTTCACTGCTTGCTTCGATATACAAAATTGAGAAAATGGTTGATTACATGAGATCTTGGTTACAAATCAAAAATTTCAACAAAATTTTTTTACAATTCTACATTTGATTTAGTGAACAGGGTGCGCAATTTTTAAATGAACAATATTTGGAGACGAAGCTGGAAACACGTGATGGAGCGTTGATATATAAGGAAAAAAATAAGAATAAGAATAATTAGGAAGAAATACAAGATGTGATGGAGCAGTAGGTATGACTGTTCTTATGTGATTAGTTCTCTTGATTGCACTCATGTTCCCATAAAATAACTGACCACAATGTGCAATACGTCAATCTAAATGTGCAAGATACTTGCAAAAATAAAGTAGAACAATTGACCACTGTTTACGTTTATTGACAAAGATCCCTGTACGACTCCCATATTGTTAAAATGTGTTCCTACATTATCCTATATGAACATTAATTTATCATCAACTAGCGACCCGGCTGCTCAATCCCACTGACTATTCACTAATATCGGCAAAAATAGGCTTACGGTTAATGCCACAAATCAGTGAAGCATCTTATAAATAATTTAATTAATACAATCAGCAGTGTGATTTGTAAAAGGAAAAACAAACAAACATATTTTCAAATTTATATATGAGATACAACTGGGATATGAAGGATATTCAATACATGCATGAACCGTACTTCAATTTTCCCCTCTTTAATACCTTAATGCCCACGCAGCTCCCATTTTCGTTTGCCACTTAAAAAAAACATCCTAAAGTCATTTAATATAAATTATTATGAAGATAAGAATACAAATAAGAAGAAAAGTTATTTTAGAATATTTAACAACAGTTAAACGAGATATTAACATCCTTTTTCAGTCTATTGTTACAATTCGTATAAAATACGCACCCACTAAATTCACAAAATTTTTTATATATAACATTTAGCATGCAAGTGTATACGGCTTATAAGGATGATGGTTCCGAAAAAGTTTTATTTGGAACCAAAGCAAAATGATCGTCCAAGCGGTCACTTTCGGTACATCAAACAATAATCCAATGGTCAGGGCGGTGCACACACACATACATAAACAAATAATGCTAAAGCTATGTCGCTCCCACTACCAAACTAACGACAACTAAGCACATTTCAAAAACAATAACAATAAGAAGGAATCCTTTGTTGACCTCCCAGCCTACCCTGGCCTGCCATAGTAATACACCCAAAAGAACGAAATCACTTCCTTTGATTCAATTCATTAGGTCCTTCTTTGGATTTTTTAGCGATAACAATGGAAATTTCTATGTAAAGATTTGGGGACACATCGTTTTTCCAACACATTAATGCTGAGTGTGGCATGTGGGTGTGAGTGTTTATAGCTGTGGGGATTATCAAAATGTAGAATTTTCATGTCGTTACTCCTGATGTAAAACTTTGTTCTTTGGAAGACGAAAAAAGACTGACCATCAGGCCAGCGAGCGAGGAAGCAAAGCAAACGCAAATAATTTCAAATCGAGAGTTTTTAAACGAGAAATGCGGTAAGGGCATGGTGTTAGGGATGGCTAAACAATTGAAAATTGACCTGAAATAGGTTTTTATGGACAAGCGCTAGGGAATAAAAGAAATCACAAATCCCAGCAAGATTACATGAGATTCCTTGTGTTGTTGCATCCATTGTACACAAATGACAATTCATTTGATTCATATGAGATAGAGAGGGGAAAAGTCATTAAAAAAGGAAACCTATTAATTGGGGACCATTGTCCGAGTTTTTCCCATTTTTGGCCTTGTAGAAGTTGGTCGATTTGTTTTTTTTTTATTTTCGTGTGGGCTTAGCAACTAAAAAAATTGCACCATTAGCAATCAGATGTTCTGTTATTTATCGAACAATAGAAGAACAATCATCACAATATAGAGTTGTATAGGTTTTTAAAAGAGTTTAGACTTTTTCCATCCACCCAGCAACTTGAATTGTCATACATTTTTAAAAAACATAAGCTATTTATATTCTAAATGACTTTTGAACTTCTACAAAATGTACACTTATGACTTCATGTCACCTACCTCTTAGTGTTGGCAATAAGACTTCAAATAAAAAAAACAATAAATTTTAGTTTTAGGCCATTACCAGCAAATTAAATAAGTGTAAGGCTTAGGCTTAAAATAAAGAACCTACTGCCAACAGCACTAATACAAATACAATGCAAAACTAAATCATTTCTTCTTGCCTTGCCTCGAATAACGTAAGTGCACAGCCAATAAACCAACTGTATAAAGTTACAATATTTCTTAGAGCATAGAAATTTCCTACTCAGGACTATCCCTCTCGTCAATGAGTCAACGTTAAAAATCTTTGACAAACTTTGCAAAATTTGAATTGATTGGCTTCCGGTTGTTTGGTTGTGTGTGAGTGGGACCTTGAGATGCTAACGAGCGTCTCGTTGTCAACATAGCTTCTGACTCAGTGTTTGTTATTTGAGAAGACAGCACATATTACGCTCTAAGGAGGATGAATGTGATGCTTTGTTTGTATTGATATTGAATTAGCTTTAAAAGCTTACAAAAGCGGCGGCTAAAATCTGCATACATAAATATATCTTTCTCGGTTAACCATCGGTGGTAGTGTTGGTGGAGTCGCTTCCCCCCAACCTTACCCACCAACAAATGGGTGAGTGTATCATCGTCCCTATCGGCAAACATCACTCAGCTATGAAAAGAGCTCAACTCCTCAGAAGCTGTGAATGGGATGCAGGAACAGTATCAACTACTGTAGTTTAAGAGGATCCAATAGACACGACGTTCCATATAAATATGTATACGCACACACAGACTAGTCCTTGTCGTTGTCAAACAGCTTAGGTTTCATCATTTTGAAACCTTAGCAAATAATTTGAAAAACAAACATTGACGGCTGTCGATGTTTGGAATGCTCAGATGTTCGGATGCGCTCGAGTTGACAGCAGGATAGCAGGTGGGATAGAGGGATAGCGGGATGGCGGGATGGCGGGATTCCCATCTTTCTCCTTCAGATTGATGTGATGATGTCTCTGTGTATCGCTTATCGTCGCCTCTTTATCGTATTCGGCATTTTGAAAATCGCACTTCGATGTTATCCCTTGTGCGGAAATACCTCGGTACACCCAACTCGAGTGTGGTGTTCACCTTAAAGTGCAAACGCAAAGGGTGCCAAGTGGTGCATAGTGGCAATAAACAATTCTACTGAGCGAGCGAGAAGTTTTTGCAGTTTATTTACAGCAACACGCAGCACACTCACAGAGCATGGTTGCGCAATTCGCTTGGTGAGCTGTACTCGTATAATGCAATAAAAAAATATGTGTGCATGTGTGTGTGTGGGTGATCACTTGAAGTTCAATTCAAACAAAATGTTTTGCTTTATAGCTGATGTTGCCCTCTTGTAATAATATGGTGCTGGGGTTGTTTGTTGTACTAGAAAACTCTCTCGACATTGCAGTGCTTAAGTGATGCAGCATCCAAGGATATTGTAGTAGTCATGATTGACGCAGCCGAACAAGAGGGCAGTAGAAAGGAATGGGTAGTATCAACATTTATGGCATCATCAAGGTATGTGTTTATTTTGGCTTTTCTAAATTTATATTCCTTGCCGTTTTCGTCTCGTCAAGGACCTTGCTGCAATAAATATGACAACAAAACTTTTGGCTTAACTAAAATTAAATGCGATGTTAAGATATTGTTTACTTTTTTTATCCATAAACTCATTGCCAATGGAGTACTCCCTGAATGACATGCGTTACGGCAATAAAGCTGGCTATGCCCTTTATTCAAATTTAAAATAAAATAAAATAAATCGAAGGAATGTGATTTACAATACAATACGTTTGCAGCGTTACGTTTTTTCAGAATTCTCTCTAATTCTTTGAAAAAGCAATACGAAAAAAACGTACAAAAACTAAAATGACGCGAGTTTATATGCTTTTATCAATGGATCATGGTCCGAAAAAACCACAAAAACCTCGACCAAGAAAATTTTACAAATATTATAAATAATACAAATAATACAAACAATAATTTTTTTGTAATCTTCTAATGAACACTACGGTCAATTTTGAAGGCCTGTTGATTAAAAGATTCGAGAAACACAGAGTCGACCAAATGATTCCACATCGAAGTCACTCTCGGATAAAACGAGGATTTGAAGTGTTTGGTCCTATATGAAAAAGGTATTAAGGCAAATATTTGTTGACTAGACCTGAAACGAGTGTTTACATTAATGTCAAAAGGAGCTGGAACTAGAGAACAGGTTTCTGAAGAACATCTACTGTAGTACAATTTGTAGAAAACGGTTAAAGCTACTACATTTCTTCTATGGTCCAAAGAATCAAGATACGAAGAAATGGAAAATTCTATTCTGAATTCCATCAAGATAAAGCAAATGGGTTCTTGGCGCCCCACCTCGCACATATGAATTAAATTCTAAATTTGGTCTAACATATGTCTTATATAATCTTAATAATACAGAGGGCGTGAATTAGAAGTTAAAACGTCTTATGAAACCCTCGCTGACCCGCTCTTTTTGAAGTTGCATAAATATGTTTCTTCGTGGAAAGTTAATTGAAACTTTTAAACCTAACATCTTAGGTGAATCTGATCTTTCAATAGTGGCACCATTATTTACTGGTGGTACATAATGCCGAACTGCCTTCTGATAAAAAAGACAAATCTTGAATTTATTCAGGTTAAGTTCAACATCTTCGACGATACGGAAAGGCTATTTGGAGCTGACCTCTTTACAATTCTACAGAAGGCAAGAGAAGTCGTGCCTGCTAATTATAGCAGTCTTGATGACAGGTCCAAAACAACCGTTTTGGGTCGACTTATTTGTGAATTATGTTCACAATAAGCAGGATAAGTATATTCTCATATAATGTGAATTCCATTTATTCGTTAGCTAGGCGTATCACACTAACATTATTTATTAAAACTAATAAACCTGACATTCTTCTTTTACAGGAAACAAATCTCACTGGGAGAAATCCGTTCAGTCCAGACGGATACAATATCCACAGGGTCGACAAAGGCAGTGGACGCTCTGGGACGGCGGTCCTTATCAGGAACACTATGGCAGGCGAAAAGGTGCAAATTAGTGGTCTACGTAGCATGGAAGCAACAGCTGTCAGCATTAAAGTCAACGAAGTGGAGACCTTGCTGGTGATATCGGTGTACAATCACTGTAACGCAACGAGGGAAGACATCCAACGGGATTTGCAAACTGTCTGCAACACCTCCTCTAGACACACATACTGTGTTGTTGGAGGTGATTTTAATGCTAGACATACTCGATGGCAGGACGAAGTGTGCAATCACAAAGGAAGGGCCATTACAGACTGGATGGACTCAAATCCGCATCAGCACACGATGGCTATAGTTTCACAGCCCCGGAAGACGTACCCTCGGACACCGTCAACTCTGGATTTCTTTCTGGCAACCACAAATTTCTTAAATATTCTCCCAGAATTAAGAAATTATTCCTGCTTGGCGCATGATAGCGACTCGGATCATATGGCCATAGAGCTTCGAGTGAGGCTGAACCAGCGAATTGTGCAAGTCACCCCAACACCTGAACTTCACATCAACTTTAAGAAAATAAACTGGAACCGGTTTAGATCAGAAGTTGAAGCTGAACTTCCTATTCCAGCGGCTTGCAGAAATCTGGAGAATACAGAAATTGATGATGCTATCAGAAATTTTGAGATTACAGTGAATTCAGCCATTAATCGGCAGAAAACAATTCGCACTAGCAGGGATCGCTTCCAACACTTGCCTGAGCATATACAGGCCATATATGCTCACAAGCAACGGCTTAGGAAACGCCTTCAGAGAATCTTCAATAGGACACTTAACACAGTCAACGACGAATATCTGTCTGTACCTTCGCAACTGCGTTGTACAGTTAACATGTGTCGTCAAGCTGTGCGGAGGTTTCAGGAAGATGAACTGACCAAACGGCTCCAGGACATCAAACCAGGCCCTGATGCTTTTAGGAAGCTGAACTCTCTGGTTGGAAAGCGTATTTCCATTGCAGAGATTATCACCATTGAAGATCGAACAGTATCCAGCGCTACTGAGAAAGCGGAAGCCTTTGCCTGCCATTTTGAAAGGAGCTTTACGGACCGACCACCAACGCATCTTCCAGATTTCTTGGAAGAGGTTGAAAGTCTTGTGGAAGACACCACTTCTCCAGGAAATACTATAGTGCAGTTCAGTGAAGAAAATCGCGCCAACGCACCCGTAGATGTCGATATGTTTACCGGAACAGCTGTTGTCAATGATTTGATTATGAGTGGAAACTCAAAAAAATCATCAGGCACAGATGGGATTTCTAACTTTTTGCTTAAAAAGTTACCGGGTATGATGTTAACCATCATTTTCAACAATTGCCTAAACAATGGCTACTTTCCGGACAACTGGAAGGTGGCCAAGGTAGTACCAGTACCCAAGAAAACCGACCGCTCCAGCGTAACTGGTTACCGTCCAATAGCTTTACTGTGTTGTATCAGTAAAGTATTGGAATCATTGATCCGTAAAAAGATCAATACGTTTTGTACGGAAAGAAATCTTATTCCTTCCTTTCAGTACGGTTTCCGAGAAAAGCACTCTACGCTGCACCCTCTGCTGAAGCTTCACAGTGAAGTCACTAAAGGACTGAACGTCAAAAGTAGTACAGTGGCCTGTTTGCTAGACATCGAAAAAGCTTTCGATAGTGTCTGGATAAACGGGCTACTGTACAAGCTTATTAGTTTTGGTTTCCCCAATTATATTGTAAAAATAATTAAAAATTTTCTTTTTAACAGGGTCTTCTTTGTACAGGTGTACGACCGCCCATCGACAAGGAAAAGGATCAAAGCCGGAGTTCCTCAAGGTTCCAGACTTGGACCAGTCCTGTATAGCATCTTCACGGCGGATCAACCTACAAATACAGCCGGAACAAGGACTATGCTCTTCGCGGATGACTCCATAACGTATGCAGTTTCCCGCTCTCCCGAGATAGCTGCCCAAAGAGTGGAGGAACACCTCAGAAATCTTTGGGACTACTACCTGAAGTGGGGACTAAAGATCAACGCCAATAAAACGGAACTCATCTGCTTCCGAGTACCAGCAACCGAAACAAGGATAAGAAAAATCGCAAGCCGGTGCAGAGCCTTAAAAATCACCCTTCCGGATAACACAATTATAAACACCAAGTCAGAGACTAAGTACCTGGGAATCAACTTTACTGAGAGGCTCAAGTTTAACTCTCACATCGACAAAACAATGAAAAAAGCGAACTACGCTCTTCATTTGGTGCACCCGCTACTTAAAAGACGAAACGGTCTGTCTAACAACACCAGGCTGCTTATCTACAAGCAACTTATCAGGCCAGTGATAACCTATGGCTACCCCATATGATTCACCGTCTCACCAACAACGATGAAGAAGATCTCCCTATTTGAAAGGAAGGTACTAAGGATCTGTACAGGACTCTGGAGGGTGACAAACAGCTATAAGCTTGTGTCGACTACAAAACTATACGAAGCAGCAGGTCTGCTGCCAATAACTGACCACTTGTTCCGAATGGCGAGGAAATTCGTCGACGCATTGGAAACACATCCAAGTCCTGAGATGCAAGGACTGCGAATCGAGGAAATCGAGCCAACTCACCGGTACATACACATAAGAGGATTCACTGATGCTAGATTCGATGACATCTTTAACAATCAAGACGTCTCCTTCTACGAGAAGGCGGGCAACCAATATTACAGAGGCTGAAGTTCGCCCTGTTTATACGCCGCTTAATATTTCATTTTTATTTTATTTTAAAATTATTGTTTAAAATTTAATTACCTTAAAAATAAACATGTAGTAGATTAAGTAGTAAAAAATATTGTTTAAAAATAAACAATACCAAAAAAAGACAATGTAAATACGTCGGGCCCCTATTGTTGAGCCGACACATATTAATATTAGTTATAAGTTTAGTTGTAAATCAAAATTGTATATTACTTTAATGTTTAATAAAAATATCTTAATCTTAATCAGGTTAAGTTCCACTGCATTAGATCTGCCCTAATCCAGAATGACTTCAAATGTTCAACAGAATAGCCGTATTTGCGATTCAATCAAGCGAGAATTGTATTCTTTTTGACTCACAAACTCAATGGAAGCCGATAACGTTGTATCATCAGCAAATGAATATAAATCACAATTTGTAGAAGAAAAGAGGTCATTTTTTTATATAAAGAAGAGCGTTGGCGACAATGATGACCCTTGTGGCACGCCAGCATTGATCCCATGTGAAGCTGAAGATATACCATTTAATACGACGAGCGGACAAATCTTCTTTATAAGACAATCATGCCAAACTCTAATAAGATAGGTGTGTAAGTCAGGTTAGGTTAGGTTAAGGTGACTGTCAGTGGAACCAACACACTTTTACCAGTAATGGTCCATTGTGATAACACACGGATCTGGAAAAATTCCTTCCACCTACTCGCTGAACCAATTAGAGCTTGGTATGAAGCGTAGGGGACAACCAATGCCAATGTTGATGGTATCATATGGAGTTTACGCCTTTAAGAGAGGGCTGGACAAGTGCAGAGAAGATGGACAATGGTCTACTCCTCCTCATCATCTATGCAGCTTCTGCAGAAGTCATTCTAAAAGACTCCCAGTCTTGCTGCAATCCTGCCTATAAAGTTACCCGGAAAGTCTTTGTGTCCCGGCAGCCAACACAGGTGGATATTGAACTGCTCCGCCATCTCCATCTCCACGAGGCAGTTAAGGGCTAAAATTGAACTTGTGGAGGTTGATTCCAGGGATCTCACTGCAGCTTGTCTATCCGAGAATATACGGATATCCTTAGCGGATAAGAAGCCAAGACAAGCCTGCACTGATTGCCATAATTTCAGCCTGGAAAACACTACAGCGATTTGGAAGACTTGGATTTGGAAGAGGCTAAGATTTAGCTTTGTTAGAAAACACCTCCGCCCACCCCGTC
This sequence comes from Nephrocerus scutellatus, assembly GCA_947095585.1. Taxonomy (NCBI): domain Eukaryota; kingdom Metazoa; phylum Arthropoda; class Insecta; order Diptera; family Pipunculidae; genus Nephrocerus; species Nephrocerus scutellatus. The sequence goes on from OX352765.1 coordinate 72,752,602, forward strand.
ATCAGTTTTTGACCCGTCTGTGTAAAAATTAATGTGTTCATCTTACTGGTAGGCGTCTTCGTCCCAGAATGATCTGGAGGGGAAGGTGACCTGGAAGATTTTGTTAAAATGGGGCTGCGGAATGGTGTAGTCTATGTTGTCTGCGATCCTGATTAAATTCAGGATAGAGGAGTGACCGATTACAATTCAAGTCAACTGGGAGATAGCATTAAGGCAAATAGCGGAACTAGCAGCTAATTGCTTGTTATAAATGTCGAGTGGATTAAGGTCGAACAGGATGTCCAATGTGGTTCCTGGTAAATAGGACATGCTCAGTTTTGTGAGGATTTACCCCTAAACCACAGCGATCTGCCCCGAAATTTAGCTTGTTGAGAGCATTTTGTAGAGTTTTGTAGGTATTCGGGTAGTTTCCTGAGACGGCAGTAGCAACGTCATCCGCATAAGCGATTACTCTGCAGCCATCACCTCTTAGGCATACCAGCAGTTCATTTACCGCTAAGTTCCATAGAAGGGGGGACAATACTACACCTTATGGGGTTCCTCTGCAAACAGATCTTCTGGCAGACGACACGCCCAGCTTTGAAGTAATAATCCTACTTGTGAGCAGAAGATTAATAAATTCGCCAAGCGAGTAGTCCACCCTCAAAGTCGACAGCGCGTCCGTAATCGAAGATGTGTTGACGTTGTTAAAAGCACCTTCAATGTCTAGGAATACCACCATTATATCTCCTTGTGGTGATGGGAATATTCAATAGAACGTACCAGTGTGTGCAGAGCTGTTTCTACAGACTTGCCTTTACAATACGCGTGCTGATCTGTAGACAGGAGTATTTTGTCAATGCGTGTGCGTATGTAGATATCGATCAGTCTTTCCAGTGTCTTTAACAGGAATGATTGGTCTGAGATCCTTTGGACTAACGTGTGAGAATTTGCCGGATGTGGGTATGAAAACCACGTTTACTTCTCTCCATAAAACTGGAATATCGACCAGATCTAGACAAATCCTTAGAATTGTTTCCAGCAAAGGAAGGATAATATTCGAAGTCGTTTGCGGCTCGGCTGGAATTATGCCATCAGGTCCTGCAGATTTATATGGTTTAAAGCTTTGTAGCGCCCAAAGCAGTTTGTCCTTATTTATCAGATCGTTGGAGATATAGTTGTACGAGTGTTAGCACTATCAAGGCCGACATTACTTATCGCATGGGAGTTTCCCGTGAAGTGGGTATCTAAAAGCAGATTGAGGCATTATAGGATTGGTTGCGAGGATTTTTCTTAGCCTAGACGCCTCGCCTAGGGCGCTCGGCTGTCCTTAATTCTCTTTTATAAAGTTTGAGAGATGCTTTGTAATCACCAAATCAGCTTCTAATCTAGTAGCCTTGGCTACGTTGAATAGCTTTCTGCGGCTGCTCCTGAAATGCCCAAACTCCAAGGTCCACCAATGTTGCCTGGTTGAATATGTGGGACGGGTTGAATATTAGCAATTTTCAAATTTACGGTTAAACACCTGTCTTCATTGAGAGATGAAACAATTTGCTAAGCGGTTTCATCAAAGTATGATGACATATTTTCAATAATAATGGCGGAACACCGTCGGGTCCAGTTGCTTTGTTGGGTTCAAGTTATTTAAGAATCTTTGAAACAACCCGTTGTTGGAAATGGATTTGAGACATTCCTGGGCCTACATCCGAAAGAATTGGCGGGCTTTAGTTAGATAATGGGTAGACGCACAAGTAAAATGCAAATAAGAGATTGGCTTTCTGAACAAAGAAGGATTCTTCGTTTCCTTCTTGTCTTGTCTGCAAAGATTCTTTTAACCCGGTGTTGCATCGTAATTCCGTATTTTCCGCTTTTCATGCGGAGAAAGAACTAGGCGGAAGAAAATGAACTAAGCCTTTTAATTTTTGTAAATATTTTTTTTTATTTGATTTTATTTGATACAAGCCCGCTGTTTGGCTGCGCTTGGTTGATGTTCCATTAGGTGGCATGTGATAAGGGTTGTGTAACCCCGAAACATCGGTTATGTTTTTCACAAGATAAGAACACACTATACAGATAGAGGCTAAAAATGTCCTGTAGTGGTTTTTGGTTCCCGCACAATGCCAATGAACATACAAGCGAGTAGTTTGGATAACAGTTCCAGCTTGTATCGTTAAGAAAAAGTTATTTATGTAGATATGAAATGAAGCGATAGCAGAGTGAGACGTGATAAGACATGTTGATAACAACATGGGGTGGCAAAAGCTTCGACTAATTGAATCTGAATTTAAAAATTATCGCATCCTATCCCGAATCTTTTGGTCATTTATTACTTTGGACCAGTTTATTATGGCGTTTGCTCTGTTTCTGGCTTTTCTAAATTGGCTCAGGAGCTCCCAGTTTACATTTTTGATGTGTCAGAGTAGCCTTTTAAGAATAGGCTCTACAAAGGCTGGGGTAATTGAAAATATGACTATATGGAGCAGATTAATCAATTGAATTTATTCATTGGCATAGTAGTTAGAAATAAATCTAAAAGGTGAGGTGATTGACCAGTAGTATCAGGATACCTAGTTGGCTAATCGACGAGTTGGGTAAGAAGATTAATATTTGAAAATAGGTTTGCGGTTTCATCTGTTCGATCTTCGAAAAAGTCAACCAAGTATCATTGTGGATAATCAAATCGCCCAAGACCACCAATTCCGTTGCTGTTGAGTACTGATAAATCTGGTCTATTGTTTCCGATAAATATTAAAACTCATTACTGGTGTCATCAGGTGACAAATAGGGAACAAATAAACAAAGAATGGTTTGAAATTTTAAGTTCAATCCATAACATATTAAAAAGGGGATTCCAGTTCAGAACAATAAATTTGGGCACACTAAAATAGATATCTTCCCGAATGAAGAGAATAACCCCTCGATGCGGAACTAAATTGTAAATACGGGAATAGCCCAGGACATTGAAAATCATTTTGGGCACCCTCAGTCAAGCGGATGTGACTGAAGATAAATACGGCCAAGACAAAATATCTGTCGTCCAGCAAATAATTAAACATTTCTGGAGAGAAGGTTGAGAAAATGGCTAATAATAATAATAATATTCGGCGCGACAAACCATTGTGGTCCAAGGCCTAGCTTCTCGCGACCATTTGTGTTGTTAATGTTAATTTTTTTGGACAGAAATGGATGGGACCTACAATTTAAGGCCGAATACGAACGGCGAATTGAGAAGCGTTCCGTGACAAGTTATTTCTCTCGGAATGTTTGTCACCCATTCGCGAGAGGTGGGACACCGTGAAAAATACTTTTTTGGTGTTACTGGGACTCGAACCACGAACCTCCTGCTCAGTAGCCACGCACATTTACACTGAGCCACGGCACAGACAATTTAGCTCCTTAGTGCTCATGACATTTCTAAAATCTCACGTGTGACACGTGTCGCGATGCATGTGAAGCGCGTGTAATACGTGTAAACACGCTTTCACGCAACATAGCGAGCTGAATTTTTTGAGCATCTCAGTGTCATAGGAAATTTCTGAGATCTCACGTGCTATGCGTGTCGTGAATTTCGTCCGACACGTGTGATCGGTGGAATGTGGGTTAGTTTTTGAAATAGGACCCACCTTTTTTAACCACCTTCCGTACGTCCTACAAAGTTGAAAGTTGCCAGTAGGCGTTCCTCAGATCCCGTGTGGGACTCGTTTCCCGAGTCGAGGGCGTCACGTGTGAGTTGATTCATCTTTAAATTAAGCCCCACCGCATCGACTATTTTGAGGTTCCTTTTAACCAGCTTTCATGCCCGCACGAGTCGATATTGATGAAAAGAGCAGAAATTACTGATGCTAGTAAGTATATAAATTTAAAAGTAAGGTATTCCTAGTACGATCTAAAACATCAATCATTCGATGATTCTATTAATGCAATAACTTCGATATAAATGTTAACTTCAATAGTTTATTGTACATATTTGCATTCAAAGTAATAAATCTAATCAAAGAAACCACGATTTTAAAGACAAAAAATATAATAAAGCTGTTGAGATGCGCTTCCTTATTGTCTGTAATAGATAAATTTTGTTTTGTAATGCGGTATAAGTTATTTTAAAATTCGTATTATTTAATTACATACTCGAACACACACAACTTCATGACTATTTCGAAGCCAACCAACAACAATCTAGCGGAACAAAAATTTCAATTTTTACTGCAATGTCCTTAAAAAACACTTTGGGTTTTCTCGTGCACATGCCAAAAATGGATAATCGGCTTATGAAACGACCAATTTCTGCCAGAAAGACACAATTTGCAGAACCATAATCACGGTCATCATCATCACCATCAAAAGCAAAGTCATCGTACGAGAAGATATCTCTACTCGGGAAGCATGCCTTTTTTCTCAACCTACCAGAAACCGAGCGCTAAACATATAGGAAGATATACCTTCAGTTGGGAATAAAATTAAAACAAAAGGACATCTGTGCCTCCAAATTGGGTAGAGCTAGAGCTTCTGAATATTATTATTATTACGCCAAAGCAAGGACTCTGCCCTAAAATTGAATTCCCATTCTCGTTACAGCATCAAGGATTGTCACACAAATTGCTTTGGGTATTATCCTTGCATTCGTATGATGTTGCCATTTACTGTTGGAATTTGTTGTTTTGTCAGTCTCAGGTCACCTTTTGTGGAATTAACTCAACTATGTACATTTAAATCGGAAAAGGATCACTTTCTTTGCACCCCGTTGGTCAGATGGCAAGCGGACCTATCCTACTCACCTATCCTATTCAAAACGACGGGATATACTTTTTGACCCATGAAATGAGTTTTTGTGTTAAATTAAATTACTTCTGCAGATTTCCCTTTCTCTTCTTTGCATCATCATCATTGCGTATGTACCCCATAGTAGTGTGCTTTTTTGTTTTTCCCAAAAAGGATTTGTGGCGGCAAATTATTATTAATTTGATCTTTTTTATTGCTTCACAGTTAAGCTGCAATGCAAAAAAAGAATTTTTGGAACAAGTGAATCCTCTATTTATGGAGTTGGCAATCGCCTGGAATTGTGGTTGCACTGGTCATCCGCAAATTATGGGTGGGATGTGAGATCAGTCGCTGCCATAGCACAAACGTTTATTTCTTCGTAAGCATTTGTGAGTGAAAGTTATGCATTTGTTTTGCACTTTCTGTCTCTTATTTACAGTTATTCCAAAGACAAAATCGCCAAATAAATAACGCTGAAGCCTGACCCTAGCTAGCTAAAGTTATTGCTATGCAGGTAAATATATGGAGTGGTGACCATTACGATCTTATGCGAGAGCCTAAATTATCGCTAGACTGGAACCCTATAGCTCCTTCAGGTCGTTGAAAAATGGTTTGCATAGATCGAGAGTAGTCTATCTACTGCTAGAGTAGGAGAAAAGTGAATTAAATTTTTACAATGACATGCTTCATTATCTGGAACAGCTAGTTTAGCTAGATGATTACCTATTGGCCATTTACTCGTACTTGCAACCACAACTCTGACTCTTAAGACTAAAAAATGAATCTCTGCTTTGATAGGTGTGTCTGAATATGGGCTCAAAGATATACATGTGAGCTTGAATTTTTCCACGAGCAATGCGGATGTGTTGAGAATGGACTAGATAAACCTGGCCGAAATATCCGATGCTCCATAGCTGAGTGATGCATCAAATTTTTCTATTACTTTTTTTGTTACAGTGCTATCCGCCACCAAAAGAATAGATAATCTAGGATTTGTCTTACTTAAGCCAGTTCTTCTTCATACTGCCCTGCAAGTTCTGTGTTGTTTATTGGAGCATTCAAGAACAAGAACAATTGCGGATTTGCTGCCAGTATATACTCTCCCCACCCCACTCATCCAACTAACCACCCACCAATCACTGCACACAACTGACCACCCACCCAGTTATATACCCCAGATTGACCACACAGTCTCCCCAGGCTGACCAACACCTCTCATCCAAACATTGCAGCCTATAACCTTCGGGTCAAAAAAACCTCTACAATGGTTAAAACCTGGTCAAAATCGGTCCGATAGTTTTCAATATTACCTAAAATCACATACTGTGCCCAGCTGCCTCACCCCCCCACTATTCCAACCACACTGACGCCAACCCAACTAACCACCCATCCACTGACACGGTCGCATTGACCACACATCAACTGAAACCCTTCCTTACATTGACCCCCCAAAACCCAGCACCCACCAAGCCACCACTTACCAAAAAACTATAGCCTATAACCACCGGGGATGATGGTGGTGATCAAAATCGGTCCTGTAGTTACTGATATAAACGTAGCTTATTAAAAGTGTAAACATATCTCGTTATATAAACCTATAGATATAGGTAACAATCCTTCTTATTTGTATCAATAACTCTGTCTTAAAAACCTTTAAGACTTCCTTATATCTAAAATTACTGCTTGAGAAATGATGGAAGAATGGGTAAGAGAAGACACCCGCATCGATTCAATCCTTCATCTAGAATCCGTCGATAGATGGTTTAAAATATCACATTTGTCGTTTTTTTGACGGCATTATTCTATTCTATTCTATTCTACACTTTTCTTTAGCAATGCATTACCAGTGTTTTAAGTTCTGAAAGATTTTTAGATCTTGTAATATGCAGAAAACTTTTCGTGACATACACTTTTGCTCAGCAGTGTAAATCACTAAAGCGGATTTAGCGAAGCCCCACCAAAGTCGAACTGGTAGAAAATTGTCCGTTTTATTCCACATACACACACAAATACAAAACAATCACAATTCACTTGGACTCGGTCACAAAATGTGACGTAAAAAAAAGTCCACTTATGTGTGTCCCCGAAAAGCTTATGCGAAAATTCATTTGGAAAAATGATGAAGAGAAACTTTTTTCTGTGGAACCACGTGTGTGTGTGTGAACGGACAAATTCATTTCGTTTCGTTTTCATGATGAAGCTCATCGCATGATCCGAAAACACTGCACGGCGGATGGTTTTCATTTGAATACACCTCTGCACCGCAACCTAATCAAAAAACCAAGAAAAAAAGTGGAGTTCCGAATATTTTTGCATTCAAAATGTAAATTTTAATTAAGACTGTTAAATACTTTGCGCGTGTTGGTCTTCATAGTCCGCCAAATTGTAGTAGTAGTAGTTAGGAAAATCTAATTAAGAGATAAAGTTGATGATGATCAGGATTTCTTGCTGGCTAACGCGCACGTCATGATGACTAACTACGATTGAAGTTTTTAATTAACAATTTTCTGAAGGAAACTTTAAAGCATATCCTCTGTCCAGTGAGAAATTAATTTCATAAGGGCACCAAAGCAGATTTTTGATTAGAGGTTTTGCATTTTGCATACTTTTTGTTACATTATTCAATTAAAAGGAATTTTGGAAGTTAATAAAAACTTAGTAATTGATTTTATTTCCCTAAATTATTTGCCTTATTGAGGATGGTAACTGAAGCTTAGCATTGGGAGTGGCTGTTTTTAATATCAGATCTAATTAATAATAATAATTATTATAATATTTCGCGCCACAGACCAATGCAGTACAATACCTCTCGCGACCATATGTGTTGTACGTTTATAATTCTCGGACGTTTGCCAGACATTCGCGAGAGATGGGACCATGAAACAGATTTTTGGTGTTACTGGGATTTGAATCTCGAACCTCCTACAACGTCCACAAGATCTAACAAACAACTTCAATATATTTGGGAAAATAATAATTATTTTTATTTTGGAAGAAAAGAAGGATAGATAACATAGGAAAATTTACGATGTTTTAAGCATCACATAAATACACAAATGGGGCGCTGTGAACGTGGATATGCACTAAATATATTTTTGTATACTTATGTTGCTATACACCAGCCGAATACAAAAGCCTTAAACTTTTGATGCAAACCTGATAAGCCGACGTTTAATTTGTGTAAATAATAAATAAAAGAAGATAACAACAACCAAACGCGGAGTGATTTCTTTGAACGAACAAATCATACAAATATACAGCCATACAGACATACAGGCATACAGACAAACGGGCAAAATCTTAGAAAGAATTATCGGCGGTAGGCTACAGGAAGCCGTAGTACAATCAGGCGACCTTGCAAAACATCAATATGGCTTCCGCAAAGCACGCTCAACAATTGATGCCCTTGATTTTGTTAAAAATTTGGCACAAAAAGCGATAGATGGAAAGGTAGGAACAAAAAAGTATTGCACCATAGACACCCACGATATCAAGAATGCTTTTAATTCAGCCAAATGGAGTTGTATAAGTTAACACAAACAAAGTCAATAAACTCTATTCTTTAATAATTTTGCTTATTCACGCGGAAGTAAGTTGCAATGCTTTAGCAATCAATTTGGTTAATAAATATATTTCGCAATCAGTTTGTAAGAAAGCAAATAATGCAATTCTAGCTTACTTGTAATTAGGTCAATTTAAGTCAACAAATATTTTGCAATAAAATTAATAAGAATACAAACAATACAATTTCTGCTTACTTGTAATTAATCTAGTATAAATAATGAATATTTGTAAATTTAGAGTCAGTTCTTTTTTAGTGCTCATTTGTAACTTTATTTAAATAAAGAAGCGGTCGCGTTGACCGCGTTAACAAAAAAACATTTTTTTTAAGTTTTTCAATAAGGAAAATAATAAGTGGCGCCCGAGCACCATTCGGCCGGTCCGGTATATTTAAAACTGGCGTCTGAATTAAAACTTATAAATCGATAATAAGGCTCCCAAGTAGCAAAAGCAAAGAGGAGGCATATGATGTGCCAGCCCTTATCGTAAAAAAGAAAAAAAACGGAAAAAAGAAACAAAGAATATCCTAAAAAAGGATCAAGTGGCTAAGTGACTAAATGTAACCAAGTGACTAAGTGACTAAATGTAATCAAGTGGCCGAATATAATATAACCAAAAGGCTAATTAAGAAAACATATTTGTGCGGAAAAGATATTAAAACATTATTTGAAAACTCTGAAATAAAAGAAAACCAATTAAAAGAAGTGCGGTGAACTAATCCCCAGAATCTAAGCAACCATTTTTGTGAACTAAATATTGTGAATATCAACTAGACCTGAGAATCAACATCCCCAAAATCCAGATCTGAAACCATTCCAGCAGAGCTGAAAACCATTTTTGTGAGTCAAACAAAGGCACCTGCGTCAGAGGAATTCTACAGATCCAGAAATATAAGGTAGAAAGAATTTTGTAAATGTAAAAAAAAAAAAGATATCTCAAATATTTAAGTTTAATAAATTTTTTTGGTACATATTAGTGTGAAGTAGAAAATTTCTCTTTTTCGAAGAAATCTTATTGAATATATATTATACATAAAATAAAAAAATATACATATAAAATACAATGGCAAATCAAAATAACTTAGTACGTCCCCCAATCCTAAATCCTCCCTCAGGGAACGCTCAACTAAGCCTGGAAGACCTAAGATCCCTTATATCAAATATAGCTTCTGAAGTTCTGAGACAACAAGGACCACAGGTAATACAGGACACTATTAATCCTCCCGTTAATTTGGCGGACATAGGTGACCAACGAATAACTAGACAGACAGATAACCTAACTGACATGGACAAAACACCTGACGTTGTAAAATGTTTAAGGGAATTCTCTGGGCAGCCTGGAGAACGCCTAAATATTATGGAATAATAAGCGTAATAAGAAATAAAATAACTGGCAATGCCGACGTGGCATTGGAATCATACAATACACCTTTGAACTGGCAAGCGATTTCACAATGCTTAATAACGCATTATGGTGACAAGCGTGATTTATCCACCCTCGAGTACCAGATGACAACTTTGGTGCAAGGGAATAAAAGCATCCAAGATTTCTATCAACAGGTATACACTCATCTTTCCTTGATATTAAACAAATTAGGGTGTCTCGAAATGGGAAATGAATCATTAAATTCGCTCACACGGTCATATAGGGACAAAGCCTTAGATACATTCGTAAGGGGTCTTAACGGTGACTTGCCACGACTTTTAGGAATAAGAGAACCTACTGATTTATCTCAAGCACTTCACTTGTGCCTGAAACTAGAAAATCAAAATTTTCGTGCAAGCCATGCCAATAACGCAAGAAGAAATCAGTCTTCACAATTGCCACCTAGACGAAATTTAGGAAACTCGCAAAACAGAACATTTTATCCCCATTTAGCCCATACCCCAAGTACAAGTCAACCTTGGAATCATAATCCCCACCAGAGAGGTCAAGTAAATAGTAATCCCCCTCGCCCACCGAAGCCGCAACCTCGTCCAGAGCCAATGGACGTGGATCAGAGTATGCGATCACATCGCGTAAACTATATGAACAGACCCAATCAGAACCAATCTTTTGGTAAAAGGCCAAACCAATTCGGTCATCAACAGCAGCACAAAAATCAGAGAACATTTCACATAGACACGGAAGAAATGGGAAGCAGGCAGACCCATGATGACAATAGGCAATATGGAGAGCCCAGCGATATTCATTTTTTAGCATGATAAGCTCTTCGTTGCCTTACTTTGAAGTAAAAATGGAGAGCGGGAATATTTTAAAATTTTTAGTAGACACAGGCTCTAGCAAGAATTATATAAAACCAAATTTAGTAAAAAAACGCATCCCTAATAAAATCCCTTTTTTTGCAAAATCTATCGTAGGAGATATTAAAATAAATGAACACTCATACGCAAAACTTTTTAAAATTGAAGAAGAAATAAAATTTTATTTAATGCCCTCGTTAGAAACATTCGACGGTATTTTAGGTAACGATACCCTTAGAGAGCTAGAAGCTACTATTTTTACACACAAACACTATATGTTACTGAAAAACGGGTTTAAAGTGCATCTTAAGCAACTCCCCACTCAACATGTAAATGCTATAAATATAGACAGCGTGCCCGCAGAACAAAAAGGAGAAATGACACAGATTCTAAACGCTCATCCTAATCTTTTTAGTGAACCTGATGAAAAGCTTACCTATACTACAAAAGTTGTAGGTGAAATAAGAACCACAAGTGATTCTCCAGTATATACTAAATTCTACCCATACCCCGGATCTCTTAAAACAGAGGTAGAAAATCAAGTTAAAAAACTACTAAACGATGGTATCATAAAACCATCAAGATCACCCTATAACTCCCCAGTTTGGATTGTCCCAAAGAAGGCAGATTCAGCTGGAAATAAGCAATACCGCATGGTGATAGACTATCGAAAATTGAACTCAATTACTATCGCAGACAGGTACCCAATCCCCGAGATATCAGAGGTAATCTCCCAACTCGGTGCTAGTAAGTTTTTTTCTGTACTTGATTTAAAAAGTGGTTTTCACCAGATTCCACTAAAAAAATCTGACATGGAGAAAACTGCGTTCTCAATTAAAAATGCTAAATACGAATTTACGCGTCTGCCATTTGGCTTAAAAAATGCCCCGTCCATTTTTCAACGGGCTCTCGACGATATATTACGAGAATTCATTGGGGTATGTTGCTATGTCTACATCGACGACATTATCATATTCAGTAAATCGGAGGAAGAACACTTCCAACATATAAGTAAAATATTTAAAACATTGGAGAACGCCAATATGAAGATCCAACTCGATAAATGTAAATTTTTCAACACAGAGGTAGACTTTTTGGGCTTTGTAATATCTGAAAATGGTATAAAAACCAATCGCACCAAAGTTGAGGCAATTGCTAATTTTCCCCAACCTAGAACATTAAAAGAACTCCGCAGTTTTCTAGGTATGTCAGGGTATTACCGGCGTTTTATCAAAGACTACGCCAAAATAGCAAAACCCTTGACATCCCTTTTAAGAGGAGAAGGGGGTCGTACCTCCAAAAACAAGTCAGCAAAAGTTGAGGTCTTTTTTGACCAAGAAGCCATTGAGTCCTTTAAGAAAATCAAGTATTCTCTAATCTCAGAGGATGTAATTCTTGGTTATCCGGACTTCAGCAAAGAGTTTGAGTTAGTAACTGATGCTTATAATTTTGCACTTGGAGCGGTTCTATCTCAAGGTGGAAAACCCATAGCCTTTATCTCAAGAACATTAAGCCAAGCTGAAGAACATTACGCCGCTAACGAAAAGGAAATGTTAGCTATTATATGGGCCTTAAACGCTTTTAGAAACTACCTGTACGGTTCACAGAAAGTGAAAATTCACACGGACCACCAACCGCTGACATATGCTCTCAGCAACAAAAATAACAACAGCAAAATGAAAAGATGGAAGTCTATACTTGAGGAATACGATTACGAACTCTGTTACAAGCCAGGAAAAACGAATGTTGTGGCCGATGCCCTATCTAGAATCCCACCGCAGGAATCACCATTAAATTCTTTATCAATTGCTACTAACTCTGATGATAGCTCCCCTCATGGGCTCCTAATTAGTGTAGAAACACCTATTAATGCTTTCAAAAACCAGATATTCCTGAATATCGATATAAATCCAGAATATCAATTTAAAATAGTGTTTCCTACATATCACAGACATATAGTCACCGAACCCTATTATTCAGAATCTACATTACTCAGCAACTTAAAACGTTACCTCAATCCATCCGTTATAAACTGCATTAAAACCGAAGAAGATATTATGGGAAAAATTCAGCAACTATATCCTTTACATTTCAGTACATATAAGATTAGGTTTTCACAAGTAATGGTAGAAGATATAGTAAATAGCCAAGAGCAGGAAGAAATAATTATAGCATATCACAACAGAGCCCATAGAAACTGCAAGGAAAATAAAATACAAGTGTTAGAAAAGTACTATTTTCCGTCAATGGCCAATAAAATTAAAAAAATTATTAAAAATTGTACAGTTTGTAAGACTAATAAATACGAGAGGCATCCTCCAAAACCTCAAATACAACCAACTCCAATTCCCCAGTATTCCGGACAAATAGTCCATATGGATATACTTATAATAGGGAAACAATTGCTACTAACAGCATTAGATAAATTTTCAAAGTATGCAATTGCAAAACCAATACGTTCAAAGGCAACGGAAGATATAAGACAACCCTTAAGAGATATTCTTTTCTCCCTTATGCCCGAAAAAGTAGTAATGGACAACGAGAAATCGTTCAATTCAGAATCAATAAGATTTATGTTAGAAAACGAATTTGGTATTTCAATATTCAAAACTGCACCATACTCGAGTAGCTCAAATGGTCAAGTGGAGCGTTTCCACTCTACACTCCAAGAGATTATGCGCTGTATACAGTCGGAACAAACACACCGATCGTTTCAGGAATTATTAGAAAAATCAGTGAAAGAATATAACTATTCTATACATACGGTCACAGGGAAAAGACCATTAGAAATATTTTTCGGCAGACGTGTCAGTAGTGATCCCGCACTGCTCGAAAGGGAAAGAAATGAAACTATACAAAAACTCACGCAAAAGCAGCAAGCTGATTTGACCTACCACAATGCAAATCGTTCACCCCCAAAGGAATATTCTCAGGGCGAAGAAATTTTTGTAAAAATAAATAGGAGAGTAGGAAACAAACTATCGGCTAGGTACAAAAAGGAAATAGTCGCTGAAAATTACAACACTACAGTAAAAACAAAAACAGGAAGAATAGTACATAAAAATAACATTAGACTGACTTAGAAACCAATTGTATTCAGACGATAATTCCTTTCTTTTCAGAGGCTCAACATGCGAACCATAATGATTATTTTAGCAATAGCCATAGCGGCAAATGCACAACAATTTCACATACATGATTTAAATAACAACAATGGTTATATTCCCATTAAAATTGGAGAAGTGAAGACAATACTTAGATACGACAAGGTACTGCATCTCATCAACGTGACTACATACGATGAAACCATATTTTTACTATCCAAAAATTTAAAAACATTGACGACCCAGACTTATGAAGACAAACGACTTCTGGAGACTATAAATAAAAACCTTATTCTATTGAAAGCCAAAGTAAACAACCTCCATGTACACTCGAAACAAAAACGAGGTCTTGTAAACATCTTGGGAAAGGGATTGAAATATATAGCAGGATCAATGGACAGCGATGACGAGGAAGCAATTAATAAAGCAATAGCGGACCTACAAAATAACGACTATACTAACAATCGGACATTAGATGAACTCATACACTTTAATAACGGTATGGCAGAAGAAATTAAGAATATCACAACCCATATTAATAAACAGCAGATGATTATTAGTAGTTACATGAATAAATTCAAAGACGAATCACAAAACAGAATAAAAACCTTGGAAGACGAAGTAGAATTTATCGAACAGATATACAGAATTGACAACGACATATCCCTCTTGCGAAACCATATTGACGGAATCGGACAAATCATATTCTCTTGCAAATTGGGCATTGTTCCTTCCGACATTCTAACAGACAAGGAAATCAGTCTAATTAATGACTTTGACAGTTATAACAGGATGAAAATCGCAGTAATTTCCGAAGCTAACAATATTATCCTAACCTTGTTGATACCCCAATTCTCCAGTAACACCCTATTCAAAATAAAATTTGTACCTATTCCAAATGCCGCTAATAAATCTTTAGTTTTAAGCGAATATGATATATTAATTGATCATAATAATAACATTTTTAATAAAAATATAAAAGATGATTTAGAAAAAAGTTTAGTCAAAATTGAAGATAAATGTGTGGAAAGTATCTTGAATTCTCAAGAAGCACAATGTGAGTTAGAAACAGCGCAAGAATCCTCTGTTACAGAGGTAATGCCTGGAATACTTATATTTAAAAATTTTAATCAAACCATTAATCAAGATTGTAACAAATTAGAGGTCAACCCTAAGGGGACCTTCCTTATTAAGTTTGAAAATTGTAAAATTAACACGTTAAATACAACATACACTAATATTAATTTAAAAATACATGAAACCTTTATTTTACCTAATCTAATGACTAAGATCAAAGAAAAGAAGAATGTTAATAAATTACATCTGAAACTAGAAAATTTGTATGTAAATCAATTAAATAACGAGAATGAAATAAATCTATTAATTAATAAAAATAAAAGTATGCATATAATAAGTTTAAGTTCAGACATTGCAATAATAATACTCATTTCCATAACCATGTTAATTTGCTACTATTTTGTCAATAATAAACATAAATTTCATATCACACCTCAGCTTCGAGACAATGTTGCAAGCAGTACAAGTGCATATGGGCCATTTCTACAGCTTACAACATCTCAGCTCACTAACTCGCCCGTTAAGCCACCTCGATTGGGGACAATCGACTTAAGAGGGGAAGAGTTAACACAAACAAAGTCAATAAACTCTATTCTTTAATAATTTTGCTTATTCACGCGGAAGTAAGTTGCAATGCTTTAGCAATCAATTTGGTTAATAAATATATTTCGCAATCAGTTTGTAAGAAAGCAAATAATGCAATTCTAGCTTACTTGTAATTAGGTCAATTTAAGTCAACAAATATTTTGCAATAAAATTAATAAGAATACAAACAATACAATTTCTGCTTACTTGTAATTAATCTAGTATAAATAATGAATATTTGTAAATTTAGAGTCAGTTCTTTTTTAGTGCTCATTTGTAACTTTATTTAAATAAAGAAGCGGTCGCGTTGACCGCGTTAACAAAAAAACATTTTTTTTAAGTTTTTCAATAAGGAAAATAATAAGTGGCGCCCGAGCACCATTCGGCCGGTCCGGTATATTTAAAACTGGCGTCTGAATTAAAACTTATAAATCGATAATAAGGCTCCCAAGTAGCAAAAGCAAAGAGGAGGCATATGATGTGCCAGCCCTTATCGTAAAAAAGAAAAAAAAACGGAAAAAAGAAACAAAGAATATCCTAAAAAAGGATCAAGTGGCTAAGTGACTAAATGTAATCAAGTGGCCGAATATAATATAACCAAAAGGCTAATTAAGAAAACATATTTGTGCGGAAAAGATATTAAAACATTATTTGAAAACTCTGAAATAAAAGAAAACCAATTAAAAGAAGTGCGGTGAACTAATCCCCAGAATCTAAGCAACCATTTTTGTGAACTAAATATTGTGAATATCAACTAGACCTGAGAATCAACATCCCCAAAATCCAGATCTGAAACCATTCCAGCAGAGCTGAAAACCATTTTTGTGAGTCAAACAAAGGCACCTGCGTCAGAGGAATTCTACAGATCCAGAAATATAAGGTAGAAAGAATTTTGTAAATGTAAAAAAAAAAAAAAGATATCTCAAATATTTAAGTTTAATAAATTTTTTTGGTACATATTAGTGTGAAGTAGAAAATTTCTCTTTTTCGAAGAAATCTTATTGAATATATATTATACATAAAATAAAAAAATATACATATAAAATACAATGGCAAATCAAAATAACTTAGTACGTCCCCCAATCCTAAATCCTCCCTCAGGGAACGCTCAACTAAGCCTAGAAGACCTAAGATCCCTTATATCAAATATAGCTTCTGAAGTTCTGAGACAACAAGGACCACAGGTAATACAGGACACTATTAATCCTCCCGTTAATTTGGCGGACATAGGTGACCAACGAATAACTAGACAGACAGATAACCTAACTGACATGGACAAAACACCTGACGTTGTAAAATGTTTAAGGGAATTCTCTGGGCAGCCTGGAGAACGCCTAAATATTATAGAATAATAAGCGTAATAAGAAATAAAATAACTGGCAATGCCGACGTGGCATTGGAATCATACAATACACCTTTGAACTGGCAAGCGATTTCACAATGCTTAATAACGCATTATGGTGACAAGCGTGATTTATCCACCCTCGAGTACCAGATGACAACTTTGGTGCAAGGGAATAAAAGCATCCAAGATTTCTATCAACAGGTATACACTCATCTTTCCTTGATATTAAACAAATTAGGGTGTCTCGAAATGGGAAATGAATCATTAAATTCGCTCACACGGTCATATAGGGACAAAGCCTTAGATACATTCGTAAGGGGTCTTAACGGTGACTTGCCACGACTTTTAGGAATAAGAGAACCTACTGATTTATCTCAAGCACTTCACTTGTGCCTGAAACTAGAAAATCAAAATTTTCGTGCAAGCCATGCCAATAACGCAAGAAGAAATCAGTCTTCACAATTGCCACCTAGACGAAATTTAGGAAACTCGCAAAACAGAACATTTTATCCCCATTTAGCCCATACCCCAAGTACAAGTCAACCTTGGAATCATAATCCCCACCAGAGAGGTCAAGTAAATAGTAATCCCCCTCGCCCACCGAAGCCGCAACCTCGTCCAGAGCCAATGGACGTGGATCAGAGTATGCGATCACATCGCGTAAACTATATGAACAGACCCAATCAGAACCAATCTTTTGGTAAAAGGCCAAACCAATTCGGTCATCAACAGCAGCACAAAAATCAGAGAACATTTCACATAGACACGGAAGAAATGGGAAGCAGGCAGACCCATGATGACAATAGGCAATATGGAGAGCCCAGCGATATTCATTTTTTAGCATGATAAGCTCTTCGTAGCCTTACTTTGAAGTAAAAATGGAGAGCGGGAATATTTTAAAATTTTTAGTAGACACAGGCTCTAGCAAGAATTATATAAAACCAAATTTAGTAAAAAAACGCATCCCTAATAAAATCCCTTTTTTTGCAAAATCTATCGTAGGAGATATTAAAATAAATAAACACTCATACGCAAAACTTTTTAAAATTGAAGAAGAAATAAAATTTTATTTAATGCCCTCGTTAGAAACATTCGACGGTATTTTAGGTAACGATACCCTTAGAGAGCTAGAAGCTACTATTTTTACACACAAACACTATATGTTACTGAAAAACGGGTTTAAAGTGCATCTTAAGCAACTCCCCACTCAACATGTAAATGCTATAAATATAGACAGCGTGCCCGCAGAACAAAAAGGAGAAATGACACAGATTCTAAACGCTCATCCTAATCTTTTTAGTGAACCTGATGAAAAGCTTACCTATACTACAAAAGTTGTAGGTGAAATAAGAACCACAAGTGATTCTCCAGTATATACTAAATTCTACCCATACCCCGGATCTCTTAAAACAGAGGTAGAAAATCAAGTTAAAAAACTACTAAACGATGGTATCATAAAACCATCAAGATCACCCTATAACTCCCCAGTTTGGATTGTCCCAAAGAAGGCAGATTCAGCTGGAAATAAGCAATACCGCATGGTGATAGACTATCGAAAATTGAACTCAATTACTATCGCAGACAGGTACCCAATCCCCGAGATATCAGAGGTAATCTCCCAACTCGGTGCTAGTAAGTTTTTTTCTGTACTTGATTTAAAAAGTGGTTTTCACCAGATTCCACTAAAAAAATCTGACATGGAGAAAACTGCGTTCTCAATTAAAAATGCTAAATACGAATTTACGCGTCTGCCATTTGGCTTAAAAAATGCCCCGTCCATTTTTCAACGGGCTCTCGACGATATATTACGAGAATTCATTGGGGTATGTTGCTATGTCTACATCGACGACATTATCATATTCAGTAAATCGGAGGAAGAACACTTCCAACATATAAGTAAAATATTTAAAACATTGGAGAACGCCAATATGAAGATCCAACTCGATAAATGTAAATTTTTCAACACAGAGGTAGACTTTTTGGGCTTTGTAATATCTGAAAATGGTATAAAAACCAATCGCACCAAAGTTGAGGCAATTGCTAATTTTCCCCAACCTAGAACATTAAAAGAACTCCGCAGTTTTCTAGGTATGTCAGGGTATTACCGGCGTTTTATCAAAGACTACGCCAAAATAGCAAAACCCTTGACATCCCTTTTAAGAGGAGAAGGGGGTCGTACCTCCAAAAACAAGTCAGCAAAAGTTGAGGTCTTTTTTGACCAAGAAGCCATTGAGTCCTTTAAGAAAATCAAGTATTCTCTAATCTCAGAGGATGTAATTCTTGGTTATCCGGACTTCAGCAAAGAGTTTGAGTTAGTAACTGATGCTTCTAATTTTGCACTTGGAGCGGTTCTATCTCAAGGTGGAAAACCCATAGCCTTTATCTCAAGAACATTAAGCCAAGCTGAAGAACATTACGCCGCTAACGAAAAGGAAATGTTAGCTATTATATGGGCCTTAAACGCTTTTAGAAACTACCTGTACGGTTCACAGAAAGTGAAAATTCACACGGACCACCAACCGCTGACATATGCTCTCAGCAACAAAAATAACAACAGCAAAATGAAAAGATGGAAGTCTATACTTGAGGAATACGATTACGAACTCTGTTACAAGCCAGGAAAAACGAATGTTGTGGCCGATGCCCTATCTAGAATCCCACCGCAGGAATCACCATTAAATTCTTTATCAATTGCTACTAACTCTGATGATAGCTCCCCTCATGGGCTCCTAATTAGTGTAGAAACACCTATTAATGCTTTCAAAAACCAGATATTCCTGAATATCGATATAAATCCAGAATATCAATTTAAAATAGTGTTTCCTACATATCACAGACATATAGTCACCGAACCCTATTATTCAGAATCTACATTACTCAGCAACTTAAAACGTTACCTCAATCCATCCGTTATAAACTGCATTAAAACCGAAGAAGATATTATGGGAAAAATTCAGCAACTATATCCTTTACATTTCAGTACATATAAGATTAGGTTTTCACAAGTAATGGTAGAAGATATAGTAAATAGCCAAGAGCAGGAAGAAATAATTATAGCATATCACAACAGAGCCCATAGAAACTGCAAGGAAAATAAAATACAAGTGTTAGAAAAGTACTATTTTCCGTCAATGGCCAATAAAATTAAAAAAATTATTAAAAATTGTACAGTTTGTAAGACTAATAAATACGAGAGGCATCCTCCAAAACCTCAAATACAACCAACTCCAATTCCCCAGTATCCCGGACAAATAGTCCATATGGATATACTTATAATAGGGAAACAATTGCTACTAACAGCATTAGATAAATTTTCAAAGTATGCAATTGCAAAACCAATACGTTCAAAGGCAACGGAAGATATAAGACAACCCTTAAGAGATATTCTTTTCTCCCTTATGCCCGAAAAAGTAGTAATGGACAACGAGAAATCGTTCAATTCAGAATCAATAAGATTTATGTTAGAAAACGAATTTGGTATTTCAATATTCAAAACTGCACCATACTCGAGTAGCTCAAATGGTCAAGTGGAGCGTTTCCACTCTACACTCCAAGAGATTATGCGCTGTATACAGTCGGAACAAACACACCGATCGTTTCAGGAATTATTAGAAAAATCAGTGAAAGAATATAACTATTCTATACATACGGTCACAGGGAAAAGACCATTAGAAATATTTTTCGGCAGACGTGTCAGTAGTGATCCCGCACTGCTCGAAAGGGAAAGAAATGAAACTATACAAAAACTCACGCAAAAGCAGCAAGCTGATTTGACCTACCACAATGCAAATCGTTCACCCCCAAAGGAATATTCTCAGGGCGAAGAAATTTTTGTAAAAATAAATAGGAGAGTAGGAAACAAACTATCGGCTAGGTACAAAAAGGAAATAGTCGCTGAAAATTACAACACTACAGTAAAAACAAAAACAGGAAGAATAGTAAATAAAAATAACATTAGACTGACTTAGAAACCAATTGTATTCAGACGATAATTCCTTTCTTTTCAGAGGCTCAACATGCGAACCATAATGATTATTTTAGCAATAGCCATAGCGGCAAATGCACAACAATTTCACATACATGATTTAAATAACAACAATGGTTATATTCCCATTAAAATTGGAGAAGTGAAGACAATACTTAGATACGACAAGGTACTGCATCTCATCAACGTGACTACATACGATGAAACCATATTTTTACTATCCAAAAATTTAAAAACATTGACGACCCAGACTTATGAAGACAAACGACTTCTGGAGACTATAAATAAAAACCTTATTCTATTGAAAGCCAAAGTAAACAACCTCCATGTACACTCGAAACAAAAACGAGGTCTTGTAAACATCTTGGGAAAGGGATTGAAATATATAGCAGGATCAATGGACAGCGATGACGAGGAAGCAATTAATAAAGCAATAGCGGACCTACAAAATAACGACTATACTAACAATCGGACATTAGATGAACTCATACACTTTAATAACGGTATGGCAGAAGAAATTAAGAATATCACAACCCATATTAATAAACAGCAGATGATTATTAGTAGTTACATGAATAAATTCAAAGACGAATCACAAAACAGAATAAAAACCTTGGAAGACGAAGTAGAATTTATCGAACAGATATACAGAATTGACAACGACATATCCCTCTTGCGAAACCATATTGACGGAATCGGACAAATCATATTCTCTTGCAAATTGGGCATTGTTCCTTCCGACATTCTAACAGACAAGGAAATCAGTCTAATTAATGACTTTGACAGTTATAACAGGATGAAAATCGCAGTAATTTCCGAAGCTAACAATATTATCCTAACCTTGTTGATACCCCAATTCTCCAGTAACACCCTATTCAAAATAAAATTTGTACCTATTCCAAATGCCGCTAATAAATCTTTAGTTTTAAGCGAATATGATATATTAATTGATCATAATAATAACATTTTTAATAAAAATATAAAAGATGATTTAGAAAAAAGTTTAGTCAAAATTGAAGATAAATGTGTGGAAAGTATCTTGAATTCTCAAGAAGCACAATGTGAGTTAGAAACAGCGCAAGAATCCTCTGTTACAGAGGTAATGCCTGGAATACTTATATTTAAAAATTTTAATCAAACCATTAATCAAGATTGTAACAAATTAGAGGTCAACCCTAAGGGGACCTTCCTTATTAAGTTTGAAAATTGTAAAATTAACACGTTAAATACAACATACACTAATATTAATTTAAAAATACATGAAACCTTTATTTTACCTAATCTAATGACTAAGATCAAAGAAAAGAAGAATGTTAATAAATTACATCTGAAACTAGAAAATTTGTATGTAAATCAATTAAATAACGAGAATGAAATAAATCTATTAATTAATAAAAATAAAAGTATGCATATAATAAGTTTAAGTTCAGACATTGCAATAATAATACTCATTTCCATAACCATGTTAATTTGCTACTATTTTGTCAATAATAAACATAAATTTCATATCACACCTCAGCTTCGAGACAATGTTGCAAGCAGTACAAGTGCATATGGGCCATTTCTACAGCTTACAACATCTCAGCTCACTAACTCGCCCGTTAAGCCACCTCGATTGGGGACAATCGACTTAAGAGGGGAAGAGTTAACACAAACAAAGTCAATAAACTCTATTCTTTAATAATTTTGCTTATTCACGCGGAAGTAAGTTGCAATGCTTTAGCAATCAATTTGGTTAATAAATATATTTCGCAATCAGTTTGTAAGAAAGCAAATAATGCAATTCTAGCTTACTTGTAATTAGGTCAATTTAAGTCAACAAATAATTTGCAATAAAATTAATAAGAATACAAACAATACAATTTCTGCTTACTTGTAATTAATCTAGTATAAATAATGAATATTTGTAAATTTAGAGTCAGTTCTTTTTTAGTGCTCATTTGTAACTTTATTTAAATAAAGAAGCGGTCGCGTTGACCGCGTTAACAAAAAAACATTTTTTTTAAGTTTTTCAATAAGGAAAATAATAAGTTATATTCAATTAACTACGTCGTAGAGAGGTCCCGTCGTACATTTTGAGGTTGGTGGCAGATTCTGCTATACAACACCGACAATGACTTGAAGGAATATAAGGTTACCGGAGGAGTTCCACAGGGGTCTATGCTAGGCCCATTATTACGGAATATAATGTACGCTGGCATAATACCTGGCCAAATACCTGAAGAGGCAGAGATTGTCGGTTTTGCAGATGACATCGCAGTCTTCGTTGTGGCAAAACACAAGGTGGAGATAACTGCAATATGTAATGCAACAATTAGGACTATCTGGGATTGGCTGACGTCAATCGGATTACAGTTGGCAGAACATAAAACTGAAGCTCTACTAATATCCAGTAGGAAAATAAGAGAGACAATTACCTTTGTAGTTGGTAATTGTTTAATTATATCTAAGCCATCAATTAGATTAGAAGAAGAATGCTATTGGCTAATATTGTCTCGTCCTTCCTTTTATATGGAGCTCCAATTTGGGCTGACGCAATGGATAAGGTTAGCTACTGGCGAAAGATGTCATCTATCCAGCGATTGAGTGCTCTAAGAGTGATCTGTGGCTTCAGAACCATCTCGAGCGATGCAGCGTTTGTGGTTGCGGGTATGATCCCAATCGACTTACTGGCCAAGGAAGTTCAGGTGAGTTATAGGCGCCGGGGGTATCTTACAAGAGCCGACAACCGCAAAACAGCACGCGCCGAAGCCGTTAGAAACTGGCAAAGAAGATGGGTCCAGTCAAGTAAGGGTAGATGGACCCATAGGTTAATACCATCTATAGAATTATGGGCAGGTAGAAGTCATGGGGAAGTAGACTTCTACCTAACCCAATTTTTAACTGGGCATGGGGGCTTCCGCTCATACCTCTTTAAATATAAACACGAGAGTTCATCCAACTGTACTTTATGCGAGGGGAATTATTATCAGATGTGAAACATATTTTCTTCCATTGTCCGCGTTTTGCAGGATTAAGACAGGATGTGTCAGAGCAAAAAGGGCACACTATTTCGCCAGAAAACATAGTTAATTCTATGCTACAAATTGAGGAGATATGGAACGCAATCAGTGGAATGTCTTCCAGAATAATGCAGCACCTACGGTGTCTCGAGCGTGAGAGGAGAAATGAGAAATGAATAATGTGAATAAAGAAAAAGAACAAAATATCAAAAATGAAAATGCAGCCATCGCTGAGAGCCTTCCCGCGATGAAATGCCTAACGGTAGTCCCGCGGGACTGGCTATGAATTAATAACTAGGGGTTGGTTTTACTCAGTAAAACAGACATACAGACATACAGAAATACATACATATGTACACACATGCAGGCATATTGAGATGCAGAAAGACAGGCAAGGTTTAATTTCTTATATATATTAACTTTGCGTGCCCATGTGTTTGTTTGTTCGTTTGTAGCTGGCTGGCCGCGCAAATCTTGTGCATCAATTTTTAACCCACTTCCTAAAGCCCGATTTCATTCAAACTTTGCACACTCCAATGTCACTTTCTAATAAAACTTGGAAGTTATTGGACCATATTTCTTAAAAATTACCAGATTTTCTTCAAATTTTGTACACTTGTGTACCGCCAATGACAACACTTTTTGTAAACATTTGGAAGTGATCTGCCGCCAGGGCCGAGTGGCTCCCATACATTTTTTTTAATTAATTCGCTTTTCTTCAAATTTTTTACACATGTGTATCTCCTAAGGCAACACTTTTTGTAAAAAGTTGATAGTAATCAGGTCTCATGACTGAGAGGGTCCCATATAAATTTTTTTTAAAAATTACATCGATTTTCTTCAAATTTTCTACATAAGTGTGCTGACAACACTTTCTCTAAAAATTTGGAAGTATCGGGACCGCATGGCCTAGGTTCTCTCGTTTAATTTTTTTAAATTACCTCAATTTTATTCAATCTTTGCACAATTTGTATCTCCGATAAGAAAATTTACATGGAAAATTGTAATTTATATTCTAATATTTTTACATTTTTTTAACAGAAAACAACGAAACAATTTAAATGATAATACGAGGGCAAATAGTAATAACTTTGATTCAAGAACCGACCGACCCCGTGGCCCGAGAGGCTTCAAATTTGAATAGAAAGTCTTGTCTCCGGAAATACACTTGTGTGCAAAATTTCAATAAAATTTCAGTTCAATAAAATCGGGCTTTGATCGCAAGATTCCACGACTGCCTACCGACTGCCGACCGACCGGGCAAGTTAATATAGAGAATTTAATAAAAATATTAATCGAAGTAATCATTTACAAATATATATCACAATTGATACATCTGAGCTGAGCTTATCTATACTAATTGCCCTGTCACTCACTCACTCACGCACGCACGTATATTATGATTCTACAACTGTGATGAGATATTATAATTATACGAATTCAGTGATTCACAAACTTTTAACAAAGCCATAACGGCAGAAAGACTTTCAGTAATTCTCAAACTTTTTTCAGTCTTTCTCAAACTTTTGGCTTATTTTTAAACTTTTGAATAAAAATTTAAAAATATTTTCGTTGTAATGCAAAAAAAATCATATTGTCTTGCATGCAACTTATATCTACTTTGCCTTGTAACAAAATAATTTCTTGAAGCCTAAAAAGGTACTATGATTTTTGCAACACAGTTCTAACGTTGTTGTTTGGTAAAAGTAACATATATGCTATAATTTTAGTTGGTAACATTACCTACGAGTCATTCAAATAAGAACATAATTACCTTATTCCATTATGCACCGATTACTGCTCGCTATAACTTCTGTCTCCTTGCAGCTACTTTAGATCTTTCATTTGAACTAGTACTTGGCGACAAAAATTACAAACATATAAACGATCTTCTTTAAATATTCAGAATAGTAAATCCTATGACCAATATTCCCTTTAAACCGGATCCATTGGAAATTTTATTCTGGACAGCAACAATTTTGATTCGCCGCTCACCGTTAAAATTCATTTGGTAAAAATCATATTTTACATCGCAAAGGACAATAGTTCAGTTTTTTTAAGCAAACGAATTAAACATATTCAACCATGATTGGCAACGCTGAAGACACTTGTCAATTAAAATAATTTCTAGTGTACAACTGAATTCAAATTTCTGGTTGCTTTCGCTACGCGAAATGTCATAAAAGTTTTTTGAAAAACTTATTTTTTCCTGAGCAACAACAGTGAGAGTTTGTTATAACAACTTGGTGTTCACTACATAGGTTGTAGTGCAGCAATTTTAGACAAAAACCAAAATTTTAAATTTTTAGTTATCGAAAGACTATTTTGTTTGTCGTGGAATCTTACGATAAATTTTCGACCTACTTTGCACATATATGTATTTCCGGTGACAACACTTTATATAAAAAAATTTGGAGCCCCTCGTGCTGAGAGGTGCCTATATAAATGGTTTAAAACTTTACCCGATTTTTTCAAATTTTATACACGTGTGTATCTCCGATGGACAACACTTTTTGTAAAAATTTGGGAGTGATCGGCCCTTGGGCCGAGGAGCGCCCATTAAAATTTCTTCAAAATAAATTCGATTTTATTCAAACTCCGCACACATGTATATGTGCTATAAGAGAATTTAAGTGAACAATTTTAATTTTTACGGATTGTTTTTTACCACCTATCCATCTGGTACATATCGCGATCGAGCTTAATTATAAAATTAAAAGTAAAAGACCGATTACAATAGATACTTTGGCTATTTGATAACAATAATAACGTATATCGCATCAGACGACAATATTTATTTAGATACTGTCTATGAACATTGCCTTAACAATAAGGACAGACGTGACACATTTAAAACTAAATGTTCGTTGCACTTGTATTAATTATCATTCATTATATTAATAATAATTAATAAAGGTACATCTTATTTAATCTTTGAAAATATTTGTTTTAGTTTTAAATACCTTGCCCACACTGTAATCCGCTCCGCTCATGTTTCAAAAAAATTAAGAAGAACATTGCCCTCGACTTGATAACACTCGATTTCAATGAATTTCAAATGCATTTCCGAAAAACTAAAAACCGCATTCCTTTTATCATCGACTCATAACTACTTTGTAGGACTTGGAAAGGCATAATAAAAAAAACAGCGAAAATGTTTGCTTTTGTACGAGTAAGTGATAAAAATTAAGTTAAAACATATCAATAACCTTTTTTATACCCTTAGACGTTTTATCATGTCCCCTATAACTGAGGGCCTTGACAACTGACATTCTTTTGATGTCTTTTGCATTTGGAGCATTGTCAGCTCAACAATGAAAACTATCAAAGTGCACTGAACAAATATCGAGGAGAGATAACAAACCAAAAAACAACTCATAAAAATTCAAATTTTTTTATATAAATTAATAGGAGATACAAATTTGTGTAAAGTTTTAATCAAATTGAGTTAATTTTGAAAAAAATTATGTGGGAGCCCTTTGGCCTTGCAGCCCGATCACTTCCAAATTTTTACAAATAGTGTTGTAATCGGATAATTTTAAAAAAAAACTTACATAGGATCCCCACGGCCCTGGGGTCGAAATTTTTACCAAAAGTATTGCCATCGGAGATACAAATGTGTAAAAAAAATTCATATCAAAAATTCAAAAATTGTTACAAAAATTTCGTTTTATCGAAGATACACATATGTTTAAAATTTAAAGAAAATCGGGATAATTTAAAAAAAAAATTTATGGCCCTTCCCCCGAGCCTCAGAACCCATTCGCTCAAAAAATGTCCAAAAAGTTTTGTCCATCGGAGATACACATGTGTATGAATTTTACCAAAATCGGGTTAATTTTTTACAATAAAAGTTGTCCATCGGAGATACACACGTGTATAAAATTTGAAGAAAGTCGAGTTAATTTTTTTTAAAAATGTGTATAGTGCCCCACGACCCCGGGGCCCGGGGTATCCAAAATTTTTACAAAAAGTGTTGTCCATCGGAGATACAAATGTGTATAATATTTGAAGAAAATCGGGTTAATTTTTTAAAGTTTTATATGGGCACTCCTCAGCCCTGAGGCCCGAGGCTCATTTGAAAAGAGGCACATTTGAATAGAAATACACATGTGTGCAAAATTTCAATAAAATCGGGATATGGGAAGTGGGTTAAAAATTGATCAGAAAATCTGACCAGCCAGCCAGCCACAGGCACGCGAAGTTAACATAGAGAATTTAAAAAATAGATAAACATTCGGAAGCACCAATTGAACATACGGTGTGAATATGTCTAGTGGTTAAGGCGTGATGCGATAACAAAGTTATGCACAAACAGACCAAATGCCAAACCACGTTTTCGTAAGTATCTCCACTTTAGCGCCAACTACCGGAAAACATAAACCTATCGGAGTGGTTAACAAGTTTTTTGGGTGGGTGGCAGCCGAAATTAATGTTTTAGAATGGAGCTGGGTGATCGGGTGTTATTGAATGGTGAGGCCTTCCGATATCCGGGGTAGCTGAGATAAATAGAAAAGATGAATAGGTGGTAGGGCACCTCTAGCGGATGGGTTGTTTTGTTGTTTGGGGTTTGGGGAATACCGATATTAGTTTCGATTCCATAGTTTTCGAGGTCGCTCATCATGTACAGTGATGGTGTCATCGCTATGGGCTGGGTTTAGTTGGCTGGGGAGGAGGCCGATATTAGTTTCAAATTTTACAACTGAGCTGTATTTAACATATATGTATATTATTATATAATATGTTATTATTATGTCAGCTGGACGCTGAAAGATACCGTACATTGCAGGAATAATCTTCACCTTTACTACGTCGGCTGACGTCCTCTCCACCACTACACACACGGCTTACGGTTGTTTTTGTACTTTTAATTATGTAAACAATCATCCCAGTTAAACTTCATCCGACGCCCTTTTTTTTTTTAAGTGTTTTTTACAAGTTCATGCGAGCAACTGACGAATTTTTTTCAACTCACAAAAAAAAAAAAATAAAAAAAATTACATTAAATTTTATTTTTGTTCTACTTTTGCAGCCTCCCACACCCATACTCACCACGGGTGCGTCTGCTGACGCTTGGTTCGATTATTGGTCACACCAGATCTATCGAAAAAGGTAACAATTGATCGGCGTTAAATCACTACCTCCCGGACTTGAAGTTATTCTAAAAATGAATTATGTACATAAAATCAACTCGAAGTCCGCCGAATAGTACTACCCACTTAACCTTTCCACTTACCTTTGCTTTAAACTTAGACCTGGACGAAATTATTTAACATATAATTGTATCAGGATATTTTTATTAGACCTGAATATATTAACACATGAATGCATCAAAATATTTTTATTCATATCCACTGTGTAGTAGCTCGTTTAGTCAACTTTATTCTTGCATGTAATGATTAGAAATGAACTGGTATCAAACTTAAATACCTGTTAATAATTTAGCAGGATTCAATGAAATTAATCGTTGAAACAGTAATATAAATAAGAAATTCGTAAATCTGATCTAGGGGCTAATTTGCAGAATTTTGTCTTACCTTTTATACGTTGACGAAATTTCCTTAAAATAAATAATAATGCAATTGGGCTTAAAATACTAAAAGAGTATACTTTCTTCAGATGACGATGTTTGGCAAACAGCTTATCCATATATTATATAAATGAAATAAACAAGGACTTTTTACATTAGTCCTTATTTACTAGTCCTTCAAAGAAGAGTAAGTTAGGAATCAATCAAATTTCCAACAGAATCAACATAAACAGTCATTGTTGGCTGGAGCTTCCTAGATTTCGAATCAAAGTTCAAATCGTTTCAATTAAACTAAACCAAACACACACTATCAAAAAGGAGGCTACTCTTAATTAAGTTTAACCGAAAATAAAGAGTATGTGAGAGTAGCTTCAAAGTCATAGCACGCTATGAGTTTATAACGAAACGTGAGGCCATACGAAAATCAACCTACGTAATATTTCTTTTATTATATTTTTATATTAAACTAAGTGCTCCAACAGCTTCGTACACCTCTCCCATTCCCAACCAACATATTCCGACCAAGCCCTTTACTGCTTCGACCAACCCATCCCTTAAAACAATCGCCCGTGCCGACCACCTACCGAACGATTAACGGACCATCTCAAACTTACCAACTCCACAAAATTGTTGGTTACCTCAATTGGTTAAAAATAAAATTACACTAACGGACATACAGACAGAGAGAGACGTTGCATTTTATATATAAGATAGAATCTTGCAGTACCGGCTTGCATTGCAATTACGAGAAACGCATGATTTTGTATGCAACCAATTTATGAATATAACACAACAAAAATTGCTAATTTCATAATGAGCAATAATAAATTTATTGCACAAACCAGCCATATTTCAATTGTTTCAATATAGTCGAGACCCTTTAGATCTAGTCGTATAACTGGGAAAAATGCCTCATAAACGCAATCATCCCCTCAAAATCAAGCAATTTCGAACGGAAATTCTAAAAAGGGAATCAAAGCGCCAGGAATACGGTAGCCCAAGGAGTGAACTAACAACTATTCCAATATACAAAAGATAAGATATTTACTTTAACGCTTGAATGCATCTTTTTTATGGTACTGCGTCGCATCTCTAAATGAATTTGCAGCACAAAGGAGAGCAACAAACATCTAGTCGACTACGTGTGAGGCTCAGCTGAAAGAATGGAAAAAATTCCATTTTATTTATTTTCTGGTTTAGATTTTTGCTACTGCGCGCAATCTTGCACTTTGCGGCCAGTGGGTGGATGGC
Source organism: Nephrocerus scutellatus (assembly GCA_947095585.1). Lineage (NCBI taxonomy): Eukaryota > Metazoa > Arthropoda > Insecta > Diptera > Pipunculidae > Nephrocerus > Nephrocerus scutellatus. The sequence goes on from OX352765.1 coordinate 72,783,022, forward strand.
ATTGACGGTGGACGTGCGACTTGTCTAGCGTAAGGCCAAACGACAAGAAGTTGCACTGCACTGAACCTACCACTATCGAAGAATGCAAGAATCAATGTGATCTGGGAAAGTTTGCTGGTTGGTTAGATGTCGGGATGGTTGTATGCTCGGTTGCTTTGATAAAAATACTCACAGGAAAGCATCTCGTAATATTATTTGCTGTTTGCAACTGTGTCTTGGTTGCGGTGAGCGAGGGCATTGATTCCCTCTTTTAAGATGACATGGAAAAGGACGATGGTACCTTTTTGATTTTTCTTTCCTTCCGGATAGAAACTAGACGAGACATTCGTTCCTTTTTTTCTACTCTGATTGTTTCACTTTGGGTGCAAATATCTTGTGAAGATTTTTTCTCCACCAACCTACTGGACAGAAGGGAGAGAGAGAAAAAAATTGCTTATGACATCCACATCAGGATAAGAGTCGCATGATGTAGGCTGCAGGCGGCGGCGGTTGTCTGTTGCACTATTTGGGTTCTGGCCAACAACAATCGCTACAGGATGGACGAACTTAGACAAATGTATCGATTTTTAACCTAACGCCAGCAGTAGCAGCAACTATAGCGGTAAGGATTTGTGTCCGGTAGAGTACGTCTTAGGCGTTTCCTGCTGGACCATAACGAATTTTAAGTGGCGTGCAATATATCAGGATCTATGTCATTTGCTTGTTTAATACGCTCACAATATCTCGTTCAGTGGCTAGCGTCAGAGTGTGTGTTTTAGTCGCTTACGGTACCCCACCACTGCTGCTGCTCCACTAGTCTTGCCTAGATATGACTTTGTTGAGAAGTGAGTTTTTGTGCTTTTCTATAGTTTAAGCCTTCGCTCTACCGAATGTGGTTATGTCAAGTGAAACGATAAAACATTATTTTTTTTCATTATATTCGATGGTGTCTTGCTTGAGAGGCTTCATTTTATCCTATCATATTTATTCGCTGTACTCGTAAGTGCACATAGTTGTGCTGGGTTTGATTTTCTCCACCGCTTTTGGGCTAAATATAGTTTTTAATTAAGCGCAATATTTTTTGATAGTATGAATGGCTTAGCTCATATAAATTATTTTCAACATAAAAGTTGATCGCTTATCAAGGAATTGAAAAGAAATACTACTTCGTTAATTTAAGTTTCATTGAAGTTACACTTAAATGAACCAGTAATTTGAATAAATTCGGAAGCGAAGACCGAAGGATATTGTGGTGATTTAGAACAGATTCTTTATTGATCGCATTCGTGCCTTTAGAATCCCGATTGAGTTTCTGGTTCTTTAAGTTGATGCAGTTAGAAGCTATGGTACACTCAACGAAGAAATAAAATAAATTGTTAAAACCGATAAGTTCAACACAAATCTGATTGATGTGACAGTTGCTCAACTCATACTGTTGAAAAGGCATAAAACTAGCGACGGTTTGTTTGGGTGCTGTCATTGTTCTTTCGTGTCACGGTTCATTTCAGTTAAATCTGAGTGTGCCCTATTTGTCTAATGTGCGAATTCAGTGTTGACGTGTGCATTGTGCAATATTCGAGGGCTTAGATCGAATCTCTCTGCTACGTGCGTCCATTTAGCAGACCACAAACCTGCTATTCTGGCACTAACAGAAACCCAGGTTAATGCTGATTCCGATGTTTCGGATTTTAGTTGGCCTGGTTATAACTTGGTGCCAGTATTTTTCCCCACCGCGGTCTCGCCATGTATGTACGTAGTGATGTAGCTTATCAAACCCAAGCACAATTCAATTCAAGGATTAGCCTTCACTGCTGCTTCATATACATAAGCCCTAATTTAGACAGAGTCTCAACTTGTTATGAGTAAGATGCACTGTCTGACTCTGTATCTACAATTTTGTCGCTTGATCCACTTTCTGAAATCGTCATTGTGGGCGATTTCAATGTAGACAGTTCAAGCTGGCTTCGCCGATCAGGCTTAACAACACCACAAGGAAGGAATGTTGAGTTATTTGATGATTTTAACCACCTTACTACGCTTGTGAATGAGCCCACTCGAATTCCAGACACTGTAAGTCATAACGCTAATACCCTTGAAATGTCTCTTACCTCACATCCTAACAAATACACCGTCAGTGTATCATCTACTCTAGGCTCTTCAGACCATTGTGTGGTATCAGCTAATTTCTCGTTGTCAAATCACGTAGTTTAAGAAAAAACTCCTAAAAGAACAGTATGGTTACATGAGAAAGCCGACTGGATGGCCTCAACAATTTCTTTAGGAGTATCAACTGGCCATTTAATGTCAATAGTGGTGTGGATGCCATTTCTGATACGATCACTGCATAATCCAAGAGGGTATGAGACAGTTTGTCTGGAAAATGCTTGGTATGATTTAAGCTGCAAAGAGGCTACCAGGAGCCGGGATGTATACTTTCGGTTATATAAAAAACCGACTGTGGAAAACCGAACCAAATTTAGACGAGTCAGAAATGATTGCAATGCCTACCTTAGAAGAGTCAAATTCGACTATGACATTCACATTTCGCAGCTAGCTCCACGCTACCAGATAGCGCGATTTCGCCGTCGCAAGAGTCGAAACCTATATGGAAAAGAACTACTTTCGTACTCGTCAAATAGCTAGAGTGTAAAATGAGCTCAATATTCAAAAATCTGCTGGGCCTGATGGTATTCCTGCAACAGTTTTGAAGAGGTGTTCTTCAGTTCTTCAACGTTGGCATTGCCACTGTGCAGGCTTTTCCATTTATCTTATTTTTCTGGAGCCTTTCCAAGGAATTGGCAAATATGCTTTATCCAGCGAAACCATCATCTCTTTCCTCATACCGATCCATTGCGCTAACATCCATACTTTCCAAAGTCAAGGAAATGCTGATCAATCGTAAGCTTATGCAATACCTTGAAACTCTGGAAATCCTTAACGATCGGCAGTACGGTTTTCAAAGGCAATCTTCTACAGGTTATCTGATGGCATATCTCACTGAACAGTGGAACCGGTCTATTTACAAATTTGGTGAAAGTAAAGTTGTTGCACTCGATATTTCCAAGGTATTTCACAGAGTATGGCATCAAGCTCTTTTGTCGAAAACGAATGTCTATGGAATTGAGACCCCGGTTGTTTGGATTAGTAACTATCTTTCCGACCGTTCAATTCAGGAGGACGAACGGTTTTAAATCCAGGGTTCACCGCATAAGCGCCGGTGCTCCCAGGGTTCTGTTTTGTCTCCGATTCATTCTTTCGCTGACAACAGCACTCTTAGCTTTTCCTACGAGTTAGTTTTATTGTATTTTCACACGCCCATAGACGAAAGTGACTGTTTCATACACCTAGCTTCGAAAGTAGCCGTTATACACACTAGTGTGTCAACATAGAAAAGTTATCATTGTGTTTGTGTTATCGGCTACCGCCTTGTGGTTCAAGCTTCTAACTCGCAAGATACTCTCCACTTTCCGCGCTCATTATGTAATAGGCGATATGGTTTTGAAAGGTAAGTTTCTTTTCTAATATAATGCAGAGATATCAGGGGTGATCAAGGGGCGCCCATATAATTTTTTTAAAAAGGGTGACCGATATTAGTTTGGATCCCATAGTTTTCGGGTGGCTGAGATGTATAGTGGTGTATTGAATGGTACTCGGTGACCGGCTGGGTTTGCGGAATGAAAACATTGTCACTCCTACTTCAAATTGAAGAAGGTATCCAGCTGTTTTCAAGACGTATCACATTTTGAACTTTTTGCTAGAAAGGGCCATTCTTGTTGCTAAAAATGAAGACATCCACGAAATATAAAGGGTGTTTTTTTAGGAGGTTTGTTTTTCCGATAGATGTCGTTTTATTTTATGACAGTTGTTTTGACAGCTCAAAGTGGCATTTCTACTCAGTATTGTTTGGCAAATCATTATGAATAGGTTAACTCCAGAACAACGTTTTCAAATCGTTGAAATTTATTTTCAAAATCAGTGTTCAATTAAAAATGTTTATAGAGCACTTCGTGAATTTTATGGTGCACATAATCGTCCGTCAGAGACCACCATAAAGAACGTAATTACCAAATTTCGGTCTACATTCACTCTTTTGGATGCCAAGCCACCGACAAGAATGAGAAGAGTTCGTACAGAAGAAAATATTGCTGTCGTTGAGGCCAGTGTCGAAGAAAACGACAATTTATCGATTCGTCGTCGTGCTCAGCAAATTGGACTTTGTCCATCGACTTTATGGAAAATTTTACGTAAAGATTTGGGTTTGGTGCCATACAAAATTCAATTGGTGCAAGAATTAAAGCCACACGACCATCGTTTGCGCCGTGAATTCAGTGATTGGTCGTTAAATCAATTGAACGAAGATCCATTTTTTTACCGTAAAATTCTCTTCAGTGATGAGGCGCATTTTTTGTTAAATGGATACGTCAACAAACAAAATTGTCGCATTTGGAGCAAAGATAATCCACACGCCGTTCAAGAATTACCAATGCATCCTGATAAATGTACTGTTTGGTGCGGTCTATGGGCTGGTGGGATCATCGGTCCATATTTCTTTAAAAATGAGGAAGGACGACGCGTTACCGTGAATGGAAATCGATACAGAACCATGTTAAATGAGTTTTTGTTGTCAAATCTTGAAGATATGGATATGGATGAAATGTGGTTTCAACAAGATGGTGCCACTTGCCATACAGCACGTGAAACAATCGACTTATTGAAAGAAACTTTCAACGACAACATTATTTCGAGAAATGGTCCGGTGAATTGGCCTCCGCGTTCGTGCGATTTGACGCCACTCGATTACTTTTTGTGGGGATACGTGAAGTCATTGGTTTATGTGGATAAACCTCAATCGATTGACGCTTTGGAAACCAATATTCAACGTGTCATTGCTGACATACGCCCTCAAATGCTTGAAAAAGTGCTGGAAAATTGGACCTCCAGAATGACATTTGTGAAAAATAGTCGTGGTAGCCATATGCCAGAAATTGTGTTTAAATGTTAAATGCCAAAAAATTATCTACCAAATAAAAAAAAAATTTGGTCATTTCATAATTTTATATGTGTTTTATTCAAAAAAAAAATCGGCAACCTCTTAAAAAAACACCCGTTACAATGCCCTGTTTACAGGCGTAGACTGCATATAAGACTATGTAAGAGATTCACAGTCACAAGGGAGGTCTATTAAATACTGCGGAGTACAGACTTGAGATCGCCATGGTTATTCCCACGGACAACTTAATTTTGCTTGCTCTAGGCAGGGTTCACCTTAGAATTTATTTATCGATACCATAGTATTATTCTTGCTCCTGATTATGAAACTTAAAACATTAAGTTTTGTTTTAAATTTATGTGATAGTTTCTTTTAATTTTATTTGAACACTGTATAGCTATACTTTAAAATATTTATTTTGTTAGTAAAATTACTGCGATTTTACCTTATATCTGTATGATATCTATTTATATTATACATATCTATATCTTATATGATTTCTTTCATATCATTTTTTTTCTACCCTTGCCAATAGAAGATTGGGATAAATAAGTACCTAGGCAACGACGGGCTAGTTTCGTAATAAGTTTGGTTTGCCTCGCAACAGGTATTTCGCAAATTTTTATTCGGTCATATTCATCTCGCAACGTGATCATTTCGCAATGCCCTTTCTGCGCTTTTCTATCTGATATTCCTTATTTATTATTTAATCACAAGGGGAAATGAGAAACAATTGAATCGCCATTTGTAATAAATAATGTTAGCAACGAGGTCAAAGCCTGATAAGCTGATCAACAATAACAAATTGATGATTAGATATGCTCTAAACGCTATTTATATCTGATGATTGGTGACAGGGTTTTTTTTATCAAAGTATCTCGAGTGTCTAATGTGTCGTACTTGCCTGTACACAATCGGTCTGTTGCAATTAATCACATTGCAGTATCAATATTCCAATGATAAAAAGGACTGTTACTGGACAGACGGGAAACGAAATGTCATTGTGAAGTACAATAAAATTTCTTTCATCAACACGCGTATTTTTATAATCATTGATACTTTGTTTTATATATATTAAATATCACCACTTTTATTAAAATGTTACGTATATAAAGCGAGAAAAAAATTATAACTTTATATGAGTATTTATTCACTCAGCAATAAAAAAAAAACAGATAAACAGAATAGGAAAAAAACAACCCATAAAAATTAAAATTTTTCATCTAAATTCTCTAATCGCAGAAATTGATATGAGAGCCCCTCGATCCTGGGCCATTTTTTTTTATTGTAGGAGAAAATCATCGAAACAGACATTTGACATGATAAGGCTCTGCTTGTTTCAATCCAGTTCAATCCAGGTCGTATTGGATTCATTCAGGTCGTAAGGTAGGGAATTTAAAGCTTCCTAAACCCAATGCTGTCTTCTGTCGTCTAAGCGTAATTTAAACCCACAACCTTTATACTACATCCAGTTGCTCCCAAGACCACATTGCACCTACTCGACAGAATTCAGAAATGCGCGATAAAACTTATTGGTGACATAAATATCACGAAAACAATCGATTCGCTTGAACATCGTTCCTGATTGTCACTGTTTTATGTTTGTCATGTTTCTTAACTTAATTAATATTATAAAAAAAATATATTAAAATTAGGGACTTTCGTACATCGTTGTAGAGGTGGGGACGAGCCCTACGCTTACCCACCTTGTGGCATGAAGCATACTCATTGTAATATCTTCCTATCTAGCGTTGCTCCATTGCAAGAGTAAATCTTACAGCCCCACGATAACTGCCTAGTCTAGGCATATCATTTGCCATCACTATAGCAAGCTATCCCGAGTTTTCCAAATACGACCATGGTCAGATCTGTCATCAAGGAACCCCCATTCGTTCAGGTATGAGTGTCTGGGCATTTGCAAGGCAAAACCCTGGCAGCACATCCTTCCGGAACTTCGAACCCTATAATTTGCCACTAGGACAGTAAGGATCTGTAAGTACCAGTAGCCCTATGTAGGTCGCTAAGTACGAAGAGCATGCTCAAAGTACCCGCTGCCTTATATTTATCTTCCGTGGAAAAGCCCCGCAACATATACCAGATAAGAATTATGATGCAGCTGGACCGCACCACGGTGTCGTAACCATGACTAGGGTCTCATCATTGCCCCACGTCATCCGGGACAGATGACCCATGGTTGTATAACGAGGTTCTGATCCTCCACTCCTCCTTGCTCAACACGGGCTTGTGACCGGCTACGGCGAAGTTGCGACTTTCGTACACTTGGATTTTACATTTGTTGTGCCCTTATAGTTTATCATTTTGCTTACTTCTCCTACGCTGCATAATGTAGTGTAGCCGTTGGCTCCATTACTTCAATCTTCTAAACTAGGCTTTCAATACCACCGTTTTTACGGCTTCATCTAACACAATTCCCCTCCGCACAGTCGTGGGAATTTATGTTTTACCTAACAGCGCAAAAACCTCATAGAAGAGTAAAAGTGCTCCGACGCCGGCCAAAATCACAATCGGTTGTTGTAAATTAAACGCGACCCATTTAATGTTGCAATCTCAAAATTGGGTCTCGTGTTTTAAATATTCTCGTACTATCGTGACGACCACTTATGAGCAGCTACGATTAACATAAATACACATATTTGTTTCTAGTCATTCATACCCAGCTTATGCAGCTTATGGCAATAAAAACTCTGCTTGCACGCATCGTTGAGTTTTTTGTTTGTTGCAATATCCTATCTTGTTTGGTGACGAAATATCTTCACAAAGACATATGGAAAATAAACTGACTCCCAGGTGGTTACTGGTTAGCCTACATTAACAGCGGTGTTGTTGTTGTTGTTTTTGTTTTGGCTCACCACTAGCCATCTAACCGACTGATATTGCCGCTAACCCAACCGGCTTTCAGTACTAGTCTTACCGGCTAGGCAATTTTTCATTGCTTTTGGCTCAACGCGACAGCTTTTTTGAGGTTGAACTTTTTTACAGTTTTCCTCTTTTGCTACACATTTGCGTGCGCTTTTCCTATAAGCCTGCTATAAGCTGTTCACTTAGATAGTATAATTGCAAGTTATATAATTTCAATTGAAAAACTGAATTTTCTCAATGGAATGCAGAGAGCTGCGACGGCGCTATAGCTGGATTAGTTAATCAGTTGAGTTCGGGACACCAGCGGCAAAGGCACTTAAAACAATTGATTGATATTGAATCGATTATTTAAATAAATTAAATTATATTTTCTGTGAACAATCAACAAGTTGGCATGTACTCATATTTGCGGCTGCTTCTAGTGGTGCTCATCTTTAAATTTGTCCAAACTGAAGAGAAATTCCTAACAGATCCGCGTAAGTCGCGTTCAAATTTTAGTTTTTTACCTAAAAATAAGGTGTGTTTCCTTTAAAAATAACAACTAGAACTCCCATCGATATTTGAAGTAATTGTTTGTTTATCAATAATCCTTTGGGATATAAAAGCATGACTCGATAGAGTTGCGCAATCACAAAAACATTGACATATTTAAGATCTTTCTCCGAGGTTTCTAGAATAAATGTGATATTTACAAAAAAATTGCATTCCGGTAAAGACTTTAACAATATTTAAAGAAAACTTAAGAACTAGTAATGTTTGTGAGCTTATATTACAAAACACAGCAATATAAATTTGATTATTGCTTTTGCGGATAGGACTCATTTTTCTGTTTTGATAATATTAACTCCTTAATTGTAAATTCTATTAAAATTTTCATGTAAAGCCGTTATATTGAAATCATCTTAAAGACAGCAGTTAATAAAAAATTTAAGTGTTACTGTTTTTTAAGAAGACAACTCTTCTGATCTTGATGAAAACTTGAAAATGAGTTTTATGCTTGTACAAAATGTAGAATGTCATTTGTTAATAATGATTGGTTTTTTTTAACTCTAACTCATCTTACGGTGTATCAACATAAAATAGGTAGTTTCACTAAAGACACAACAGAGTTAATGTGCAAGAAACAGGCGAAAAGACCGACAATTTAATTTCTCGATTTCAACTTACCGCCACATTGCGTTTGAAAAAAGTCGATGGGTACCATCGGCGAATGGCATCTAACACCATTCTAATTAAACAACTAATCGGTGCGTTCGCTTCGTAACAAAATGTCTCAAAAAGTCACATTTGTCGACAATTTTGTGTTCTCTGAGCATCATCAGTGGCAGTATGTTGTGGGTTTTACTGCATAGGTTGTCGTCGACACAAGACTACATTTTTGTAGTTAGTTGATGACGATATCAAATCAAATTCAGTTGTTAAAACAAAACGACATTTCATTCACAGCGTTTTTTAAGCTATCTTGCCAAAAACGATGTCCATAATATGACACCACACCAACATCACTTTTTTCCAGTGAAGAGAATCAATAAAATCCATTATTATTTTCAAAGTAAGCTCCATTTATCATGGACCGGTAACGACTTGCATTGACCATAACTTGAGCTACAGCCGCATTTTGAAGTGTCTCATTGCTAAACGCATTTACACAATAAAACAACAGCTGTTCTTTTTATCAGCTTGTAGCTGCCATTTGGCATCAATTAATCGGCGAAAGAAATATTTGCAATTCGATAAATAAATAAATGTGGTTCTTCTTCACAGTTGTATGTTGGTGGTATTATAGTTGACTCTTTTTTTAATAATGTACACACCCTCAATGGGTTTGCACCCTTATAATGCTTCGCACAGCGTGGGCGTTCGGAAAGTAGGAGAGGAATAGGTGAGATGTCTATACACGTGTGTCTTAAATTACTGCAAATCATACAAATGTGGAAACACAGAATCGGGCAATTCATCCCAAATAACTATTGTGCGGCTTAAGAAGGAATCTCTGAATTGGTTGGTACGTCCGAAGATAGGTCTTATGGTAGACCTTTGAGCTCGAGTTGAGGCACGGGTATTAGGGATGGGTTCAAGAATGGGCGGGATGCATCTGGATATTTCTTTTGAACACCGCTTGTGGAAAAAGCGATAGAACAGTGACAAGCAGGAAACATTCCTAAGATGTTCAAGAGATTCGATTGTTTTCAAGATATTTACGTCACCAATAAGTTTTATCGTGCGGTTCTGAATTCTGTCGAGTAGATACAATGTGGTCTCGGGAGCACCCGCCGAGACAATACAGTTGTATTCAAGTTTAGGGCGAATGTTTGCCTTGTAAATAGTAGCCAGGTCTGAGGGAGTGAAGTACATTTCGCAAAGTTTTAGAACGTTTGCCCACATCAACGAGTTTGTGCGCATGCCCAGTAACAATAAGTGCACAGATTTGTAGTCTTTAGGCTCTTTTCCAAACACCGACCTTTTTAGTTACATAACTCTCTTATTTAAATAAGTCTACTGGCAAATTGACTTATTTTTAAGTTCTCTATGTTAACTTCGCGTGCCCGCTGGTTGGTCAGATCTTGTGAACAATTTTTATCCCACTTCAAAAAGCCCGATTTTATTGAAATTTTGTACACATGTGACAATACTTTCTATTGCTATAATTTAGTCATATAATTTTTTTAAAAATTTATCCGATTTTCTTCAAATTTTATACACATGTGTATCTCCGGTGACAACAGTTTTTTTTAAAAATTTTGAAGTGAATGGGCTCTATTATTAATATTTTCGAAATTAACCCGGTTCAAATTTTGCACACATACTTATCCTATATGTATATATCTATATCTAGAGAATTTACATGAAAAATGGGTTGGTTTTTTTCTATCGATATCTTATACAAAAAACATATTTGTTATCCTTTATGTCTAGTATATATTTCAATTCGATACATAAAAATTGAGTTCTACACCCAAGTCGTTTTTAATACAATGGATCATTATATTTTGAATATTATTCAGTACAAATAATTTGAAGATGGTCAAACAGCCAAATCGAGCAGACAGATGATATTCGATATTCAATGATAAAAGTCTTAAAACAAGTTAATGTAAAAAAACTTCGTTTCTTGGGTAAAAACTTTTATGTATACATTGACCCACGCCACACAGTCCTTTATTATTTAATAATAATCGCCAAAATATCGGTTTTTTAGATCCAGCTTATTTCAAAGTATTTTCTTTTTTCCACGCATCACACGCGTTACACACGGAATATCAAAATTGGCCAACTAGGTGGTGCGAAAGGTGGTTAAAATAGACCTCAAAAAACGAGAAAATGGCAACTTTCCACCCATCACATGCGACATTTGCATCCGCGAATATAAAAAATTCTATTTGTGACTTAGACACTCACAAAATTTCAGCTCTATAGGTCGTGTGAAAGGAGGATAAAAAAGACTTCAAAGATGTCGAAAACACAGACAAACAGAGGTCAAGTCAAGTTAAATAAACGTTTTCAAAAACGAAACAATTATCAATTAACTTTAAACAAAACAGTAAAGTTAGTCATAGATGCTTAAGCAGTTTGGCAGGAAATAAACAAGAGGTCAGTGAACAGCGGACAGGCGGGTATAAATAGATATTTTGGAAAAATGGCATAAGTATACATAGATCTTTTTACGTGACTTGCATCATTGTCATCTTTTTTAATTCGGAAGCCCTAATATTCCAATAGGGTTTCTCGCCTATGCGGAAAGTTAGATGTGGTTTATTTCACTTTTCAACTCGCCTAGATTGAGAACAGCCAATTACTACTAATTGCTTTCTATTTTAAATGTAACTTGAAATCCACTTAAGCAATATCGAATGAATGCCAAATGAACGCAGTTTGTCTATAAGAGTAGTATTACACAAAACTAAAAAGATATTTAGTAAACAGCATGAAGTTAGTTAATGTGGATCTACCAGATACAAATCCATGCTGTTGGATATTTGTTCTTTAATTTTAAAATAAAATAGCTGAGAGCTTACATATTCCTCGATAATTTTCTACTTTTTGTCGGGATCGAGCTTTGAATATGGGGGTAATAAATGAAAGTTACTCATCAAAAAACGTCCCTGAAAATAAAGATAAATTGAAAATTTATTTCAATGGATAGGACAGCGATAAATTGCATTGCTTAATAAAATTAAATGGAATACGGTCAGGTCCAGCACTTTGAGCAGAGTTCATAGATAGTATGCCTTGGAAAACTTCAGTAGAAATGGACAAAAATCCTAAACATAACAACAACATAAACTGACTCAAAAAACTTTGTTGAATCGATACTACGAGGGGTGCCGTAAAAGTTTTTAGAAAAAGTAATAAATAATTAAAATTTCTCATCAAAAATTGCTTTATTGCTTTTCAAAGTATTCGCCTTTAAGATCTATACACTTTTGCATACGCTCAAACCATTTATCGAAACACTTTTTCCAGTCCGAAGATGATAGCTACAAAACATGGTTTTTGAACGATTCAACCGCTTCTTTAGGCGATAAAAATCGCTTTCCACGCATCTCATCTTTGATTGTTGGGAACAGGAAAAAGTCATTGGGTGCCAAGTCGGGGCTGTTAGGCGGATGACCCATCAATTCGATTGTTTGAGTGCTCAAATACTAGCTTGTTAGATGTGATCTTGATGCAAAATGATTCGCCGTTTTTGGGCTGTTTTCTCTCCATTTGTTGAAAACCTCAGACAAACAAATGGTTGTATACCAAGCTCAATTGACTGTCTTTTGATTTTCAAGATCCACAATAGCCACGTGACCGGTTTTCGTTTGCTTCCTAACGCTCCGAGTTCGCACAACTTTTGTTGGATTTTCTTAGAATTGGAAGACCCAAACAGTCGATTGCCCTTTTCTTTCCGGCTCATACGCAAATATCCATGACTCGTCACCTGTCAATACCTTGCATACGTTCTTGGAAGTACCTTCAACGAATTTTTCAAGCATTTGGCGGCACAAATCGACATGAACCTTTTTTTGTGCGTCTGTCAAAAAATTTGGAATCCTTCGTGCACACAGCTTCCGCATCTTTAAATGTTCATGTAAGATCGTATATACGCTGGTGTTAATAATACCTAGGCATGCCTCGATTTCCTGATAAGTCACATGACGATCCTCTTCAATCAGTTTTCTCACAGCATCTATGTTTTCTGGCACAACAGCTGTTTTTGGACGACCTTCACGAAGCTCGTCTTTGAGTGAACATCGTTCACGTTTAAATTCATTGTGCCAATTATAAACACTAGCCAAGGATGGTGCTTCGTCGCCAAAAGTGGAATGAAGTAATTCGAAGCACTGTAGTTGAGTTAGCCCCTTTCCATTTTTTCACTGAATTCAATTTTTCAAGTAAATAAAAAATAATGTTGCGATGCCAACTGACAGATTACTTTTGAGAAACATTATCTAGTATTACCATTTTGTAAACAGGTAGCAATGTCTAATCAATAACTGCTCTTCAGATTATTCCTGTGACTATAAGCCAATGAAATAGAATGTCGAGAACAATGTGGCTGTAACGAGTGTGTATGATAGTAGTTTGTCGATAGTGCGTGGATCTTTGGAATTGGTCATCTCTGTGCCCAGTTTGTAAAGAATTTCGTGCAAGAACTTGAGCCTGCGTGCTTAGAAGATCACTTTGAGTCAGACGACCATCAGCCACAACTAAACTTTGATGACATATGCGAAAATAATTCCGATTTTCATAAAAAAATCATTTTAAGCGATAAATGTAGTAGGGATAGCGAAGAATATTTCTTTCTCAACAGCTCCGTTAATAAGAAAAATTTTCACATTCTAACGAGATGATATTACATTCACAAAAATGAACTGTTGGGTGCGCGTTTCATGCTGGAGGAGGCATCGGTAGTTTGAGATAATTTGGTAATAACAAATTACTTTGCATACTATTGACTATGATCTATTTTTTCATTACTCTATTTCCCGAGGGTTTTTGTTGCTCTTACAAGCAAAATATAAGTTAGGTTTCACTAAATTTAGCGAAAGCAACTTTTAAATGCTACGTAGATCTTGTAAGAAAAGGCATACTTTCCTTATAAACCTCTTTTCTTCTTTATGTCCTGTATCCCCTTATGGGTCCTAGGGCCTCTACTACGCCTACGCGCCATCGCGTGCGGTTCCTGGCAATGAGCTTAAGCTCTCTCCAACTCTTCCCCAATTGCCGTGCCTCCTCCTCAACTGTCCTGCGCCATGTATTTCTCGGACGACCCGTTCTTCTACCATCCTGAGATAACGGGTTCCATTGCATTGCGTAGTTTGCTATGGAACTGTCGCCTTTTCGGAGTGTATGACCAATCCACTGCCACTTCCGTCGTTGGATGGTTGTGCCTATTGGTTCCTGACCCGTTCTCTGGTAAAGATGTTCGTTAGAGATACGGTTAGGCCAGAAAACCCTTAAGATGTTCCGTAGGCACCTATTTACAAATGTTTGTAATCTTTTTGTGATAGTAGCGGTCACCTTCCAAGTGCTGCACCCATACAACAGCACAGATTCAACATTTGAGCGGAACAGTCGCAGCTTGGTGTTTAAGCTGATCGCATTGCTTCGCCATATCATTGACATCATTCCAAACACCGATTTTGCTTTGCCGATTCGGTTGGCAATGTCCTGTTCGGTTCCACCTTCGGTCGAGGCAATACTCCCAAGATATTGGAAACTCTCTACTCTCTCTACCGGCTGTCCAGCAATGTTAACATGAGTAACTGAGTTAGTGCCTTATAAACCGGCTCTTTACAACTCAATTAAAATAATATATAGTTCATTGTGTCACAAAGTACCAAACATACGAAATTTATTCTGTTAAGAAGCTTGTATGTCAAGCAGTAAAAATTAACATGAAAACATTTTAAACAAAAAGAACTAACGTAGTAATTCTTATTTGGGTAGCGCATGTACAAATTTCAGTGTTATTTTGCACGTTCGAGGCGACACAAGTGTATTGGGGCGGGTCTACTTTACTCTGTTGCAGATGCAAAAAGTTAAATAAAAGTTAAAAAATAATAAGTTTCCAAACAATTTAATAAATTAATAAAACTAAATAAACTGAAAATGTAAATACTTGTATCAAAAAATCATGAGAAAACCGTGGCTTATCCTTTGCATGCTGTTGCTTCTTCGTGGATATAAATTCACTAAAACATTGGAAGAACATTTAAGCATCAATAACTATCAATATTTAACATTTTTGAACGCAGCTAGTCCAACCGACAAACCCGGAGTAACAGTATCAAAAGTAAAGGATAAAAAAAATATAAAATTCAATACGATAATACCGAAATTGCTTGCAACAAAAGGCAGAAGACACAAATCCGCATATAACGACAGTGGTAGTGAGAATAGTTTAGCTTCGGCAAAATCATATCAAAATAAAAAGTCAAATACAACAAAAGTTATTAACTTTAATTGGCACGATCAAAAGCAAATGAATGAAAACAACCCGCCATCGATTGTGGCAAACAGCTCTCGGTCAGCTTACAACAACTACGAGTACAACAAAATGCATGAACCCGAAATCTTTACAATAATCGGTCAAGCACACAATTCATTCTACAATGACCCCGTTGAGTTGGTCAAAGATAATTTTCTTAAAAAATGCAGTACACCATTGAATCCGGAATTTATCGATGCATTACATCCTAATGCGTATGCAGATTATAAAGAAGAGAGCATCCTTAATACGAAAACCAACTATTTCAGAAGTAAAAAACTAAAATCAATAATTATTGATAACAATGAGCTATGCAAAGACATAGAAGAGTTTCTACGACTTCAAATACATAGAACCTCAGGAACCGATACAATCGAGGTCACAGCAAAGCCGGACACCACAAGAACAACAAGGAAAAATGTAAAAGTCAGCACAACAACAGGTCAGAAGCCAAAACTTACTGCAGACGAAAGTAAAGTTTCATCGTCTGCCGTTAGTGTTGGGCAATTTGATGTGAATGTCTTACCTTTTGTTACGGGAAATCAGAAGAAAAAGAGGAAAAACAAGAATAAGAAAAAGAGAAAGAAATTTGGAATCAAACGCCGGCCAAAGCGAAAATACCAAATGCTAGTGAAACCACCGCGAATAAAGCCTCCACCAAAAAAGATCTCCAAAATAAAACATTTGAAGAAGACTTTACTGCATTTCTTCAAAATGTTTGGCTTATTCACAATTTTCAGTCCATTTTCCCTGGCAATGTTTGCCTTTACCATGTCATTGCCACTGATACTTGGTATTACGGGATTCGTTGGTCTTAGTTTAGTTGTACATCCTCTACTGTCACTTTTATTCACAGGTCTAAAGAAGAAACCTCGTCAAAAAAAGCCGTCCATAGTTGTGATGCATAAGCATCAGCATGCGTGGCCCCTCGAAAGTCCATATAAGCCAACAATTACTCGTAATTCCAATCGTCAGGTGCGAACACATCATAAGCTCGTTCACAGACCATATATTATAAGATATTGGAACAAGAACCTTTGAAAGCATTAAATGAGATTTATCTTCAAAACTAAGCTAGAGACAACTTTTATCTCGGTAGCGGTCATTATGTTTACCCATTTGTTTTTTAAGTATTTTAGTATTAAAATGAGTTATATTATATTATTTAACGACATTTATTTTCACACGAATAAATAATGAATAAACACGAATAACACTTTTTATTAAATTACAGGCGTAAATAAACTCAGGAATGAAATATTTATAAAATTAATAAAATGTCAAATGTCAAAAAGTCAAAAAAAATATAACAAAAAAAATAAAAATATTGTAAAGTTTTTATGTTTTGATAAAATTAAGAAGGCAATCAATTGAGAGCGGTCACGTGTTTAACTTCTTACAGAGTAGTGCTTAATCCTTTTTTGCACTTCAGACTACGATCGGAGACACAGCTGAGCAAGGTTAAGGGCTGTCTAAGTTGCCTCATCCTTTTTGTTAAAAGAGAGATTGAAGAATAGCAATATACTTTGGTTATTGTCGTCTGCTACAAGGCACATTCAAAGGCAGATAATTCGCAATTGATTACGAATGAGCTCACATACTCGTAGCTAATCAGTTCCATCTTAGTTCTATGGCCGGTAAAATCATCAATCGAACTATTGAATGAAAATTTAAAAAAAATCGAAAATAAGACAATGTAGTCATAAGCCAACATTTTTTTGTAGTATTTTTAAATTCTCGATATTACCTTCACGACCGGATGTGCTTGTGGCCACCGAATCTTGCATTAAATTTATAATCGACTTCCTAAAACCCGATTATATTCAAACTTTGCACACATATGTAACTCCATGGCATGGCAATAATTTCTATAAAAATTTGGAAGTGATCAGACTGCGTAGTCGACGAGCTGCCATATAAAGTTTGTTCAAATAACTACATTGTACCGTTTTTTTGCAGATTATAGGGTAAGATATACATTACATTTCGCTCAAAAATAGTTTAGGGTAAAATGAATAAAGTTGTGTGATAAAGGCTGAATAAAGCCTATAGAAAATTTACTTGAAAATTTTTATTGGTTGGTTTTTTTAGTTGAACCGACTTCAACACATGAAGTTGCTTGACATATTTTGTGGATGAGTGAAAAGTCTAGTGTCATAAATTATTGATGATCTTTGTACAACTGCATCCCGCTGAACTAGTCTTTGAAACTATTTTATTGACAACGTATATTCGTATGTATCGGCGATACATTGTTGAGTTAAATGTCTATCTTTACATTTAATCGTTAATAAATGAATAAACGAAATATATAAAAGTAAGTAAAACTACATTTAATAATACTAAATATGACTTTCTTGTCAACAGATGGGCAAATCACTCAGATGAATCATTCATCCATTCTGAGCTACGAACGATTGTTATTAAAACTGACTGGAGTTCATATTTTCCAGATGTCAAGCTGATTTCATTCCTGTTTGACATCTCTATACTCTGCCAGTATTAGTTTACGCCATCCTTCCATCTGTGGGCTGCATGGAGAACAGGATGCCTCTTTTCCAGTATGCTGACAACTTTTCTTTCTCCCATACTAGCACTACTAGGTCATGAATTACTTGGTTTAAATCGGGTCCTCCAGATTTAATCAAGTCCACAGCATCAGCCAAATAATCCCGATGGTTTATTATTTTTAAGTCAACTATTCGCGATGCTAACTTCTTTTATTCTTAGTAGCGGCAGCATAGTACGAGTATTATCATCGGTCAAGACTCCACTACAATGGTGGAGCTTGATTCGCAGATGCAGTCTTTCTTTTTGATGCAATCCGTGCTTCGGTTGTATATCTCCTCTCTGTTTCCTTAATACCTTAGTGCTCCGCTGTACCCAACATCATAAGGGAATTAATCCCTTGAGCGTGGGCCGATAAAAAAAATAAGAAATCTGGTTGTAAATGGCTCCGTCAGGCAAAAATCTTGTTCTCGCAACGACCAAATTCTGTCCTTCTGTCATATCTATGATGGACAACGATCCATTGTCATTAATATTCTAAGCTATTGTTGACAATATACATACATATACAATATATATACAATATACAATGATTTTCATATCATACTGAAGACAGGCAGGATTTCCCACTGGAATAATTCAAATAATAATTTTAATTTTTCATCGTCTGGGGAATAGTTACGAACTTTATTTTTCTAAATTTGCCCCGTATGCATAGCAGTTCATTTATTTCTTAAAAACCGATAACGGTGGGTTTTATTTTTTTTTTTTGTCTAGAAAAAGCCAACCACCGGTATATTGTGTCTTGCATGGCAGCGCACTTTTATCCGAATAGGTACGGCACGTGCATAAATACTAAATGTTATTCCCCCTATCGTGCTGATGTATAACCACCATGGTAAATCCGTTTAAAAAGGAAATTTTTGACCAGTTAACACTAATCCATCGATTTGTGGAAGTCTTCTTTGCAATATTTTCAAGTTGTTGAAGACGTAATATGTGATTTAGAGCATTCTTATTTATATTATAACTGACGTATTCCATCTTAATAAACACCCGCACTTTCTAAGCAATAATACTTCGAAAAATTTTGTTTTGAAACACGTGAATTATTTTAACGATTGTCTTTTTGGAACAGCCATTTATTGCTCTATGTATATTTTGGGACTTAAAATAAAGTTATTTATATTTACATGTAGAAATTGTCTAGAACTAATTTCTATTGGTGTCCAACCTTTTAATTTTTTTTTTTTGTTAATCTTTACATTCTAACGTTTTGTCGCGTAATTAGTGGCTCTGTACAGCTTTTGGTTGTATCTTCGATAATACATCTAACTAGTGATGGGCGAAATACATCTAACCAAATATTTTTAACCTGATCACTCAAAAGATCGAAATGACCGAACTGGTTCGCAGAAAAAGATCGGATTAAAAAGGAACGACTTTCTCATACGTTCATTTCCTTTTTCTCGTTCTTATGTGCTTCGTTCTTGATCCAACCAATATCGAACTGTCGAACTAACCAACGTATGAAAAACAACTGAAAATGAAATTTGATTTATAAGAGTTCTTTTATTATATCATTTTCGATTCGAATCACATGGCAAAACATTTTTCCAAGTTGTAGCTTTTTTTATATGAAAATCAAACTGTTTGACATCAGAATCAGAAAAATTGTTTGCCAGATTTTTAACTGTAATTTAAAACAAGCTTGGCACTTTCTATGTATTGTATATATAATTGTATATGCATATAATAGCTAATTTTAAATTATTGCGTAATTTTTATTTCGATCGGGTGTTTAGTTTTGGCTGTATGTGTTATAACCAGAATAGTACATTTTTAGAATCTCGGGCGAAAAAAAATATTTTTGCCATCTTTGTTTTTTGTATGCAGAAACAAAATGTTATTTTCTGTTTAGGTGTTCAAAACAAATACTGCAATCAAACTGGAATTTATAAATTATTGCAAATAAATCGTTTTATGTGTTTGGTGTATTAAACATTCGCTGAAAATGGTAAGGGATAGATCATCTGCCGACGGTTTTGCCTGTTTTGTTTATTTTTTCATTATCAATTACCGACTGCGGCTATTACTAAAAAATAATTACACACAGTAAAAAAGGCAACGCCCTTCTTAGTGATATACTGAAAACAGGTAAATCCCGAAGTTTTGTAATTGCAGTTAAATGTCAATTTATGAATGAACATGTTAGCTAATAAAAATACATTTTTAAAACTAGCTAGTAAAAACTTTTTAAAAAAGACCTGGATGAACTTTTTAGAGATATACTGAAAAGAGGGAAATCCTGGAAATTCTTAATTTTTGTCAATAGTCAATTTATGAATTAAAACAGGAAAACCCCAAAACCATCAAATTACAGGCATTCATGTTCACTGTATTATCTGCTATTAATAGAAAGGTCGAATACAAAATCAGTAATTCAGTATTTGAATAGTAAAGTGACAGCTCGTAAAAAAGTTTCCAGCTCTAAACCCTGTCAGATAGTTTAAAGAAAATTTTAATTTAAACTTTAAATATAATTATAACTAAGTTTTTACCTATAGAACTTTTTAACAATTTTCCATAATACAATATAAAATGGCTTTGTCGGGTAAGCGTAGTGAAATTTGGCTACATTTTACTGAAATGTAATTGGTAATAGATCCAGATGTGACCTGTGTAAAAGTGAGCTATCCTATATAGGGGGAGCCATTACAATCTTAAAAAGACACCTCACCAGGAGGCATGTTACGGTTATGGCGGCATTATTCAGCGCTTCCAAAAAGCCGGCAAGGAGAAGCATAGTAGCAGCAAGACAATTACAAGACGAGTTAAGCGAGAGAACATCAACCGTAACTCATCCGTCTTCGTCAATAAATTATTTGGATGCAAATGATCCATCATCTTCTGAGCTCCAGCAACGAACTGAGGAAATTTCGGGGCCATCTCAAGAAAATGTAATGCAAATCACATCAGGGCACTCAATCAAAGGCTAGAGCGAACAACCTTAACTAGTTAGTTATGTTTTAAAACGAGCATCTGTTTCTACAGTTATATTACAACAGTTTTTCGTCGTTCGTTATATTTGTGTATTAGCTCTTTTCACTTGTTCTTCGATGTTTCAGCATAATCTAAAATAAACTTGTCTACTCATGACTCATTCTTAGTTTCTATAAAACTAATCGACAATCAAACTGGTTAATAACCTGGTTGCAAGATCTGGTTAAATGAACCTTGTTAATCCGAAGAAAAAAAACCAATTCGATCTTGGTTAGCAAATTAACCAATTTCGCCCATCACTATATCTAACTCGCATGACTGCTATTACCATCACAATATGATACGTATCTTATAAAAAGTAAATATGAAATAGTTTCCAAAACGCTACTTGGCGGTACTCATGCCGAAATGTTTTCAATGTCGGATTAAATATCAATCAGATCTATAAAAACACAAGACTTTAGTAAGTGGCAGTGGGGATTCCAACAATGTTATGATAATATTAATTTAATTGTTTTGCAAAATTGATTGATTTCTTCATTGGTCATAGCAAGGAAATGTAAAAAAAACTTCGTTTTTCGGGTACAAACTTTTATGTATAGATCAACACACGCCACGCAGTTTTTTATTTTTACATTGTATTATTACATTACATTGATTTATTGTATGTATTAGGTCAGGCCTATTCAAAGTATTTTCTTTATTCCACGTATCACACGCGCCATACTAGACTTACGATACGCATCAAATGCGGGATACAAAAATTTGTCCCCGAGATTGAGCTACTCACAAATTTTCAGAAACGCGAGATAGGCCACACGCGGAATATAAAAAATGCTTTTGGATCTTAGACACTCACAAATATTTAAAAGGACCTCAAAACATGGGTCAAGTCATGTTAAGTAAATGTTTTTAAAAAGGCATTAATGCAAATACTAAATTTAAATTTGATTACGACACTCTTTTTGAGTAGAATTTAAAAAAAATTTACTTCCACGCTTAAGCCAAATTATTACTAAAATTCATTGATATATCATTATTTACAGCAGATTACATCAAAGAATGTCGTATTGACGACACGGATTTTGTGTCATGTTCGACGCAAAGCATTCAACAGTTGTTCGACAAATTGGCAACAGGTGAAGTTTTTTTCCATGTTGGTTAAAACATTTAAGCCTTATTTCTATTTACCTCCGGCACAGGTATTCCTGGACTGGACACTATAAAAAGCTTCGATCCATTTCATTTAAATCGAATCAAAATCAATCAGGGCAATAGCAATGCAATCAATTTAAAAGTGGAGATGTCGAATATCAAAATACTGGGATTTGGTCACACTAATGTGCTGGAGAGCATGTGAGAATGAATGAAGTGTACAAACTTTTTTGAAGACCTAAAACAAACAATCCCAAATATTCTTTAGAGTTAATAAAAAAGATTTTAGCTGGAAAACCACGTTTATGCTGCCAACGATGAAACTGCAGGGAGATTACAGTCTGCTGGGTAGAATTCTATTGATTCCATTAAATGGCCGAGGGAAAGTTCTTCTCGACGCAGGTGAGATTAAACTACGACAGCACCCTGGCTCACTAACATTTATACTCGTACCATTCAAGAAAATATGACCGTCATTATGCACTCGAAGACTCGACTCTATGAAAAAGGTGGCTTCACCTTCTACAACGTGACCAATGTGCAAGTGGATTTTAAACTGGACGGCCTGAAATCGCATTTTTCAAACCTATTCAACGGAAATAGAGCACTTGGTAATTTGGATCATATGTCGGATCATCTGAACGTTTTTAACGTTTTGATTTATTTTTTTGTTATTAAACCAGAGGACAGTACCAACAAATTCTTTAATGATAATTGGAGGATGCTGACGGACGCCCTTTACACGGTAATCGCTCAAACCGTTGAGGATATTCTGCTGGATGTTTTGAAGAAGATTTTTCATTTCATTCCGGCCAATTTCTTTATAACTGATATACCAACGCCACAGCAGCTCTACGGCAGAGGAAGACCCAAATGAAAGAAATTATATTGCATGTCTTATGTTATATTTATGTTTGTATATATGTATGTATTATACTACAACTGTGTTTTATTTCATTTTGTTTTCTATTCAATTCCATTTCTGGCATTATATTTAGCCCTACTTTACCAAAGTATTTTGTATAGCAAACTAAAAAGCTATCAGCAAAACAGGGTGTTTTTTATTTTTTTTTATTTCTAAGATCGTGTCCGAAATTAGTGTATCCCTAAAAGTATGTTTATAATGAACAAAGCTATTGCGATCATCCCAGCTTTATCGCTCTTTCCACGTGCTATTTCTCTAGTGTGCTTTTAGGATCACCGATATTTACAACAATAATTAAAAAATTACATTTTAGAAAGCGGAAAGCTTGTGTTATACCAAACTTGTAGAAATTAGGAGTTGGAATTGGAGTACGGCTGAGTGATGGGTCTGAGAGTAAACTGATGAGTATTTGGAACGCTACGATCATTGCGGTTGAATGAGTAGAGAGGCGTCATGCCACTGGCAATTTTATTTGAGCCCGCATTAAATCAGGGATAATCTGGAAACATTCCTGCGAGGTACCAACGCATTGATTGCTTTCGCAATGTTTTCGTCATCTATAATTTTTAACGCGTGGTTTTTTAAAAAACTTAACACGATTTTCTTCAAATATTGTATACGCATGTATATCCGATAGACAGCACTTTTTAAAAAAAATTTGGAAACCCCGGGCCCCAGGGTCATGGGGCACCAACAAATTTTTATAACAAAAGCATCAGATTTTCTTCAAATTTTATACGCATGTGTATATCCAATGGACAACCCTTTTTGTAAAAATAGGGTTCAAATTTTGTAAAAAAATGCACCCGATTTTCTTCAAATTTTATGCGCAGAGGACTTGTCTTATAGTCGCCTAAGGGCCTAAGGGCCCGTTCACTCCAAAAACTTACAAAAAACGGGTAAATTTTGTAAAATATTTGTATGGGACCCGACCCTGAGGTCCAAGGGGCCTCAAATTTTAATAGAAAGTATTGTCACTAGAAATATGAAATATGAAATGTGTGCATGTGTTTCAATAAAATTGGCCTTTGGGAAGTGGGTTAAAAATTGATCAGAAAATCTGACCAGCCAGCCACGTGCACGCGAAGTTAATATAGAGAATTTAATAAAAAAAATCTCTGTCTGTCTGTCTGTCTGTCTGTCTGTCTGTCTATCTGTATCTAGTCTACAGCCCACACGGCTGAACCTGATTTTGACGGATATCTTTCATCTGGAAGTGACAGTTTACTTAGACAATTTTTCGAGTTTTTGCAAATAACTCAAAAAGTATAGCACTTAGGAGAAATCTGTTAAGTCCAAAAGAAATGTAAACGAAAAAAAAAATTTGAAAAAAATTAATATACATTTACTGAATATTCCGGTCCCGTCCTTAAAAGAAAGTCGTGTTGTGCCCACACCTCCATTTTTTTTAAAGGAAAACAAGCTAAAGGGGTTTGGATCCTTATAAGGCTTAGCACAACGTGGGCGTTAGGAAATTAGGGAGAGGAAAAGATGAGGTGTCTATGCACGCGTGTCTTAAATGACTGCAGATCATACAAATGCGGAAACACAGAAGCAGGCAATTCATTCCACATAATTATTGTGCG
This sequence comes from Nephrocerus scutellatus, assembly GCA_947095585.1. Taxonomy (NCBI): domain Eukaryota; kingdom Metazoa; phylum Arthropoda; class Insecta; order Diptera; family Pipunculidae; genus Nephrocerus; species Nephrocerus scutellatus. The sequence continues at coordinate 72,807,525 of OX352765.1, forward strand.
GCTAAAGAAGGAATCTCTGAATTGGTTAGTACGCCCGAAGATAGGCTTAATGGTGGACCCGTGGGCTCGAGTTGAGGCACGGGTATTACGGATGTGTTCGAGAATGGGCGGGATGCATCTGGATATTTCTTTTGAACACCACTTGTGAAAAAATCGAATCGTACGAATCGCTGGAGAAATTGCTTTGTTCCAGAAATTCAAACCATAATGATCATATTCCAGAATTTCCATAGCAAGAAGTCTTATGGTCGCATATTAGTCCTACACTCCGAGTTTCATGCAAATTGCTTGAGAAATTGCTTTGTTCCAGAAATTCCAGACCATAATAACCATATTCTAGAATTTTCATAGCAAGAAGTCTTATAGTCGCATCTTATTCCTACATTGCGAATTTCATGCCTATCGCTTGAGAAATGGCTTAGTTCCAAAAATACTGACATTTAACAGTGTCTCACTTAACAGTGTCTCACAGCAGTGTGAGCACAACAGTATCTCACTTAACAGTGTCTCACAATAGTGTGAGCATAACAGTGTCTCACTTAACATTTTATTTTTTGAGCATGCACCCCCTAGTAGTGAGATGTTGTTGGAAAATTTTTTGTATGGGAGCCCCCGATCCCGCAGCCTGATCCCTCTCAAATTTTAATAAAAAGTATTGGAAATACATATATGTGCAATGTTTGAATAAAATCGGACTTTAGCAAGGGTATTAAAAATTTATCACAAGATTCTGCCCACCAGCCAACCAGCCAGCCGCGGGCTAAGTTAATATAGAGAATTTAAAAATTAAAATTTTCATGTAAATTCTCTAAAAGGAGATACATATGTGTAGCACAGTTAAAACCGGGTTAATTTGAAAATATTAATATTAGAGCCCTTTTACTTCAAAATTTTTACAAAAAATTTCGCCACCGGAGATACACAAGTGTATGGGTGCCCCCGACCTTTGGACCCGATCACTTCCAAATTTAAATAGGAAGTATTGTCATCGGAGTTGAAAATTTGAAGAAAATTGGGCTTTAAAAATGTATATGGGCCTCAAGGAGCTCAGGGCCCGGGCACTACAAAAATTGTACAGAAAGTTTGGTCATCGGAGATACATATGTATTTAATATACAAAGAAAATCGCTCTCATTTTAATATTTTTTAATGGGTACACCTCGCGCCTCAGGGCCCGTTCACTCCAACAATTTTACAGAAGGTTTTGGCCATCGTAAATACACATGTTCTTAAAATTTGAAGAAATCGGGCTAATTTTTAAAAATTTGTTGTCACGGCAAATAGGGTAAACTCAAGGTAAATAAAAGTTTTTTTAAAAAACTGAGGAATAATGGGACGTCCCACAGCCCCATTTTTTCTTCTTGTTAGAAGGATTTCATAACTGAAACTTAATGACTGATCCATTAGGAACCATCCCTATCTTTGCATATATTAGACTATTGGACAACTAGGTAGCTAGTATCTTGGTCGAGTATGAGTGTAAAATACCTAACGATAAGAAATTAGTTCATAAATCATAAGCCTCAAAAGTGAAATCGAAAAATGCAACTTAATTTGTAGCATTATGATTATTTATTTATGAATATATATATTTGAATTATAATGATTCAGAAGTCTTCTTTTCACTGTTTTTTTTTAAAACTTTTATTTTTTCTACTACAACCTACAACAACACGAAACGATCGCCCTCTCCCTTATATAAAGAACCCTGGTAACATCTCTTAACATGTCCAACATCGTGATGCCTGACGATGAAGATCATCTTCTGCAAAGCTGGATCATTGTCACAATGTATATAACAGTACTCCAATTCATACACTACTTTCAAAAAAAGGCAAAGGACAATCACTGCTAACGAATTTCCACGCGGCTCTGGAATTTCTGAACAAATTCCGGTCACATATATTTTGTTATTGCTCGGAAATAAATTACTGTTCTGATGCTGACCGGCTTTATTATTGCAGTTCCATGCTACACACAAACACGCATACATACCCGCAAAACTCAAAGAAAGGCTAAATTTGCAATTGTCCTTCGTTCGGAGAGTAACTCTGTCCTCCTACGTTCTGCTGTATGTTGCATTCCAAGTAGCAATTTATAAATATATACTCGTACCACTGTGCTGTTTTCTTTTCTTTTTTGGTTAAAAAGTTCAGCCGCCAGAAGAGTGACAAAGTTGACCTTTTGTCTTTTTGTTCGCCCTGTTTGCTTGGGCGAATAGGGATGAAGCGGTGCGTCTGTTGAGCTTCCTGTTGGTGCTGGCCGGTTTTCGCGCTTGATGCACACAATAAGCAGCCTCCAACAAAAGAACCAACAGTTGCAATTCGTACAGAAACAGAAAATTTATGCAAAAAGCATTTTCTGTCAGTGGTACTACAACCATTGTCCCGTTAGCAATAGTCAGCTAGCTAGCCAACCAGGAAACCTACCCAAGGGAGTCTTAAGTTTTATATTTATAATCGTGCGGGTAAGGTGGTTTTGGGGTTTTCCTCTGTTTCTGTACTCGGGTGTGAAAAGAACGGCCAAAAGAGAAATGGTTTCCATAGCTTCTTTTGCCATAGCCTTTCGTCCACTGCGTAAACAAAACAACTTACAAAATGATGTTTTATTCGCCGCCCATCCCAGGTTGGGACCGTCCACTCTCTGCAAGTCTAGTGTTGTGTACGAAAAACTTTTACATGGCCTATTATAACTACCAAAGCAATTATGCTTTGTAGTTTTTGTTGTAGGTTTATTTTGTTAAACAAAATGGAACATCAAAAGCCACAAAGTCATCATGATGCTCTCAAGAGGATAAGATACAAATCCACCATGTGCCGTATGAAAATTCAAACGATGGTAACGATCAGTCGTTAGCAGTCTTGGCTGGTTGTTAAAGAAGTTAAGAGTTTTTTTATGCTTTAAACTTAGTTGCTACTGAATGTCTATCATTTTGTCATTATATCCAAGTGGTTATCCATTGGACACTGATTGTTTAGGATAACAAGAGAAAGACAAAGTTTGCACGCTCTCACCTTTGTTTGATTAAATTGTCGATTGCTTAGGGCCACAAATGCTAATCATCGAAAATTGAGAATAATTTTTTGACTTCGGCTGCTTAGGAGTCACTGAAATCATAAGAAGACGATGTTATCTAAGATTTAAAATGACTTTTCAACAGATATTAGTACATTATTCGATATGTTCTTTGTCAGTAATCTTAGTAAAGTTCTTAAAGAAGGGCAGGAGTCTGCTCGCGGATTTTGCTTTAGCAATTAATCATTTCATCATGATGATTTCGCAATTTGCTTAAAAGAATGACTATTTACTGTACGTAACATAGACACGTTGTTTAAGATTGTTTCATAGACCAATTTCAATGTTATTGTTTAAGTTATTTCCTTTCAATAATATAATATTGTATAATAGTTATTTTTATCGTTGAAACTGCTTGTCTCTTTCTGTCGGTTTATATGTCATTCTGTCACGCTTTTTTCATTCTAATGCTGTGAGTTGACGGTTTTGTACGATTTTGATGATGATGATGGGTGTTCTCATGGGGTGTTGAGGCGAGTGTTATGGGGTTCAGGTGGTCTTGAGGGGATCTTAGGGTGGTTTTAACAGGGTCTTAAGTGGGATCTTGATGGGGATTTAAGGCGGTCTTGAGGGCGTCTTGAGATAGTCTTAAGGGGATATTGAGTGGGGTCTTGAGAGGGGTCTTGAGATGAGTCTTGACAGGGTCCTGAGGTAGCTTTGAGGGAGTATGGAGGTTGTTTTAAGGGGGTTTTGAGTGGGATTCTTGATGGGTTCTTGAAGGGTTTAGGAGGTTTTGACGGGACTTTAAGGGGTCTTTTGTAGGATGTTTAGGTGATCTTGAGTGGAGCTTAAGGGGCTTTTGAGAGGGTTGTGAGTTGAGTCTTTAGTGGGCCTTGACGGAGGTCTTGACGGAGGTCTTGAGGGAGGTATTTTCGGAGGTCTTGACGGATGTCTTGACAGAGGTCTTGACGGGGATTTAAAAGAATTTTAGTAGGGCCTTAAGGGGGTCTTAAGGGGGTTTTGAGAAAGTTTTGAGAGGATCTTTCGAGGAGTCTTGAGGGGGTATTGAGGTGGACTTGTGGGGGTTTTGAGAGCTCCTTGGGATTTTGAGGGTATTTTGAGAGAGCCTTGAGTGGGATCTTGCGGGGGTCTTTAGGGGCTCTCAAGAGGGTTTTAAGGGATTATTGAGGAGGCTTTAGGTGGTCTTGAGGGCGGTCTTGTATGAAATCAAATTAAATGAAAAATAAAACATCAAGCGACTGATATAATCTTAATCTTATCTTTTCATTGTTATTTTATTCATTACCACAATTGGCATAAATTTCTATTGAATGGAAAGAACCGAAAATTATTCCTATTCCTAAGAAAAATAAGGGTGATGAATATAGATCAAACTATTTCCGTTTAAGGTAAAGTGCGTTAAAATCAATTAATTTTTCCTGAAAAATTATTTCCGTCCGTTAATTCCGTAGTTGATTTTTAAAAAGTTTTATTTAACTTGACTTGACCCCTTTTTTTCTGTATCTTCGACTACTTTGAGTTACTTTTTTACCACCATCCGACACGTTCTAGAGCGCTGAAATTTTGCAAGTGTCTAAGTCCCAAGTAGAATATTTTTTAATCCCCTTGTGACGCGGGTCGCGTGTGACGCGTGTCGCGTGTGACGCGTGTGATGGGTTGGAACATATTTTTTCGACTTCTTTGAGGTCCTTTTTTACCACCTTCCACACGACCTAGAGAGCTGAGATTTTGTGAGTTTTTAAGTCCAAAATAGCATTTTTTATATTCCGCATCTGACGTGTATTGCGTCCACATGTTGCGAGTCTATGGTTGAAAATGCCGCCATTTTCTCATTCTTTGAGGTCCTTTTAACCACCTTCCGCATTGCCTAGAGGGCCGCAATTTTGTTAGCAGGCAAATTTTGATATCCCACGTGTGACGGGTGTCGCGAGTCGCGTGTGGCACGTTTGATGCGTGTAAGAAAGAAAATATTTTGAAATAGGCCGAATGAAATTCGGTATGGTCTTTTGGGTGTCTTTTGTGCAGCCTTTTGGGGTGTTTTGAGGAGTCTTATGAGGGTAATTTGAAGGTCTTTTGGGAGGTTTGTGGGCACCGTTGCTCAGTGGATTAGAGCATGTTTTCTGGGCAGGAGGTTCGTGGTTCGAATCCCAGTAACACCGAAAGTATTTTTCACGATGTCCCACCTCTCGCGAAAGTCAAATGACCGGGTGTAATAACTTGTCACGGAAAGCTTCTCAATTCGCCGATCGGATCCGGCATTAAATTATAGGTCCCATCCGTTTGTGTGCAAAAGTGTACATGCACAACACAAATCGTTGGGAGAAGCTGGGCCTTGGACCGCAATGTTCTGTCGCGCCGTCGTCTTTTTAGGGTCTTTTGGGAAGCCTTGTGTCTTGTTGGTTCTTGTGAGGTTCTTTCGGGGGTCTTTTCGGGTTGTTTTGAGGTCTTTTTATGATTCTTTGGGGATTTTAGGGGTCTTTGGGAATCTTTTGGCCCCACAACATCAAAGCAGTTTCGCTTCCTCCGCGCGTAAATGTTACACACACCGTTTTGTTTTTTATATATAATATGTATCCAATATATATATAGCGGTCACCTTCCAAGTACTACACCCATACAACAGCACAGATTCAACATTTCAACGGAACAGTCGCAGATTGGTGTTTAAGCTGATCGCATCATTCCAAACACTGATTTTGCTTACCCGATTCGGTTGAAAATGTCCTGTTGGGTGACAATACTCCCAAGATATTGGAAACTCTCCAATGATTGTCCAGCAATGCGGCAATTCTTTGACACTACCAAAAAAAATTTAAAAACCAGCAGGCACCTATTTACACTTTTGCTACAATCAACTAATTTTTTGTCCTACTTCGACATACAAATAGTATTATTAATTTGTTATCTCTTGCTGTTACTTTGTCTTGCGCTTAGCATCAATATTTTATAATATTGTATAATGCTTTGTAAGCAATTTCGCGATTTGCTTTTTTGGACTCAACTTAAGAATATATACACTTGTAAAGTTCCCGGAGTAAGCGCTTAAAACGTCTCAATGAGAAAACTCGAAATCCTCGTTCGAATAATATTTACTCAAGAATGCGCACTAAAATGAAGAACCGTCAAGAGTTTACATAGCTTAGTCAGTCAGTCAGACTTTTGACACTGGCAAATACCACACCGGAATTCGAATCAGCTACATTTGTATGAAGAGCTATAAAATACGACTCCTACTTGTTGTAAAACGCCGATGCCTACGATATATGTATGCGTTCTTTGCTTCTCTTCATTCTTTTGCAATGTTAGCCTGTTTACATTTAGGTTTTAGCTTTTAGTGACTTGTAAGGCAAAATGCATTTCATCATGCAATCATCATGAAATTCTCGCTGAACGAAGCAAAGGGCCAGGCAGGAAAGTCACGGATTTTGTCACCGGGAACCTGACGCGATGACAGGAATTTACTCGTTACGATTTTGCAAATAGAACGCAACGTTTTCTGAGTCTATGCTGAGTTCGAAAAGTTCTATCGCACAGGATGTTCCGTTAACGTTGTCTTTGCCATTTCTCATTCAGAATAGTCAGCAATAGAAACTATTCGAAGGCAAGCAGAGTAATGCCATGCTCCGGAGGTTAAAGCAACACAAACAACAAAGACTTTTTGTTGGGCATTTTTTATTGGCGCCTTTGCATCTTCCTTGCCGATGAACGATAACCTGAAGTGCATTCATAAAATACCCCGACGCGAAGGGCGGGCAAGTGATTTTGTACAAATCCGGGTGGGAATGTTATTCCAAAATTTCAAATCGTCTTTCTATTTTGGTTAATTCAATCACGTTTTCTCATCCTCTATATGTTTGTTGTATGGAAGCGGTCGAATTGAACAGTTGCAGTAAATGTAGACAAAAGGATTTTGTGGAAGGAGGAATGCTCTTGAAAGTAGTTTTAATTTATTTATGTATAATGTTATCATCTGACACAACCGATTTTTATGAAATTTTGAATGTAAATTATTGGCAAGTTGGGGATGGTTAAAGGCTACAGGAAACCACCCAACACGCGGTTGTATGGGGGTGCCGGCGGTTCAGTTGGTAATATACAAAAAAGAGAATTTTTATGTGTGATGTACGTTTGTGTCTTTTTAACTCTGGAATGCCTAGAATTTCAACCAAACTCGGTATGTATACTGCCTTTAATCTGGAATCAAACATATGTGGGTAATACCTTTTGTCGGTAGGGTTAGGGTGGCTGCCGTGCTTTGTGCTAAGCCAATGCCGTTATGAATAGTGATGAATTGAAATGTTCTTGATGTTCGGGTGTAGCTGGAAGGTGTGGTCTTCCGATAAGTGTTGTTGGGATTTCCTTAGGGATTATTGTATCTCCGTTGTTGGGGGGGGGTGACCTATCGATTCTACAGTTTTCGGGGTCGCTGAGGTGAATAGTGACGGTTAGACATCTCTATGGTGGGCGGGTCGATCGAGGGGTGGGGGGAAATAATTGTTGTGTTCTCCATGAATATTTTTGCACACAGATAGAAGGGATCTACAATTTAATGCCGTATCCGCACGGCGAATTGAGAAGCTTTTCGTGACAAGTTATTACTCTCTGACGTTTTTCAGACATTCCCGAGTGGTGAGAACGTGAAAAAAACTTATAAATTAGTAGCTACTCATAAAAAGGGTCAAAAATTAGCTGCGAGGAAACAGAAGTTATCACGAGCAGTAGTTGTCCATGCATAATGAAATGCAGCAATTAGTGTCGGTTCAATAGTTTTCGGTGTCGCTCAAATGAATAGTGATGGTAAAACAACTCTATGAGGAGGGAGTCCTTGAAGGGGGGTGCTCGATATTAGGGTCGATTCGGGGTTACTGAGATAAATAGTGATCGAATCCACTGGTCTTAAGTGGTGGTCAATGCAAGTGGGGAGGGGGCGATATTAGTGTCAAATTTTACAATTATGCAACTCCGGGCACTCAGCTAGGATAAAAAATGTTAACATTGCGTTTTTAGTAACTAAAGGCACATTTTGATGGCCTGTTTTTGATTTCGTTTCTCTTTACAAGATATTAATATAAGCCAACTGGAATATGCTGATACACTTGATTTTTAAATCATTAAATATTTGCTTCCGATTAATTAATTAATTTTTTCTGATTTATGTAATTTTAATTATGATGTTATAATTAACTAATTAACAAGAACTTGAAAAAGAAATATAGTATCATCGGTAGGATATAAGAGTACATATACAATTCTAAACTACTTTTGAACTACAATTCGGAAAGTTAAGAGTGTCTATTTTCAAGTTGTACATAAAAATAGATCGAAGAGGTTATGTACGATTTTTTTTGTGTATAAAGATCTACGCACATACCTTTAAATGACTTTACATTTATTTTGTCGCTTACTTAGAGTATTGAGGAGCAAAATTATATAAATCATTATTGTATTCACTTTTATTTATAAAAACAGATTACCTCTATACTGCCTATGAGTTCAAAAACACATCATTCTTTGAGTGGGACGAACCCTGCTTGCCTAGCTTTCGCCATTAAGCATGCTCATGAACTATTCCCATTAAGCGGTGGCAGCACATCGTCCGGAACTTCGAACACTAGGAGGACACTCTATCCTAGGCTGCCCAGGATATAAACTATCCCAGGCACGTACGGTCCTGCAGTTCTACGGTAAGGCTGCTACATACGAAGACAGTGACCGTTCTAGACATTCTAAGTACTAGCAGCCTTGCCCCTTTTATTTTCCGAGTTTAACCAAGTATCAAACCTATCGGAGAGTAAGATACAGCGGTCCCCTCAGGGAAATCCAAAAACACAGACGGATTTTTTTATTTTTATTTTTTTGTTTTTTTTAAATCCCTGTATTAATTTCGCGCCCGGAAGTGTTTGTTTGCGGCTGCCGTCAATTATTGTGATGAATTTTTTATCCACTTTCTAAAACCCGATTTTATTCAAACTTTTCACATATGTGTATCTCCGATTGGATTTACTTGAAAAGTTTTAATTTTTATGTGCTGGTTTTTTGAAGTGAAAACTTCTTTTAGCGCGGCACGCATATTTTAGATGAGATAAAATCTCTGAACTCGCGACACCGTTACCGAGACGCTGGTGATATATGCATTAACATTGAATTTGAAGTACTGTTTTTGCCAATAAGATTTCGTCAACGAGCGTCGGGCGCGGTTAGTACTTAGACGGGACCGCTTGGGAACACGGTTCATGAAATATATGTTTTTTTTTTTGTGATTTCAGATTGTTTATTAAACCAGTTTTTTTTAAATATATTATTATGTACAATAAACAATTACAGCAAGACATTAGTTTCATATTTTGCATAAAATGTCTTTAACATAGCAGTTTTAGTATAAAACATTGAATTTGAAGTTATGTTTTTGCCAATAAGAATTTCGTCAACGACCATACCACGCTGAACGCATCGGTACTCCGAAATTAAGCAGCGTCGGTCGCGGTTAGTACTTAGATTGTACTATGTCCAATTAACGCAATATTAGCGTGTTCACGAGATATTTAAATAATTTTAAATCAAAATTGTTTATTTCCTATTTTAGTTTATACCTATAGTTTTTTTTAGATTGTTATAATTTTAATGATAATGATGATGATACAAGAGTGGTCGAAATTGTTAACGATGATTCATAAAAGAATATTAAATGTATTTTAAAGTTTATAATAATTAATAAAATACAATTCATAAATAAAATGCAAATCATAACCCAATAACCCTAGTACCCATCTAAAAAATGTCTAACGCGCCAAAATAAGTTTTCACTTCTGTCGGCACTCCCGGAGTGCTTTACTTGACTTTTTTTTACTTAGCTCCCTCTACTGCTTTATAAGAGCAGTAAACTGAATAGAATTTTTTCTTTATGATTTCTTTTAATAAGCTACTTTGAGAAAGATAACGGGGTTGGCGAGGACTCCACACAACCCGACTTTCCCAGAAGGACCGCATATTGTGAGTGGACACCATTTCCATATGTCCATTTTCACCACGATTTTCATATGTCCATTCACAAAATAAGGTCCTTCTGGTTAAGTCCGTTTGATTCCACGCGTAATTTTGTTGCACTGTTGTTGCAGGAACATTAAGACGGCATGCAACTCTTCTTATGTGTAGTAGTAGTATTAGCCCGCACAATCTCGCTCTTGCTGACTGAATAATTTAATATTACATTTGTCAAAAAATGTATCCGGGAGCATTTCTTGAAATAATCGTGTTTGAAAATAAAATTTAAAAAAATATATATTTTTTTGACTTTGACGACCTTCCTATCGGTATGGCTTAAATGATTAAAAAAATGTACATCATTTGATCTTAAATTTAATTAATTAATTTTTTTCAAAAAAGACCAACAGTAGCCTTGTGTTCAAGAGTTATAGGGTGTTAAGTCATGTAAGATCAAAAGTACGTTTTCGTTCATTTTACAAACTTTAAATTTTAACCCTGCTCCTGTTGACTGAATGCATACATTATTAGGTAGATTTGTAGAAAATTGAATGGGCTTTAATACTGCATTTGTCAAAAAAATTATCCAAGAGCATTTTTTGATATAATCGCATTTGAATAAAAAAATTTAAAAAAAATTTGTTTTTGACTATGACGACGTTCATATCGGTAATGGTTTTAAGAATTCAAAAACTGTATACTGTATGACCGAACAAATGTAATTTTATTTAAAAAAAACAACAGGGACCTTATATCTGGAAATGTCTTCGCATTAAAACCCTACGTTTACCGCAGTGGGGGTGAATATAGACCCCCTCTCCCATACGATTTTTTTCACGAAATTAACCAAGCAATCACCCCTTTAAGTATTTGCCACCTTAACGGATACACCCTGTATATAAATGAACTTCGGACTTTTGACTGGTATTGGTATAGAGTGATCTAGCACACTCTAGGTTGTTCGAGTGGGAAACAGAAGAAAAGACAAGAACTTTTCGAAGTTATTGATTTACTATAAATAGTACGGCATTTTTCCACAGGAGTTCAGTTGTTGTTTGGAATTCAACAAGAGCAGTTAAAAAAGCTCTCTTGCAAATATATAGAGCTACCACCTAAGAGAATTGTAGTGAAGTACAAGTATTGTTGTAATATGTGTTTTGTGTACATTTAAAGTTATCACCAGTATAAATTTGTGAACTTTTGTTATTTTTACTGGTTGTTTAGTAAAGTTGTAATTTTTAAATTATTAAACCTGTGTTTTGTTTTAATTGCAAAATCCTTTACGAACTCAAAAACCTAAATTTGGTAACAGTATACATAGTTAACATATTTTAGTTATGGTAACTAAAATATGAAACGTAAGATTTGACTCGTAATTCTCTAGACATTGTTCAAAAATAGCATCTAATGTAGTTTCAGGGTTTCTTGTTGCTATCTTAGGATCATTACTATTTATATTCAGATTGCATTTTTTACGCAGAAAAAGTTAATTAATGGTATCAAATCATTAGATGCCATTCAACACCCAAAATAAGTGGTATATTATTATATTCTGTATAAGAGCACCACCGCCGTGACTACATGCAAGTAGCTGGCGATGAAAAATAAGTTAATGTCCTTAAGATATTAATTAACGGATATATAAACAGCTACAGCTACGAAAATGATTTTTCCCCATCTAAATTGTTTTTTTGATAAAATATTCTTGTAATGCGTTAATGCGCGTAAACATTAAGATCCCCGAAAGACCACCAAATGACTACCAAATATTACTACAGGACCCTCCGAAAGACCATCAAAAAAAACCATAAAAGACCCTAAAAGAACCTTAGAAGACCCTCAAAAGACGCCTAAGAGACCACCAAAAAATCCTTAAAAAGACCAACGAAAGACCGCACAAAGACTCCAAAAAAAATCACAAAAGACCCAAAGCAACCCCCAAAAGTCACTTAAAAGACCTTCAGAAAACCCGGAAAATACCCCCAAAAGAAACTCAAAAGAATCCTTAAATACACCCTAAAACACCCAATAGACACTCAAAAGGTCCCCAAAATAGCTCAAAATGACCCTCAAAGGACCCCCAAAAGACCCCTACTATACCAATAACGAATATAGCATAGTTTCCTTTTTTCATTCTGTATCCAAGAATCTTTTTCCGTCCTTTATAGTCGAAATCGAGTATCAACGAAGCTGTTGAAATATAAATTTTCCTGGCAAATGTCAATGTGCGTGCACTGAACTAACGTAACTCAAAAGAGAATTTTAGCTCATGTCTTATGAAACAACGAATATCAATTAGAATATAACATTCAAATTAAAATCTACAGTGTGAATGTGTATTCGCTGGGACTGCAGTAAATCACAATAACACACGCTTGACCTATGCGTTTAGTACTAGCCCAACATATAGTTCTCTCTTTTTAAAAACTTTTATTTAACTTGACTTGGCCTCTTTTTGTCCGTATTTTCGACCAATTTGAGGTCCTTTTTAACCACATTCCGCACTACCTAGAGAACTGAAATTTAGTGAGTGTCTAAGTCCAAAATTATCATAATCATCCTATTTGGCTCTACAACCGGGGTTCGGTCCTGGCCTCCCGCAAAAAGTCTCTCCACCGGTCCCGATTTCCAGCGTACGCTTGGCTGGCCTCGCTGTCGTGTTCCATAAATCCTACTGCAAAGGACTTTCCGAGCAGGATACTTTTCGCTCATGCGAGCAAGGTGTCCTACCCACCGGAGCATACCGTGCTTAATTTTCTTCACGATGTCGACATCGCGGTAACGCTCGTAGATCTCATCATTATAGAGTCTCCGGAATCGTCCTTCCTCACATACGGGGCCAACAATTCTCCGTAAGACTTTTCTCTCGAACGCGGCTAAGAGGTCAGAATGCTTTTTGCTAAGCACCCAAGTCTCGGATCCATATGTAAGTACTGGTATGACCATTATCTTATATATCAGCAGCTTGGATGTTATGGTTAAGTTCCTGGATTTAAAGAGTCTTGACAGGCTATAGTAGGCTTTGTTGGCTTTAAGCAACCGTGCGCGTATTTCTGGTTCCATGCTGTTATCGGCTGCTATAGTTGACCCGAGATAGTTATAGGATTGCACTACTTCAAATTCGCGCTGGATGGATGTTGGATCTTCTACTCGCAGACGTGGCCACCATCATGTACTTTGTTTTGCTCTCATTTATGTGCAGATTTCGTGCCGCCTGCTCTATCTGGATGAAAGCTTCCTGTACAGCTCTTCGGTTTCTACCAACGATGTCAATATTGTCTGCGTAAGCCAGTATCTGAATGGACTTATGAGGATTGTTCCTCTCGCCGTTATGTCAGAGTCTCAGATCACTTTCTCCAACGCCAGGTTGAAGAGGACGCTGGCCAGTCCATCCCCTTGTCAGAGCCCGTTTTAGATGTTGAATGGGCTTGATAGTGATCGGGATATTTTTACTTGGCTTATAACAATGGTCATGGTCAACCTACATAGTCGTGTCAGTTTATTTGGGATGCCGAATTCTCTTATGGCTTTATTAAATTTCGCCTTTGTTTATTATTTTGAAAGATAAGAGAAGAAGCTTGAATGTTTAATTATTGATTCGTAGCAATTATGTTATGTGCTCTTTTTACTTTCTAAGTTGCTGTAAGCTGCAATTAAGGAATGCAACCAACCTTTCAACTTTGGGGGCCTGACCGCTTATGGCTTTATAAAGTTCTACTCCAAGATAGAATATTTTATATTCCGAGTATTGCACGTGTCGCGTGTGGCGCGTGTGATTGGTAGAAAATCTTTTTTCGACTTTTTTGAGGTCCTTTTTAACCAACTTCCACACGACCTAGAGAGCTGAAATTTTGTGAGTGTCTAAGCCCAAAATAGCACTTTTTATATTTCGAGTTTGACAAGTGTCGCGTGTGGTGCGTTTGATGGGTTGAAATTTATTTTCGACTTCTTTGAGGATCTTTTCAACCAATTTCCACACGACCTAGAGTTTGAAATTAGGTGAGTATCTTAGTCCAAAATAGTATTTTTACATTCTACGTATGAAATGTGTCAGATTGCGCCTGTGGCACGTGTGATGGTTTTGAAATCGCGTCATTTTCTTGTTTTTTAGGTCTTTTTTAACCACCTTTCACATGGGCTGAAATTTTGTAACCGGCTCAATGTCAGTGGCCTATTTTATATCCCGCTTTTGACGCGTGTCGCGAGTCGCGAGTAGCGTGTATCGCGTGTAAAGCGTGGAAAAAGAAAATTCTTTGAAATAGCTCCGATCTCAAAAACAGATATTTTGGCGATTATTACCAAATAACAAACGACTGTGTGGCGTGTTTCGATATATATATAAAAGTTTGTACCCGAAAAACAATTTTTTTTGCATTGTTCTTGTTCTCTCTACGGCCAAGTACCGTTTTGCGTTCTTCATGGTCAAAATCGTTTCGCATAGGACGTCATAAAACGAACGCTGCAACCATGAAATTTTACTCCCAACGCGCACAAAGAACAAAAAAGAAAAAAAACAACCCATAAAAATCAAAATTTTTCTTGTAAATTCTCTAATCGGGGGTACACACACACACACACTGCGTGCTCGTTTTGTGGCAAAATCATTCACCAAAGGACGCAGCGGCAGCGAACAGCGCTGCTCACAAAGCACAGAGCTCAGACTTTGCCGTGATCTGATGCGATATAGCGATATTTAAAAATTGTATATTGGGGCCCCCAAATTTTTACAAAAAGTGTTTTCCATCGAAGACACACATGTGTACAAAATTTAAAGAAAATCGGGTAAATTTTGTAAAATATTTGTATGGGAGCCCCCCGACCCCGCGGCCCGAGGGGCCTCAAATAGAAAGTGTTGTCTTGGGAGATATACATGTGTGCAAAATTTCAATAAAATCGGGCTGTAGGAAGTGGGTTAAAAATTGATCACAAGATTTGGCCAGCCAGCCAGCCAGCCAGCCACGGGCAAGTGAAGTTAATATAGAGAATTTAAAAAAGTAATGCTTAGCTGTAGTGAGTTCCACCTCAAAGTGCAACCGCCTATGAACTATGTGGTTTGTAATTGATTAACAAACCTAAATTTGTAGTTATTTTATGTAAAGAGACTATTGTGTTCCAGTGTGACAACCGAGAAAAATTCTAAGAAGTCTTCAGCTGTGTTCAATAAAAAAGGTGTCAAGCCCGAGGTTTTTGTTTATTATTCTGGCTTTGCTCTTCTCTTCGCTCAGTTCTTATACCTATATGGTAACCTTTTTAAAATAAGCAATGCTCCAAAAATGCTCGCAGTAGTAGCTCGAATTTGGTATTCCATTCGCGCTTTTATATCTGTGCTTGTAATCAATTTGCATTTCGGCATTTAACCTGGCTTTAATAAAACTACTTTCAAATTATCACCCAACGCAAAATAAAAAACCTTATAGTTCCACCATTTATTTAACAGCGGTTTAATTCCTTTGTATTAAATAAGCGCTTGTCGCAAAATTAAGTCATTGTGGCGTATGCGTAATTTTATTTGCAAAATGAGGTCAATTATTGTCCAGCAATTACTTGGAATTAACAATATATTGTAATTAAATTGTAATTATAAATAAGTAGAGGTAGCGCGCAACACACACACACACATACTAGGCTTATTTTCGCGGATACGGACTACAAATATTTTAATCCTTGAAAAGTATCCACACACCATCAGTCTCTCGCGGGGGATAATCCCTGTTCATTGCTTAATTATTTTGCCGTTCATTTTTCCTGTGCCACTGCCACTGTAGTTTAACAGCATTTATCCTAGCACGATGTTGAAACCACCCTATTATTGTTATTATAAAATGATTCGCTCTCTCATATTGTACGAGTGTATAAGTGAATGCATGAATGAGCGAATGAATTGAATATCCTTACCAAGAACAACCGATCAACGACACGCACGCGGGCGCCTAATGAGACTGTAATAATTATTTTGTCGTTACACGAAAACACACGCATGCAGTGACAATTCTATCAGCAGTATAGCGCGATGCATTACTGTAACAGAAGTGCCAGGAGGTCGGTCCTAGCAAATACATATTAAATAAATTACCGCTATTGTTGCACATCCGTTGCATGGCTACATTCGCATTGTAAATATGCGAGTAAGCATAATTATGCCAATAAAACTTTTAAATCGATTTTAACAATATTTTACTTGATACCAATATTAATAAATTGAGTGTCGCGCCCGGCGAACGTTTGCTGCTTTGACGTTAATCGTTACCGCAGGATTTTCTCGTTACCAGCCTACCAAAGCAGAGCCTATAACATGAGAGTATACAAATAATTGCATAAAACCTCATATGGTTTTATAAGGCTTACCTGACACACGCACACAAAAACACAAACATACGTGAACATCCAGAATACTCATCTGGATGTCTGTATACGTGCAAACAGAGCAGTAAAGTACTTCAGGCAGTCGATTTAATTCCACTTTTAGTCAACAGAATACACGTACGTGCATGGTGTGACATGTGGTGAATTGGTTCTTACAGTGACTCTCGATCAAGATGAGATATGGTCAACATGTAAAATGAATAACTAGGAAATCATTGGTGGTGGTAGCAAACTTCCATAGATATCCCATGCTATTTTTAAAAGAAAGTTACGTAAAATATCATCATGAGAAAACTCACATCTCTACTTTTTGAGTTTCACGAAAAAGTTTTAGTCAAGTCACCTAACCACATGCAATGAAAGTAATATGCTTTGGTATTTTTGACATCGCTTAGCCTGAAACCTGTCTCTAGGTATAGGTTCAGTTTAAAGGATAACTGAACATGCGGAAACCTACCAACTTAGCTTAGAAGTCGTGAAGAATATTTTTAATATGAAAAAATTGATTCTGTACCTATCTAATTCTTATTGGCTTAGATTTTAGATGTCAGACGAAGTTTTCTTCTTTAGGTCTAATTCTACACATGACAGAAGTCGGCCCAACTATATACAGTCATTCCCTGTAAACACTTGGTAACTGGGTAACCAGCTTAAAAACCTGCTGTTAAAGATTACAAAGGGTCAAATCAAAATTCTTGCAATTATAATATCCTTCCAGAAATAAATTTAAGCGCAGATCTTGATACCATCGATTTTACTCTGTAATACATTTGAATACACTCCAAGAGATGCCGAAACTCTAGTGTCGGGATTAAATCTTGCTCCAAATTACATATTCTATTCATGAGTATGTATTCTATTTTAACTTTATTTTTTTTAAAGGCCCGAACTTTTAAAGTTTGCCTTATTTTTTAGTGTGGGGCTTCAAACGGATCTGATCCGGGATAAAATCACACTGCAATGTAAAAGTAAAGTAAAGAAGTAGCTTGTATTAAGAAAGCTAAACTCAATTGTCGAATAATGAAAATATTTTTCATAAATTGTAGACATGTATTTTTTGTGCGTGCGTTAGCGAGTGACATGGGCAATTATCAAACTGAGGCAATTAAATTATTGGGGGAAGTGTGGTGGGGTCAGCCAGGCAACGCTGGGTATTTCAATTAGTTAGCAATAAAAACTATTTCCAAAACAATACTAAAGTTAAATTAACTTTAAGCTTTGTGTATAAAACACATAAACCAGTTAAGTTACAATAATTATTGTACCTCTCTTAGCTGGACAAATATACAATACAAAACTCAGTTCCAAAGTTACAAAAAATTAAAAAAGTAACAGACACTGGATAACCTTGTAATAAATATTTAAAACCATGAATAATACTCAATAACTGTCAATATATTTCCTAATCTTTGCCCTAACAGTCTGGCTTACGTGCCATAGGACGTACTGCTTTTCTAATTTGGTAAACGATTAAAATGCCCTTTGGGATGATAAATAGAATTTAAAGGAAATAAAAACCGATTAAATTGGGTCAGTCTACCTTTTGTATTAGACCGATCCTTTGTTTTCAGTACAAAGTCTTACATTCTATGTGTAACATAAAGTTTGTGCTATGTAAGAGCATCCACTTCATCTACTCGATGTTTTCTTATATTCATTATAACAAAATATGGCTATACAATCGGGGTCAGGTCCTGGCCTCCCGCAAGAAGTCTCTCCATCGGTCCCGATTTCCAGTGTATGCTTGGCCGGCCTCGCTGTCGTGTTCCATAAATCCTATCGCAAAGGACTTTCTAGGAAGGATCCTCTTCGCTCTTGCGAGCGAACCGGAGCCTACCGAGCTTAATTCTCTTCACGATGTTGACATCGCGGTAACGCTCGAAGATCTCATGCTTATAGAGTCTCGGAAATCGTCCTTTCTCACATACGGGGCCAATAATTATCCGTAGTACTTTCCTCTCGAACGCGGATAAGAGGTCCGAATGCTTTTTGCTAAGCACTCAAGTCTCGGATCCATATGTAAGTACTGTTATTACCATTGTCTTATATACCAGCAGCTTGGATGTTATGGTTAAGTTCCTCGATTTGAAGAGTCTTGATAGACTATAGAAGTCTTTGTTGGTTTTAAGCAACTGTGCTTATAACAGATTAAGAACTTGGCTGTGTGCATATGTAGATTTTATTTTGAGAATTGTTAATGTTTTCATTCATTTCGTTCATTTGGTGAACGCGAGACTACTGCACTCGATATTCCCAAGGCGTTTCACAAAGTCTGGCATCAGGCTCTTTTGCTGAAATGAGTGAATTGATGAATATTAGACGGTTTTAAACTAGTGTAGTTCCCCAAGGTTTATTTTTCGTGGAACTTGCAACGAAAAAACTAATAAACTATGCGCCAACAATATGCTTTGTTGAAACTACTACATATTCGACATCGCTAAAAATGCTGCAAAATGTTTAGGTTTCGTAAAAAGGTGTAAGAATTACTTCACTGACCTGGCTTCTAATCACAATGCGTGTATTCACCCAAAACTTAAATACAAGTTTATTTCAGACATTACTAGACAGAATTCAGAACCGCACGATAAAAGTTATTGGTGACGAAAATATTGTTAAAACAACAATCGACCCACTTCAATATTGTGGGAATGTTTCCCGCTTATCACTGTTTTATCGCTTTTTCCACAAGCGGTGTTCAAAAAAAAACAGATTTCAAAATATCACACAGAAATACCACAAAATTTGCTCCTGGAGACAAAAATAAATTCAGAATCTTCACTTCACGAATCGTTGTATCAACGATTTTGAGACACACTGTACTTGTCCGTTAAGGACATCATTTAATGCAGTGTTTGCTATTCGGGTAAATGTTTGCGGTTTGGTTCAATTTTAAAATGTATTCTATACGTACACAAGTAGTGTACCAGGATCAATTTAGGACAATCCAGGCAATGTCTAACAGCGCCAGTTTGGCATTTTACGAGTATGCCACCACCGCCGGCGTCTGTGATGTGCGTCCCTCATACTACTTGTCGTGCCATACAAACGGTTCAATTAATTGTATGACATTATTTGTTACGACGACACTTTTCGTTATTGTTTTTATTTCGTTTTTGGTTTTTGTTGTAATTTTACTATCTGTGTGCTTATATTTATTTTATTTTTCGTCCTACCACCATACCATATGAGGTTTTGTGATGTTGCGGCGAAATTGCGTGCATAAACTTATCTAGTTCCATTTAAGGTGCGTGGAGGTCAACCTGAAACAACGTTACGGATGCCGAACCACCCTGAGTGGATTTATTTTTTCTGTTGTATTTGTAGGCAGAGAGGGCGAGAGTTGAGGAGGTGGAATTGATGCGCTTTAAAACCGGAGACCAAAACCGCCAAACAATAAAATACTGGACTGGCTTTCAATCGCGGTCGGTATTAATTTTCCGTTGTGATTTTACATACAGCAATTTTACCGATATGAGATAAACAAAATATTCGAATTAAACTCTATTAAATATCCTCGTAGGCAGTAAAGCAAAGTTAGGTGTCAATTTAATTTCTTCAATATAAGAACTTGATCCTTTTTTAAAAAAACGTTTATTTAACTTGGGTTAACCACTGCGGTTGTCTGTCTCTTCCAATTAATTTGGGGTCGTGTGTAACTAACTTTCACACATTTAAGAGAGGTAGACTATTGTGATCACCTAGTTTCATGGGACAATTTTAAGATCCCGCGTGCGACGCGTATAACGCATGTTGGGGTTTCAGCAACGTTTTAGCTTTTAGCCAGCTTTCGTATGTTAAAGAAAGCTAAAATTTTGTGTGCAGCTTTGTCTTATGATACACATCTAAACGCCTGCGTATGAAGATTGTCGCGTGTTGCGTCTGGTGGCGTGTTTAATTTTTTTTAATTACTCACTTCATACAAGTTAACACAGCACAAATTATATTTTGCTAAAATTACCATGGCGGTCAGCCATTAGCATAATAGGGCGAATAACACAGAATGCTTCAGAAATGCATGTGGCCGCAATAATCTCTGACTGGTGTAAGTGCGATCAAACCTCCACGTGGTGGCCGCTGGTAATTTTCCTCCAGTACAGGTAAAGCGAAATTATCGGGCTAGTCCCTTCAAAGTAAGGTTGGCGCGAGGCCAATAACCTCGCCCGTAAAAACACAATAATACGGAGCCTCAAATCAGCCTCGGATACACTGATGAACGACGACGACCACGGCAACGAAAACGGCTAAACGATTTAAGAATTTTCTCATGGAACGTACGCTCACTGTATAGAGCTCGAGCTGCACAGCACCTAGACGATACCCCGTCCAAATATAATGCTAACATAACAGCAATTCAGGAGATGCGGTGGACGGGGAACGGTGTCTTACAAAAATCAGAATATGGCATATAAACAGCTGTCATGTACGACATCGGGGTGGGGTTTCTAGTCAGCAAAAGAATGAAACCCACCGTTGTCGGCTTTAAAGCAGTAAATGAACGGCTATGCACCCTTCGCGAGAGGGGCAGATTTAAAAACATAAGCCTCATAAACGTTCACGTACCTACAGAGGATTCCCCAGATGATGAAAGAGAAGAATTATTTGAATCAGTCGAACGAGAACTCCATGCCTGTCCGCAGTACGGCGTAAAAATCATTCTGCGGGATATGAATGCCAAAATAGGTAGGGAGCCAGTATGCAGGCGGTACATTCGCACCCATAGCTCAGTACTGCTGACTCCATCTTAGGTAGTAGTCGCAGAGATCCGAACGACTGGTTCGATGACGAATGTAAGCTAGCGACTGAAAGTAAAGAAGAGGGTAATCAGATCGTCGACCTCAAAGGAATCTTAAAGCGATGGGAGCAGCACTTTCATGAGTTGCTTAATAGCCAGCTAACTGAGGAATTGGAGGCTCTACCAATAACCGAAGACCACACTATGCTGCCGCCACCAAGCATAGACGAAGTTAGCAGAGCGATAATTCGACTCAAAAACAATAAGGCCCCGGGAGTGCTGATTAAAACAGGAATTCACGAACTAATAGTGCAAGTATGGGAAGAAGAAGCTATGCCAGAAGACTGGCGAAGTGGCATCCTGTGCCCCATACATAAGAAGGCAGATATCACAACCGGCAGGAATTATCGTGGTATAACGTTGTTGAGTACCGCGCATAAGATTTTCTCCTCTATCCTTTAAGATAGGATACCCCCATACGCTAAAGGGATCATTGGTCCATACCAGTGTGGCTTCTTATAAGGCAAATTAACAACTGATCAGATTTACACTCTAAGGCAGGTGATGGAAAAATGTCTAGAGTTTCAAAACTCACTATACCATATTTTTATCGACTTTAAAGCCGCCTATGATAGCATAGCCAGAGTAGAACTTTATAAAGCCATGCGAGAATTCGGCATCCCAAATAAACTGCCAAGACTATGTAGGTTGACCATGACCAATGTTATTATCCAAGTAAAAATATCCGGATCACTATCAAGCCCATTCAACATCTATAACGGGCTAAGACAAAGGGATGGACTGGCCTCCAAAATAATTAACTAAAATCCATCATTGATGACAGCAAAGAGTTCAATATCTGTAGCGGAAGACATCCAGTGATTGAAGTTAACGATAAATTTATTGCAAATAGCATCAATTTAGCTGGTCTTTATCTTATTACTGGTCCTAATATTGCTGGAAAAAGCACTTTATTGAGGCAAAACGCTCGCATTGCTAACATGGGTTCGTTTGTGCCAGCAGAGAGTGCGCATATTGGAGTTATTGACAAGATATTTAGCAGGGTTGTTGCAACAGATAATATAACTGGTTATTCTGGCTGGTTATTCTACCTTCATGGTAGAAATGATCGAAACAGCAACGATAGTAAATCAGGCAACAGATCGTTCCTTGGTGATACTTGATGAAATTGGTAGGGGCACAAGGGTGTATGATGGCTTATCTATTGCACAGGCAGTGATTGAACATATTTACAATGTAAAAAGTTCAACTCATTATCATGAATTAACTAAAGGAAGTAAATACTTTTTTTGGGGAAATTGATCCGAAATTCTCAAGACTCAAGTCAAGACTCTTCAAATCCAGGAACTTAATCATAACATCCAAGCTGCTGGTATATTAGACAATGGTCATACCAGTACTTACATATGGATCCGAGACTTGGTTGCTTAGCAAAAAGCATTCTGACCTCTTAGCCGCATTCGAGAGAAAAGTATTACGAAGAATTGTTGGCCCCGTATGTGAGGAAGGACAATTCTGGAGGCTTTATAATAATGAGGTCAACGAGCGTTACCGCGATGTCGACGTCGTGAAGAAAATTAAGCTCGGTAGGCTCCGGTGGGCAGGACACCTAGTTCGCATAAGCGAAGATGATCCTGCTCGAAAAGGCCTATGCGTTATGATTTATAGAACACGAAAGTGAGGCCGCCCAAGCCTACGCTGGAAGGATGGCGTAGACCAGGACGCCCAGAGTTTCGGGATGCCAAACTGGATGACATCGGCTCGAAATCGGGACCGGTGGAGAGATTTTTTGCGGGAGGCCGGGACCGGACACCGGCTGTAGCGCCAAATATGATGATGATGAAAATTACCAAATGGAAAAATTCCAAAAAATGTTCCCACAAACATCTACTGACGATTTCCAACACATCGGATTGCAGCTTGCAATCGCGAAATTCGCTAATTATGGGATATGACGGGAAATGGCACATCCATCGCATGGGCAACAAAGTAACAGGTGAAGCTTATGTTTTAGGTATTTTTAAATTATTAGTTCAGTTTTTTATCATAAGTCATTTAATTTAGTGCTAATAAAAATATATATTTTTTCTATAAAAGTCTACGCAAAGTCAACTCCGCCGTAGATGTGAACATTTAAGCATACGGCAACTGTATATAATTATAACGTACAGCATTGTGTCATGTGTATTTGTAATCCAAATGATTAGTGCGGTGAGCCAAAATTCGTGCGCTTTCGCATCCACATGAAATCGAATCGGGTCTACTCCGAGTGGAAGCGAACTTCCACGATATCATCGGAAAAAATCCTGATCGAGCCATGGTATTATGAAATCAAAACTTTTCAGATCCAGGAACTTATTCATGAAATCGAAAGTGCTGGTTCTATGGTCATCGAAAGCACTCCTAACTGCATGCCACGAACGAGAGCCAAGTGTTGCGGAAAAAAAAGCAAACCTCCATCTTATCTCCATGTTGACATCGTTACTTGAAAATTCCTTTTCGTGTTCATGGGAAAAGATAGCGAGGCAAGCAAATTCTTCGCTGGAAAAAGAATTTAGGGTCGCAAAACTAAATAACGTACGTATATGCATACCAGGACTGATACCGATGATGTTTTTTAGGGAACCTAGTTCGGGATCCCGGTAGTAGAGTCATAAATAATGGTTATTATTTATTGATCAGCTGTTTTAATCTCCTTCAAAAATGTTGTCGTCTGTTCTAACCTTTTGGAAATAGATTATTTAAATTTCAAGAAAAATAATTGAAAATTGAATAAATTACTAAAAAAATACAAGAATGTTCTAAAGTAAAAATAAACATATTTTTCACATTATCTTAGCTGAAATCGAACGATTGCTGAAATTAAATTTAGCTTTTGAAAACTTAGCTCTGCAATCGTGATAAACTCTATGGAACAAACAAATCTCTGCCAAGTACGCATTCAACAAAACTTCCTCTGATGATTGTATTAATTTGTAGAATAACTAGAATGCTATGAGGCCGGCCACCTTAAGCAGACGATGAATGAGCAAATAACCATTGCGATGGTTTAATGGAAATAGAAATCTTTGTAAAAACAACAAAGAATCCCTTAGGCTTTCTTCTGCCCTCCACATCGCTTAAGTTTACGAGTCGCAACTTAATCAAACAAAAATTTTCTCTTAACGCTCAATGACTTGAAGTTTGTTGATTTAATTTTTGTATTTACTGCAAGAATGGCGCATATTAATGGGGATGACGGTTCCTTCATTCAAGTCAAAGAGTTCTACTAATGGTAGATACAATTTCCTTAGCTGCATCAAATATATTCCTTGGCTCAGCTAGCTGGCTGGCTGGCAAGTCTATAAGCACACGATTTCCATATCAAAATATTATCTGTCGACAAAGGTTTTCGCACCTTTTTTGTTGCTCACAATTTGATAAATTTCAATTCACTTTGAGTGGCAAAACGTCTTCTTTTTTTCGTTTATAAATTTTGCCTTTTAAAGGTAGAGTATATTGAATGAAGGTTTATACATTTCATGCTTCCACAGGCTTTGCTTTTTACAGGTTTTAAAGCCATGAATGGTACAAATGAAAGGAGAAAAATTGATGGAAATGTTGAAGACGTCTTAAACAAAAAAAGGATGCTTGTTCTGCTCAAAGTGTTTTATAATGATAGAAGATACACTGAGGAAATCACTTGGGTAAATAAAGTGCAATTTGTGCTTATTTTATTCTTAGCTCTTTATCACTTACTTAACAATCCTCTTCCTGAGTAAAAACAATGTTTTTAACTACGTATTTGCAAAATTTGTCATAGATCATTCAGTTGACATCTTAAAGAGAAATGCAACAAAGCTTCAAGCTTCATATTGATAGAGTTGTAAAAGCGAATGTATCATCATCATATTTGGTTCTACAAAAGGGGTCCGGTCCTTGCCTCCCGCAAAATGTCTCTCCACCTGTCCCGATTTCAAGCCGATGTCATCCAGTTTGGCATCCTTAACCTCTGGGCGTCTTGGTCTACCGGCCTCGCTGTCGTAGTCCATAAATCCTACCGCAAAGGACTTTCCGAGCAGGATCCTCTTAGCTCATGCGAGCCTACCGAGCTTAATTCTCTTCATGATGTCGATGTTATCGGCTGCTACAGTTGACCCGAGATAGTTAAAGGATTGCATTACTTCAAATTCGCGCTCTACTATTTTAATTGCGGGACCAATGTTGGGTCTTCTACTTGCAAACGTGGCCAACATGTACCTTGTTTTGCTCTCATTTATGTGCAGCCCCAGATTTTGTGCCACCTGCTCGATCTGGATGAAAGCTTCCTGTACAGCACTTGGGTTTCTACCAACGATGTCAATATCGTCTGCGTAGTCAGTATATTAATGGACTTATAGAGGATTGTTCCTCTCGCCGTTACGTCAGAGTCTCGGATCATTTTCTCTAACGCCAGGCTGAAGAGGATGCATGCCAGTCTATCCCCTTGTCGAAGCCCGTTATAGTATTGAATGGGCTTGATAGTGTTCCGGATATTTTTACTTGGCTTATAACTTTGGTCACGGTCAACCTACATAGTCGTGTCAGTTTATTTGGGATGCCGAATTTTCTCATGGCTTTATAAAGTATCTATAAAAACATGATGTGGTGAGTTTTGAAACTCTAGACTTTTTTCTATCACCTGCTTAAAGGTGCAAATCTGATTAGTTGTTGATTTGCCTGGGATGAAGCCACTCTGGTATTGAACAATGATGACTTTATCGTATATCCTGTCTTGAAGGGTAGAGGAGAAAATCTTATACGCGGTACTCAACAACGTTAAGCTACGATAATTGCTGCATTTTGTGATATCTCCCTTCTTATTTATGAGGCACAGGATCCCTCTTCCCCAGTGTTATGGTATCGCTTCTTCATCCCATATTTGCACTATTAATTAATGAATTGCTTGGTGCATTGCGGGCTCTCCAGCTTTAATAAGTTCCGCTGGAATACCATCTGATCCCGGGGCCTTATTATTTTTGAGCCGGTTTTTCGCTCTGCTAGATTCGTCTATACTTGGTGGCGACAGCATTGTATGATCTTCGGTCATTGGTGGAGCCTCCAAATCCTCAGTTAGCTGGCCATTTAGCAACTCATGAAAGTGCTCTTCCCATCGCTCTAAGATGCCTTTGAGATCGGTGTTCAGATAACCCCCTTTTGCTTTGCAGTATGTGGAACGCGGTGCATATTGCGTCATACCACGGACTCTTTGTTCTAGTTCACGGAGGATATTCTTCTCCCAGGCTGCTTTCTTTCGCCGGTCAACTGATTTTTCATATCTTCTGAGCTCTTTATGTTCATCTTCTGGTTCCCGTGTGCTATGAGATTGTTTCATTGCTTGGTACGCAACATTCTTATGTTCAGTCGCTAGCTTATATTCGTCACCGAACCAGTCCTGCAGATCTCTACGATACTGCCTAAGATGGAGTAAGCAGTACTAATGACAGTATTTTTTAGGCGTGTCCATTTCTCTTCTACGCCTGACATATCAGCCCCAGCATTTAGGGAAGTCCTATCCCTTGACCGTAGTTGTTTCTGATCTCATCGTTGGGAAGGGTAGCCGTGTTGACTCGAATCTGATTTGCGGATGAAGTCTTTCGTTCGGAGCACAATGCC
This sequence comes from Nephrocerus scutellatus, assembly GCA_947095585.1. Lineage (NCBI taxonomy): Eukaryota > Metazoa > Arthropoda > Insecta > Diptera > Pipunculidae > Nephrocerus > Nephrocerus scutellatus. The sequence continues at coordinate 72,834,292 of OX352765.1, forward strand.
AACAAGGTAGTGGTCCGAGCGGACGTTGGCACCACGGTACGTTCGTACTGTCATCAGGTTCGGGTTGCGGCCAATAGTGCTATTACCGATCTTAACATATGCTTTAGTTTTTTTTTAGTTCTTCATTGAGATTTTAATGCATGATGATATACATGTGATAAGCAGCGTCTTTGGACGATCGATCAAAAACGTAAGAGTTTAGACACCCGAGTAGGTCCCTCATCCTTTTTTGTCACAATCATGCTTTTGCTTTGTTAGAATAAAATGTTGGCTTTAAAATCGGAGTTTCTGGATTTGACAAGTTCCTGGATTTGACAAGATAAGTTGAAGTCAATTTCTTCAACGCCAGGATGAGGAGAGGACGCACTTGGAGACAAAGTTGTTAAATACCTCTACCGTAGTAAGCTTTTTTAACGATCTTCTTTCAATATTCGGATAATCATTATTTAGTGTGTTACATGCTGTGAAATCGGCATCTCTACTCTTTTGGTATTAGTGCAGAGCATTCAAATGAAATTGTTCAGCAGATGATCTTTTTTCCAAGTGTAGAGTTCTATAGGAACTTTTATACTACCATCACGTATTAACACAAATGCGCCATCTCTTCGTTCTCACTCGACTGCAGGGAATGTGAATGTTAATGGCGGAGATGGCGAAATTAAATTTTTCTTTACCAACGTATTTTGCTTCTGTTTCTTTTCTTGCATTACTCCTTGTATAACAAGGATGGAAAAGGTGAAAATTTATGTATTTTACCTGAAATACCTTCTCATATCTCACTGGGATTTCATTTTAGAGATCCTATATAGAGGGTAGTTAGTACCTCTTCCCGAAGGGGAATATTACTCTGTATTCCCTACTCCCCCTTATTACGCTGTCAAAAATGAGAATGTTAACTGATTTTATTAACTTCCGCGACTTGTTTTACAAACATTATTCCTTCCCTGCGCACATCAATAAACGTATTAAGCAAAAAGTGAGCGTAAATTGTTTTCTTGATAGGACGGGAATTAATCGGTGTAGTAACGCGTTGTAAGCGAATACAATTTTCATTTTAAGTACTTGGCTTTTAGCTTCATTTTATTTTTAATCAGCCGCAGGTGAAAAATTGAAATATATTTTAATAAAAATTTCACTTTAAGGAATCATGATGTGTGTAATGTTAACTCTCCTACCGTTTCAGATATTTATTTTGTAAAACGATGGGAGATGGTTGCACGAATTAGAATATTTTTTTGCACGTGGTGTATGTGGTAATATATAATATTTTATGTAATTATTTTTTTTTTCAACTTCTGATAATAAATAAGGAAAAAATCGTTACCTTGTAGTTCCATGTTAATTTAAAATACACCTAATAATGGATAATAAATGGAAGCTCGTACCTTAACAACAACCAGATGATGTTATTATTATTATGACAAGAAATTGTGATAAAAGTGACAACCAGAATTTTTCCAGAAATAATTTGAATTAAATTTGAATTAAATGTATTATTTAATTCCCAAGAATATAAGCATTCGATATGTTCATCACAACAGATTTTATGTTGGTTCCAATTAAAGTTGAGATCAATCAAAAAACGTATATATATATTTTTATAATTCATTATAGATTCAAATTTAAGGCAATTTTTCGAACAGTAATTGCTGGAGGAAAAAGGTTTTCTTATAGCAAATATGTTATACGCAAAATTGTCAACATTCATGACAATCCTACAGCAAAAGTCTTTCTGAATAGATCCATTTTCGCTATTACAAGATATATGTTCTATCCACCGCAGCACACTGCTTAGCTTTAGGTTAGATAAATTCTTTTAAATGACATTACCTTAATATGGTTATTGACCAACGTTCGGTTTACCTTAGTTGGTAACTAAAAATAATATTATGTGTATGTACATTGTCATCGTTTTTTCGCTATTTTCACAAGCGGTACTCAAGTTATAATAACCAGATATTCAGATTTAGGAAAAGGCTTTTTTAACGTAATATTTTTTAGTGTAATATTTTAATAATAATCTAGTATTGCATCCCTAAACTCTGGGCGTCCTGGTCTACGTCATCCTTCTAGCGTAGGCTTGGCCGGCCACGCTGTCGTGTTCCATAAATCCTACTGCCAAGGACTTTCTGAGCAGGATCATCTTCGCTCATGCGAGCTAGATGTCCTGCCAACCGGAGCCTACCGAGCTTAATTCTCTTCACGATGTCGCCATCGCAGTAACGCATGTAAATCTCATCGTAAAGAGTCTCCGGAATCGTCCTTCCTCACATACGGTGCCAACAATTCTCCGTAAGACTTTTTTCTCGAACGCGGCTAAGCGGTCAGAATGCTTTTTGCTAAGCACCCAAGTCTCGGATTCATATGCAAGTACTGGCATGACCATTGTCATGTAAAACGGCAGCTTGGATGTTATCGTTAAGTTCCTGGATTTGAAGAGTCTTGACAGACTAAATTACGCTTAGTTGGATTTAAGCAACCATGCGCGTATTTTTGGTTCTATGCTGTTATCGGCTTCTACAATTGACCCGAGATATAGTTAAAGAATTGCGCGACAAACGTTGGATCTTCTACTCGCAGACGTGGCCACCATGAACCTTGTTTTGCTCTCATTTATGTGCAGCCCCAGATTTCGTGCCGCTTGCTCGATGCGGATGAAAGCTTCATGTACAGCTCTTGGGTTCCTACCAACGATGTCAATATCGTACGTATCTGAATGGACTTATAGAGGACTGTTCCTCTCGCCGTTACGTCAGAGTCTTGATCACTTTCTCCAACGCCAGGTTGAAGAGGACGCAGGCCAGTCCAACCCTAGTCGGAGCACGTTATAGGTGCTTGATAATGATCCGGATATTTTTACTTGGCTTATAACATTGGTCATGGTCAACCTACATAGTCGTGTCAGTTTATTTGGGATGCCGAATTCTCTCATAGCTATCCTGTTTTAAGGGATAGAGGAGAAAATCGTATACGCAGTACTCAGCAACGTTATACCACGATAATTGCTGCAGGTTGTGATATCTCCTTTCTTATGTATGGGGCACAGGATGCCTCTTCGCCAGTCTACTGGCATAGCTTCTTCTTTCATTAATTGCTTGGTGTATTGCGGGCCCTCCTGTTTTAATCAGTTTCACTAATCCCGGGGCCTTATTATTTTTGAGCCAATTTATCGATCTGCTAACTTCGTCTATGCTTCGTGGTGACAGCATAGTATGGTCTTTGGTCATTGGTGGAGCCTCCAAATCCTCAGTTAGCTGGCCATTTAGCAACTCATGAAAGTGCTCTTCCCAACGCTCTAAGATGCCTTTGAGATCGACGATCAGATAACCCTCTTTGTCTTTGCAATATGTGCAACGCGGTGTATATTGCGTCATACCGCGGACTCTTTGTTTTAGTTCACGGACGAGATTCTTCTCCCAGCCTGCTTTCTTTCGCCGGTCAACTGTTTTTTCATATCTTCTGAGCTCTTTATATTTATAGTTAAATTTATGGAGTCAGCAGGACTAATGACAGTATTCTGGCGTGTCCATATCTCTTCTACGCCTGACATCTCAGCCCCAGCATTTAGGGCGAGTCATATCGCTTGACCGTAGCTGTTTCCGGTCTCCTCGTTGCGAAGGGCAGCCGTGTTAACTCGAATCTGATTCGCGGATGCAGTCTTTCGTGATGATGCAATCCGCGCTCGGAGAACCATACCAACAATATAGTGATCCGAGTCGAAGTTGGCACTCGATACGTTGGTACCGGCATCATGTTCGGATTGTAGCGGCGGTCTATCAACACGTGGTCTATCCGGTTGCGAGGGGCTCCATCAGGAGATAACTATGTGTCTTTGTAGATATCTGTACGCGCAAACCTTGTACTCGCAACGACCAAGTTATTACTTGCTGCCATATCTATGACTCTTTTTTCATTGTCATTAGTGTTCTCGTGTAAGCTATGGGTGCCAATGTACTGCGTGAATACTGGTTCCCTACGTATTTTAGCATTCATATCCCCCAGAATTATTTTCACATCATACTGAGGGTAGGCATGGAGCTCCCGTTCGACTGATTCAAAGAATTCGTGCGTGACCGTTTATGAGGCCTATTTTTTTGAATGTGCCCTGCACTCGAAGTGGGCATAGCCGTTCATTTGTTGCTTTAAAGCCGATAACGGTGGGTTTCATTCTTTTGCTGACTTGAAACCGCAACCCGAGCACATGAATCTTCGTTGCCGTGGTCGTCGTCGTTCTTCAGTGTATCCGAGGCTGATTTTGGGTTCCGTAATGTGGTTTTTTACGGGCGAGGTTATTGGTCTCGCGCCAACCTTTCTTTGAATGGACTAGCCCGATCATTCAGCTTTTCCTGTATTGGAGTAAAATTACCCGCGACCACCAAGTGGAGGTTTGATCGCACTTCCACCCGTCAGAGATAGTTACGGCTACTTGCAATTCTGATGCATTTTGTGTTATTCCTCCTATTCAGCTGATGGCTGGCCGCCGAAAAATATCTTCACAAAATTTTATTTCAAGCCGATATCCATATCATCCATTTCGGCATCCATGAATATCGATGAGGCAATCTTTATTATACAGGATGGTGCTTTAGATTTATTAAAGCCAAATAATAAGAAGAATAGCAAGTTTGTTAGATGAGGATAATTGATTTGCATTTTACCGGAGGAACTATGGATAGTTTTAAAAATAAATAAGTTCACGTCAAAATCTGATCGGTTTGGGGTTTGAAGAACATTAAGAGAGACAATAATAAAATAATTATTTTAAAATTAAAAGTACGTACCCAGACATAATTTGCGCCAGTATTTTTGCTGATTTTTTGTTTTGTTTGGATTAATTGATTGTACCCACAATATTGATATTTATTATGTAATTTATAATTGATTACGACACGAAACAATACAATATAACAGTTGTATTGGTGAACTGATTGGTTGCCGTGTTAATGCTATCATTTATTTGGTTTGCCAGTTTGTTGCTTCACTGACTGTTGTACATTTAACATGGCTAATTGGTATTCCAATCAGGTGAATATTTATGAATCAATTAATTCCTAATTATAGACATGAGAAAATAAATATACAATAATTGAACCAAAAACTATAATAAATCAGGATGTTAATGATGATGGTGGTGGGTTGGGTGTATAAAATGTGCATGGTATGTTTCTGGGTGGGTGGGTGTGTTATTGAATTATAGAATTTTATTTGTCTTTACACCGAAAATAATAAATTTATCAGGGGCCGTGCTATTTCGGAGTACACGTTGCATCCCAATGACTTTACTTATTATAACGTCCTAAAAAACAATAATTGCAAAGAGTGATTCATTTAGAGGTTACAATTAAAATGTGGCAGTACTTTGGTTTAATCAAAATGATTTAAATGATGATGAAGATGATGATGATGATGATGATGATGATGATGATGATGATGATGATGATGATGATTTAATGATGATGAAGATGATGATGATGATGATGATGATGATGATGATGATGATGATGATGATGATGATGATGATGATGATGATGATGATGATGATGATGATGATGATGATGATGATGATGATGATGATGATGATGATGATGATGATGATGATGATGATGATGATGATGATGATGATGATGATGATGATGATGATGATGATGATGATGATGATGATGATGATGATGATGATGATGATGATGATGATGATGATGATGATGATGATGATGATGATGATGATGATGATGATGATGATGATGATGATGATGATGATGATGATGATGATGATGATGCTGATGATGATGATGATGATGATGATGCTGATGATGATGATGATGATGATGATGATGATGATGATGATGATGATGATGATGATGATGATGATGATGATGATGATGATGATGATGATGATGATGATGATGATGATGATGATGATGATGATGATGATGATGATGACCAGGACCCTCAGGCTCAGGAAATTCCTACGGTTTTGATATAACAGTGACTGATGAACGTTATTGCGAAATGGTAACAAATTTTTTTTTTGCATTAATTGGACGATAGGACATGTGGTTCCAACAAGAGACCTACCACATAAAGACTTACAATGACTATGTTAGCTTACGACTATTTTTTAATATTACGTCTCTTAGCAACTTGAGAATGCAAGATTTGAAAACTTTCTCAGAAACTGATTGTTCCAAAATTATTCATTTTAATTAAACTTTTTATTTTAAAAAATTAAAACACAAAATTAAGCTAAATATTTCGATCTTTCGAACCATTATCAAGGCAAAAAATTATTATTCTTTTTTGCGTTGATAATGATCCAAAAGGCCGAATTAAGGGCTTTATTTTATATTATAATTTTTTAAAATAAGAAGTCTATAACAAGCTAATTAGTATAATTAAAATTTTCATGAGAACTTAAATTAATAATAATCAATATTAAAATTATGCATGTATATTTAATTTAGTACCAATGCACAACTACTTTTTCTTCGAATTTATCTTTAAAACATAATATGCGTTTAGCTTATATTTGGAACTGGATGGATCATCGTTTTTGTATATAAGCTTATACCTAACTTGGTATTGAAATACATTTAAATCAAACGGCAAAGAGAACGGAAATTGCCGAAAAGCCCGCCAGACCTGAAATGTCAATGGACTCGTTGATTGATTTCACGTGTATACTCGTACATGAGGTGATGTTTGGACACAACACATCACATAATCATACATAACATTATAAAAATTGTAAATTTTTGCTACAAGTACAGCACTCAATTATTAGTGACCGCCACTTTGATACTGGTAGTTCGTTATGCTTTCTTGTCATTTTCATCCTTTTACACAGTTTGAATTTCAAATGCGATCTTATTCATTGATCATTCACTAGAACTCGAAGAGTTGTCGTCACATACCACATTGTGTAACAAAAAATAGTGAATTAATTTATTTCAAATTTTTATGATACCTTTAAAATTATTGGAAGTTATAATCCCTCGATTGATTGAGTTATTTTTTATTTCTTTTTCTAAGAATTAATATAACTTACATGAATGGAAGTCGCAGTGGTAACTAAAAATAAGTCTCCTTATACAGAGAAACTATAAACAATTTTCATTAAGTTATTGAGCACGGCGAGGTATTCCAGTCAGGTTTCATGTAACAAAAACTGAATGGTAGAAGCTAAAAATATAATTTTTCGTCTATTTCAGACAACTGAGTCCTTTTAAGGCGAAGTTCAACTGAAATTTGCAACTTAAAAAAAGGCGCCTCTAAATGTGGATGTCGAATGCAAATGACGTAATGAAATTGCTAAAACAACTTCAGAAGGAAAGAGAAAGTCTAGTGAAAAATCGAAATTTGTTTGTAATTATAACTTTTTTTTAATAATTAGTTAAAGATTTCTTATATTAGTATTCTGATAGCAAAATTAAACCGCGAGTTTGCACAGCTCTTAAGCTTTTATTCGTATATTCAGAAAAAAATTAAGACTAAGAAAACTACCGAAACGCTGAAAATACGTTTACATTATCGTAAAGTATTCTAAGACAACTTGTATGACAAATGAGTATGACAGAACAACGGCTATTTATATATATTAAAGGTTACGACATACTATAACAGATATCAAAGTATACCGACAAATATCTTATGCAAAGGAGATCAATTCAATTAATCCCTCAACTCCATTACGGGTGTACGCCTCACTTTAAAACTTTAGCAATGTAAAAAAAACTTAATTTTTCGGGTACAAACTTTTATGATACATTATTTGGTAATAATCGCCAATATATCTGTTTTTGAGGTCGGGTCTATTTCAAAATATTTTCTTATTTTCACGCATCACACGCAAATCGCGACACTAATCACACGTGGGATATCAAAATTGGTCCCTGACATTGAGCTGCTCACTAAATTTCAGCCCTCTGCCGTGCATTCCAACCATTACACGCGCCACATGCGAAACGCGACACGCATCAAACACAGAATATAAAAATGCTGTTCGGGACTTAAATACTCACAAAATTTCAGGTCTCTAGGTCGTGTGGATGGTGGTTAACAAGGACCTCAAATTAGCCGAAAATGCAGACAAAAAAGGGTCAGGTTAGGTTAGGTTTGGTTAAGGTGACTGTCACTGAGACCGACACACTTCAACCAGTAATGGTCCATTGTGATACCACACGGATCAGGAAAAATTTGGATCCACCTACTCGAAGAACCAATTAGAGCTTCGTATCAAGCGTAGGGGAAAACCAATGTCAATGTTGATGAGATCATTAGTGTCGTTGTAGAAGAAAGTTCCCATATGGAGTTTTCGCTTTTGGGAGAGGGCTGGAAAGTACAGAGAAAATGGACTATGGTCTCCTCCTCATCCAAGCAGCTTCTGCAGAAGTTATTAGAGACGAGTCCATGTCTTGCTGCCTGCCTGCCTATGAGACAGTGTCCAGTGATGACACCTACAATAGCACCGATGATAGATCAAACACTTGTAGCCTTTCGGCTCCACCTTGCGCCAGATCCGCTTTGTATCTATGCAAGTTGTACCGTTTGACCACCTATTGTTAGTTTTTACATTAGCATCCCTCTTTAACAAGAATTTGCATGTAGCGATTGGTATGCATATATAACAATATGCTTGGCGAGTTCATCAGCCATACAGTTACCCGAAATATCTCTGTGCCTCGGCACTCAACATAGGTGTATATTGAACTGCTCCGCCATCTCCACGAGAGATGATCGGCAGTTAAGTACTAAAATTGAATTTGTGGAGACTGATTCCAGGGATTTTAGTGCAGATTGGCTATCCGAGAATATACGGATATCCTTAGTGGATATGATGTTTCTTGTCATAGACAAGGCTTCACTGATCGCCATCATTTCAGCCTGGAAAGCACTACAGCGATTTGGAAGACGGAAAGAGAGGCTAAGATTTAGCTTTTGTTAGAAAACACCTCCGCCCACTCCGTCATCAGTTTTTGACCCAGTGATGTGTAAAAATGAATGAGTTCATATTCCACGTAAGCGTCCTCGTCCCAGAATGATCTGGAAGGGAAGGTGACCTGATAGTTTTTGTTGAAATGGAGTTGCGGAATTGTGTAGTCTACGTTGCCTGGGATCCTGATTAAATTCAGGATTTCATTTCTAGTCCACTGGGAGATAGCATTAAGGCGAATAGCCGAACTAGCAGCGGCGGAGGGGATTGTACGAAGTGCTCCGCTCATACATAGACTTGCTGATCTTTGGAATTTGCTTACTATGTAAAGGTTTACTTTTATATAGCTAATGAGTTATATGGGGTTGAAGGCCCCATCTGCTACCAATGGCTTTTTTAAATGAAAAGAGTGCCACTGTGGTTTCCAGCTTAGCTTTCTGTCCACAATAAGACCCAAATACTGGGCTCAATCGGAGAATGTTAAGCTTATACCTTTTATGGAAAGAGGATTAATGAGTGGAACTTTGTATTTCCTGGTGAATAGTACATGCTCAGTTTTGTGAGGATTTACCCCTAAACCACAACGATCTGCCCAGCAAGTTAGCTTATTGAGAGCATTTTGCAGGAGTTCCTTTAAGGTATTCAAAAAAAAAAGAAAAAGAGTCAAGTCAAGTTAATAAAAGTTTTTAGAAAGTGTTATGGGCATCGTAAAATTTCGGTAGTTGTACTTATTCATATAGCTTGGGTAATACAATCATAAAGTTTTTGATAAATCTGGCGCTCCAAATAATTATTGTTTTTGCTTATTGCTTATGTATGCATATAATTTTCTCTAGCCTCTGCTATTTCTGCTGACTTTTGGTTTCCGCCTTTCTTTCATGGTAACTCTTCCTCTACAGGGCCGACAGTACGATGGGAATAATTTCTGGTTCCACCACCGTTGCAAACATTCTGTAAAAAGGTCATTTTTTTTGTACGTTTTTTGTTTTGTTGGCCCAAATTTTCTATCAGTTCAATATTATTGCTTGCGTGAATAGAAAAACTTTTTATTAATTCCAATCCATATATAAATCACGGAATATGGGGATGACTGCAATATCCATTCTATGCTAAAGCTTATAATAAATAAATTAAAATTTAGGGATTTGGTTGAGTCTCCAGCAACATCCCCCGTTGTTTTTTTTTTTTTTGCCAAGGTCCATCTATGGTGGATGCCGTAGCTCAGTGGTTAAGTGCATGGATTTCTGAGCAGTGGGTTTGTAGTTCGAATCCCAGGAAACACTAAAAGTATTTTTCATGGTCCCAACTCTCTCGAATGCCTGACAAACGTTCGAGAGTAATAACTTGTCACGGACAGCTTTTAAATTCGCCGTTCGGATACGGCATTAAATTGTACGTCTTTTTCTTCCATTTATATACATGCACAACACAAATGGTTGCTAGGCCTTGGACCGCACCGGTCTTTCGCGCTGAATATTATTATTATTATCTATGGGTTTGGATAACGTTGGTAACCTTGTATCATTGGTTTGCATGATCCAGAGTTACCCATTGTGTTCAAAAGTTTTCCTAGTATTTTAAGATATTTTTCAGAGCTGCAATCTACATAAATATATAGATTGGCCTAAGCCTATAATAGAGTGAACCTTTTTAAACCGGCACTGATAGGATTGCTGGTAAATTTTTTCCTATCGATATTCTGACCTGTATTACGAAGTAAATATTTTTCGAAAATATTAATCTTAGCGCTTAATAAATGAGAGCCTAATTAAATTTGGTAATATCTGGAAATGGAATGGTGTAAACATGTGACAAATCTCTCACTTACTGAGCACATAATCATATATAATTTTTATACAACTGAATATAACAAGCACTCTTCTTAGGCTATCCTGTCCTGACTTTCAAAATCTTTGCAAAATAAAGTCATGTTCATGTCACTTGTTTGCTTGTTTCAGTTTTATCAACTCCGACAGATCGCTTGGTCATCGATCCCGTAAATCTTCCACATTTAGCCAACACCGAAAACGAAAGGCTAATTTAAAATTCTAATTACGTCTCAACTCGCTGGCTTATCTGGCTAAGATCTGCTCAGATTATTTTGGCGGGTTCTGAGAAATGATCGTCATCAAAGTTCTGTGCTACCTCATTGCTTTTAGTTCATCAGGAGGCTAATTTTTAGGCTTGTGTGACAAGACAGTCAGAAATATTTGCAATATCAGCACGTTTTTGCAACAGACAAGGGAAAACCCAAAACCATAATAATTTCTGGATTTCTGATCGCATTGCTATTTTGTAATATATTCTTTTACGCTAAGGAATCATAAGATACAAATAAAATCGGCATACCATCGGAGATTCTCAATCATTTGCAGCGGAATTCCCATCTACGTAAGGCGTAAAAGCCAACATTAATTCCAAATGCGGAAACAAACTTTGCCTTTATTTTGTTGTTTTTATTTAGTTTAAGGAAGAAAGAATAAATTGTCAAATCTCTGTATGCACATATTGTTGTAAATAACTCTACAAGCGATGGATTGTTGTCTCGAAATTTTATTTCGATTTTATTGGCCATTTCATTGAGGTGACTAAATGAATATTCAATTTAATGCGCCACCAACGCAACGCGGCGAGTCTCGGTGTTGTTTCCAAGTGCTAAGCGATTGATTTTCGAAGGTAAACTCGAAATTTATGCAATTTTATTTTATTGTTATTGTTATTTTCCTTTAATGTTATTTTCAATTTCATTTCGGTACGGCCACTTTATGGTCGCTCCATTGCTCCAGGGGTACATCAATTCCGATTCGATTGGGTATTCTTTATCGCATTGGATCGCATTAATCGTGTTGTTGGTGCAGGCGAAGCATATAGTGGTCAAACACGAGACATTATTATCCAATTACCAATTGATGTCACATCCATTCACATGGTGTGAGACGCTCAAAATAACAAGGATTTTTATGATATTCACACGAGTGAAACCGCCAGATTCGGCACCGCCACTTACTACTCGTATGACGGCTACAAATAATACAAACGCTTCAAGGTCGCCTATCGTGCTGCTGATGATGATCGTAAAATTGGTGTAAGCCCATATTTTACCGGCCGGCACGGCACGAGCAGTTCTTAAAGTAATCCAAAATTTATGACTCTGAGTTTTGATTATTTCGTAGAAACAGAACACTTGTCGTCTCAAGCTTGAATATTTAAGTATTTGTTCCATATTGGGTTGGAGTCACAGGGAGGATGGTTATTTTACGAGCACGTCGTTCTGGTTGTAGTAGTGATCTGACGTGCTTATACGAAAACGATGAAACTGTGCTATATTCTCTTTATTTATTTTTATTTATTTCAATTTAATATATTTCTATATTCAATTCCAGTGTTCTTGGGAATTCGCCGCTGCTAGTGTACTCCAAGGCACTGTTTTTTCTCCAAGATTTTTTTATTTTCATAAACGAAGTCTTTTATCTAACTTTAAATATAATTTAGCTGATAATAGCATTTTCTATAACTTTACATTAAAAATGTTTCTTGGCTTCCGTTTTTGCTCTTTATGTTATACATCAGCGTAGAAATTAAGTAGACTTTAAAGCTTCCAATGCTCATAAATGATGTCCTTTAAAGTTAAAGTGAAACATACATTTTCAGCCATAAATGCTTTGTGAAAACCCAAAAAACGGGCAATTCTTGCGAACAAACAGCTTCGTTTAAATTACATTAACTGGATACACCTGTTAATCGTATTACTATTTACATGGTTTTTCTAACTTGGTACCCCTAGCAAATCCGGTGCTCTTTGGACCTCTTTATAGTTACTAGTCGGGATTTGGAGCGAATTAAATGAATCATCATTATCATCATCAATTTATTACTATTCCTATTTTTGAGTTCTAAATAAAGCATCTCGATCGATCCACGTATGATCAGTTGCTTCGAAAGCACGCTTGTTGTTTTCTTATCGTTATGTAAATCGTAGTTCTAATTCCGTTTAATGTTGGCATTGTGACAAATTCTTTTAGATAACAACGAGCGTGACATGTAACCAGTCGTTCATTACTTCAAATTGAGCAACTCGATAATATGGAAAAGTACAGACGTATGTTTTGGCCAGATTTCAGCATATATTCCTTGAGAACAGTATAGTGTGTAGCAGAGTACATGAGTTTGATTTTCAGCTTCGCGTGACGAAATTTACTAATTTCATCTATGTTTCTTATATAATCTAAGTTCGAAACAAAGAAATGAGTACATATTGCCGATACCACGAGAGATACGATCTTCTATTTCTACTATATATGCATATGTATAAATCCTTTATTTATTTTATTTGAAATCAAACACAAGTTATAAAGATTATATAAAAAATAAATTTGTCATCTATTGCCACGGCTGGCTAACGCTTTAATTTGGTTACATGTCATGTCGCGAGAGTCACACTTTTTCTTAATCGATCTTACCCACATGTAACATGGCCTGATAGGTCGCACATGACCTTGAGGGTTTCAGTCAAGCACGGCTTTTGCGATTTCATCAGTCTTCTTATAATATGCTCGATCCATGTTCACTTGCGTTTTTTGATTACATCATCGATGGTGCTCAATTCTTAAATGGTTTCGTCGTAACAAGAGATGGGTACAGTGTTCTTTGTGGCGATATGCATCAGTTTGGTCTTCTTGACGTTGATTTTGGGGTTTATCTTCGCTGCGTTTTTCGATAAGACGTATATTATATTAGCAATATCTTCGTAGCTGTGAGAGAACATGCAGATATCGCTGCATAACCAAGGACGCAAAGAAATTCTGTCATGTTCCCTCAGATAACATCTGTCACTTCGTTGTTTTGTTTGTCTGTAGAACGCAATCAAGGGGTATTAGAAATAGTGTAGGTGATATCACACACACTTTTTTGACTCCTGTGTTAGTGGTTAATGGTTGGCTTTCCTCGCCATTGAACCGAACTTTGCAGTTGGCTGCTGTATATAATTGGTGTATGAGTATAATGATTTTATTTGGTATGCCTTTCTATTTCTGAAAGCTGATCGAATTGCTGGCCTTGATATTGTATAAAATGCACGTTCGAAATCGGCGAAAAGTAACTATAGGTGTCTATTGTATTCCATCGATTGCTCGATGATAATACGGATTGTATTGATATGGTCGACGGTTGGCCGGCTAATTCTAAACCAGCTTGCTATTTTCTTAAAAAAGAGTTCGACAGCTTGAGCCGTCCTTTTGAAAATAAGCGTGAGCATTAATTTGTTAATAGCCCCCTACATTCCTTTATTACAGCATGTTGGCATAAATTTGTTTAGTCACCCCTTTCTCATTATCTGTGTTAAACCATAGGTATTGAGTTCTCCAACATATTTCAGTAGTTCAGCCGATATGATATCTGGGCCAGGTGCTTTAGAATTAGTGTTAGTGTTAAGTGTTGTTGTATTTGCAAGTCTTCGTTATGGGTTGAGGAGAGCTTAAAATTTACCTTCATGGCTGGCGTTCGCTTGATAGGAAGTTGCAGTTGTCAATATCAGCGTGTTTGAAATAATTTTTTTGTCATCTTTCTATAACCTAAGATGTAGTCGTCAATTTTAGCTCTCTCGACAAGAATATAAGTTCGGAACAAATATTCTTAGTACAGATCATTGTACTTACTGTCGTTTAAAATACACTAACCCAATGTATCGTTCATATACTCATTTTGCGATTAGCTTATGCTTATATTTTATGTATTATATATATATTTTCCATTTACGCGTTAAATTTGCCAAATTGGCCCACAAGTAGGAGATAAAAGTAAACAATTGCTATTTTCAGCTTAAATTTTCCCTTCATTTGAATAGTAGTGTTATGTAGTTATGTAGCAAACTAACACACTAAAAGACCTATACCATCGTTTAAAAGTTACATGCAAAAACCTTAAAAAACCTAAGATAGGTAATGCGATGTATACAAGAAATTGTAATTAATATATTTATTTATTAAAAATAACAACAATATTAAGAAATAAAGTTACTCAAACACAGATCGACAACATATCGACTTAACTAATTTTAAGTCTTACGTTTTAGCAGTAATCGCTACCTTCGGTTAGATATACGAGTATACAGATTCATCTGAATCGAAAATAAATTAAGCATTTATAGTTTTACTGCGTCAAAAAGCTGCCGCCTTTGAATTTGAATTTCTAACGTACTTGAACAGAAGATAAGAGGGGGGGATGTAAATAGACACAAAATCAAGTCCCTGGTCAATATTGTTACCTGTTTGCTAGACAAGCCGGCACGACACCCAAGCTAATATTTATGACTCATAAAAGCATAAATCGTGCCGCAAATTATTCAAGTCCGGCTGTGTGCCAGGAATAGGTAATTTCAAAAGTTCGTCATTTATTTTCGAAAATTTTCATCGTTTTCCCGCCAACGACCCCAGTGAATTATCATCCGTTTGTCTGTCTGTCTGACTGCTGCTGCATTGAGGCAACAGTTTGTCTGTGCGGCGATCGCTGGCGCTGGAAAGTCTATCGTAACGATGCACGACTTCACAATGCCTCCTTTGAAGTCATTCATTGTTTTAATACATTTACTCGAGGATGCAGGATGAAGTGAAGGCACAGGCGAAATTTAATTCACATTTGATTATAATTCGTTGTTGACGGTGATGTTGATGATGATAGCGATGGTGTTGGTATTGGTAGTGGAGATGGTGTGAAGTGACGACAGAACGCATCATCATTATCGCCATCAAGCGAGACATCACGTCTGGAGAGTGAAGTGAATCCTTTCACATGCACATTTTCTTATTGCATGCCATCATGCATGCGTTCTAGTGACATTTTTATTAAAAGAAAAATTGCTTTGTTTCTAGGAAATTCATCTTAATGGCGATATAAATTCGTTGATTGTTTGCGTTGATAGGGTTTTGCGTCGTCAGATGGAACATTTGTGCGATCAGAGAACTAAAAAACATCATGAAACAGGTGCGCAGGAGGTCGTAAATTCTTTTGATGGATTTATTGCGAGGACAGGCGGCGGGTCGTTGACAGCGCAAGACGACGTGATAAAAACTTAAAACCAGTATAGATGAATAGAAAATAATTTGAAATGCGCAAAATCAGCAAATGTACGTAAGAATTGTGCAATTTGAAGTGTCTTGGCGAAGTGATTAATACATTCGAAAGGATTCAAGGCAAATGACTGTGCCGAGAAGTAATAAGGTAAGAATCTATACGAATATTATAAAGAGGTAAGTAAGTAATGTTAGTTTGTGTGTAGGAGGTAATCTTCAAAACTACTGAACCGATTTAAAAAATTCGTTCACCAATATTTACATCCATTCTTTGCAATGTCATGAAAATGCTGAACAATTTTCTTGAAACAAACGAAATCCTTAGTCACCGGCAGTATGGATTTCGTGGGCAACGTTCTACTGGTGATTTTATGGTATATCTCACCGAACAGTGAAACCGGTCTTTGCATCTATTTGGACAAAGCAAAGCTATTGCCCTCGATATTTCTAAGGCATTAGACAGAGTTTTGCATCAAGCTCTTTTATCCAAAATGCGTGCTTATGGAGTCGATGATAAGCTGCTTCACTGGATTAGAAGCTATCTTTTGGACCGCTAAATTTAAGTTGTATTGGATGGTTTCAAGTCTAAAGTTCATTACTTAAATCCTGGCGTTCCCCACGGCTCTGTTTTCTCCCCGACACTCTTCCTCATTTTTATTAATGATCTCTTATCTGCCATTTCTAATCCAATTCACTCTTTCGCCGACGACAGCACTCTCAGTTTCTCATATAAGTTTGAGGAACGTCCCTCCACTTCTCATATGGAATCAAACAACTTCGTATGTTAAGCACGTTAAATTATGACCAAGACAGCATAATACAATGGGGAGAAAACAATCGAGTAGAATTTAACGCTTCCAAAACCCAATGCTGTCTCCTGTCGTCTAAGCGAATCCTAAATCCCATGCCATTATCCATGAATGGCACTTGCATCGAGGAAACTAAAAATCTCGCAATTATTGGTATGTGCGTTAATGACAAGCTTCGTTGGAATGACCACATATTAACCGTCGCCAAAAATGCTGCGAAATGTTTAGGTTTTCTAGCCAGGTGCAAGAAATATTTCACTCCCTCTGATCTGGCTACTGTATATATGTATGTATAAGGCTTTTATTCGCCCTAAACTTGAGTTCAATTGCCATATCTGGTCTGGTGCGCCTAAAACTACTTTGCATCAGCTAGATAGAACTAAAAACCGCGCGTCACTTATCGGCGACGCAAATATAGCGAAATCAATAGATTCGCACACCGTAGGAACGTTTCCTGCTTGTCACTGTTTTATCGCTTCTTCTACCAGCGGTGCTCAAGAGAAATAGCCAGCTGCATGCCACCTCTTCTTGAATTCAACCGCAATACTCGTGGCTCTCAAAATGCTCATCAGTTTACCCTCAAGCCTATCTTCGGACGTACAGTTAAATTCAGGGATTCGTTCTTTAGCCGTACAACACGTATGTGGAATGCTCTGCCAAGCTCTGTCTTCCCACATCACTATGATCCACAGACATTCAAAACACAAGCTCATAGACATCTCCTCTTTTCTCTTCCTTTTCCTTAACGCCCTAACTCTGTGCCAAGCATATATAGCCAAGCATTTTAACAATAAAAATAAAATTGGAAAACATGCCTGTGTTATTTTATATCAAAGAAAGTAAAGATATTACTTATTCGTTTAATATGCTTATCAAATCAGTAGTTGATCATCTTCGATACCCTACGTTATGATATATCGAAATACGTACTTATCTTTTATATAATGTCCATGAATAGCACATTTTTATTATCAGTTCATTGGATAACATGCTTATGTTATGTTTAATCAAAGAAAGTAAAGATATTACTTAATCGTTTAATAATCCTTATGTTATAATAAATCTGAATAATTACTTATTTTATCTTTGGTATACTTCTATCTTATTTTTTTCTAATATTATGTTTATACGAAATTATCCTTATATAATTTATCGAAGTTTTATATAATTACTTACCTGATATCAGGTTACGATTACGATTTTCTTTGTATAACTTTACGTTTTTTTAATGTAAATTAAAGTTCTTATAAAGTAAAAAGAAAAAAAAAATAGTTTTTATTGAGTTCAGGTCTCGCCGCCCCTATATTCCGTTGATAGGTCATTTCACACTTTCACTTCACTTTCACGCATAAAATTTTATTTTTGATGGTGAAGCAGCTGACGGGCCAAGATCCCACCAAACCCGGCGAACTACGCTGGGCGTGCACACAGTCCTAAAACAACAACTGCTCCGTGGAAGAAACAAAGTAACCAGTACACCATACGTTTCTTATTAAGTTAGTTCTTTGTTTTCAAATGTATAATAACAACATAACGTTATTTCTTTAAAAGAAATTAAATTAGTTTAGTTTTAGTTTTTAGAAATTAGTAATAAATAAATAACTTGATATCTATTTTAGTATAAGCTAGTTAATTAACCCAAATGTCTACTGTATATATCTTATATTATTTGCTTAAATCAAACAATATTTTTTTTATTATTTCTTTTTTTTTCTATAATAGATTCTAACACGGATAACAAAAATCTGGGAAAAAATTATCCTAATATATCTCATAAACTAAAAAATACTAACCTACCTAAAATACCTTATGCCAAAAGTTTAAAAACTAACTATCTACGGGAGCGACACTGATGCCCGCATAGCTGACGCATCCAGTGCCATCAAGACAACGCCATGAAACTACATATGCCTGTGCAGCACGCACCACCCGCCGACACGTAGGATTAATTGTCGGGCACACCCCAGTCTAGCCACCAATATTTGTTTTTGCTTAGTCGTTCCTTATTTAACGTGTCCCTTTCAGGTATGTTACTACAGAATCTCCAGATATCAATTTTATCCCCATTGAGTAATGAGGAACGCCGGATGGTTTTGTCTGTTCCCCTTCAAGCAACATGGTAAATCACAAGTACGTTGCATGAGTCTGACAAGTAATACAATGCATCCAGATACAGAAATGCCTCAGGTAATATATATCCACTCTTTAATGTATTTTTACAGTATCATGGGTTAGGATAGAATGCTCCGGAAATAAAGTTGTTTTCTATATAGGCTGACCAAGCGAAGTGGTTCCTTATAAAATCAGGAATGACATTGTTATTTCTAGATACTCCTGAGAAATCCAGGAGTTTTTTATTAGAATGCCTAAAATTGGAATACTCTCTTCTGTACAAATGCATACACGCTCTTATTCATTTTCTCTCGAAGACGCGGAGTTTTCCATCCATTTATGAGGGTCTAATATTCCACCATATTGGACATGCGTACGTAAGAATTGCTCGTACAAATGCCTGGTAAGAAACAATTTTGCACATTACATCTCTGGTAGCACGAGTAGAAGAGCTTTTTAAGACACATAAATGCCGCTCTTGCTTTTTCTACCGCTTAATCTACGTGTTCATTGGAGTACAAGGATTTTTCCAAATGAACACCCAAAAAGCGCACGACATTCTCTGTTGGGATATGATGACCATTTGCACCAGATATTTGCAACGTTTACCAATTGCATCGTAGATCGTGGTTTCAGCGCCTTAAAGGTGGGCGAAACAATATAGCCTCGCATTTTTAATAGCTGCTCTTAAGCTTCCATGTTTCGCAGTATGCCCGAAATTCATTGAATTTGCCTTGCAGCCTTCTTTGAATTTCTTCAATTTTTGAGCCTTGTGCATACAATATGATGTCGTCAGCATAAGCAACGGTTGCATCCTTATCCCTAGTTAGCCCGTCTTATCGTTTACAACATCTACATTGTACTACGTACGACTTAATTTCAAGGAATTTATGAAGAAACGGAAGCTATATAGGACTAATAATTATTATTTCCAAACAAAGTATGAAGCGATTAATAAGCTCTGAAATACGAGTGATTTTCTTATATGACACAACAAAGTTTCTTCGCTTTAATTTTGATGACACAAGAAATATATAAGTCGAAACGATAAAGCCAAGGTTCCCAGCATATTTCAGCAAAATACTATATACACACATAATAAGCTTGCGATTTGGACATTCAGCATATTGATCGGCACATGATCGGCCAGAATTATTCTGGCAAAATTGGTAATGTTCAAGATACGAATCAATTGGCTTGGATGCTCCTTACAAAGACTTACACCATAATAATGAACAGTTTTTTTACATAATATCCTTTAATTAGAAACTTATTGTAAAGGAAGAATATAGAGGTTTTATCAATGACCTTTGATTTTTGAGTAAAAACAGTGTTTTTCTCCTATGATCGAAGAAAACGCAATGCTAGGTCTGTATTGTCTAAATACTAAACATAGCGAGAGCAGAGTCCTGCTTCAAAATTTAAAGTCGAATATTATCCTCTATCTATATATATAAAAGTGAAACTTTGTATGTAAGATGAATAAGATATATGTATGTTTCTTATGAACTAACACCCAGTGACATTTGGAAGGGATCGGACATTGTTTTGAAATCTTATTTTCATAAACTGTCCGGAATTTTTATATAGTAGCCTCCAATTATGCAAAAGTCAACGTTGCCATTTTATTTTGGAACAGGATCCCTGGGTCAATGGATCACACACAAACATTTTTTCCGTGCTCTGAATCTAGAGTCTGGAATGGGTGCACGAAACGCACCCGAACGTCTAGTTCAATATCATAAAAAAACGAAGCCTAAGGTGAAGTTGAAGGGACGAATAAGATGCGCTTAGAGTTTAAACAATAATAGATGATCATTATAAAATTTAAGCGTATGACTAGATATTTATTGTTAAATAAAGACCCTAATCGTCAAATTTTATTCACAAGAGTCTACAGGCAAAGATAAAATTGTCCAAAAATTCATACACAAAACTTGAAATTTTCTTAAGATATTATATGGAAAAATCCAGATCTTCACTCTTTTGATTGATATTTGAAGTTTTTAATCCATTCATGCGAGATTTCGACCTTACCTTCAATCTCTGGTCTCTTATGAACAGTTAAAAATTTTTTTAAACTTTCCTCTGCAGTTGAGGTTGATGGTATTGAACTACGTAGCTTTATCGTCCACGATTGAATTCAGCTACTACTGATGCTAAATATTAAAATCAATTATATATAAAAGTGAAACTATATATGTATGTTATTGACTATTGACTGTCAAAACCTTCAACAGTTCGCGTCCAATCTTTGCGTAGGGATTTTATACCATAATGAGCAGGTCCAAAATATTTTAGAAGTGGCCAGTCCACTGGGTCAAGGGGCCACTATACGAATTGTTTTAACAAATGTCATGTTTTTATAAATTTTTTAAAATGTTTGCACATCTATTAGGTATTTAATGAAAACAAGAGCAGCAATATATATAATATATATATATATATATATATACTATACTCAGAGCTCTCATACAATCTCATATTTTCATAAATTGTCTATAATTTTTAAATTTTGCATACGAAGTATGTAGCTGTCATATTTTGCAACGATTTATAGACATCTGATTATATATATTTGCAGGTAGCGAATCGCCCGGGAACAGCTGGTAATTTATAAAATATAACAGACAGTTGTAGTCCAGGGCCTAGCTACTCGCGGCCGTTCGTGTTGTGAGTAGTTTTTGCAAGCAAATGGAAGGAAACTACAACTATTACCAGAAGAGAAACTTTTCGTTGATCTAGGTTAGGTTAGGTTAGGTTGGGGTGGCAGTCGGCAGAAAGCCGACCCACTTAGACCAATAGATGGCCCATTGTGATACCACACGGATCGAGAGTATTTTTCGCCATAATCATTGAACCAGTTGGAAGACTTTTGATGTCAATGCCTGACAATTAGTTAAGATTGTTGTAAAAGAAGGCTCCCAAATGGAGCTTACGCTTTAGAGAAAGAGCTGTGCATGTGCAGATAACGTGAAGAATGGTATCTTCTTCTTACTCGTCGATGCAGCTTCTGAAAAAGTCATTGGAAAATGCACCAAGACTTGCTGCATGCTTGCCTATAAGACAGTGCCCAGTGCACTCTGTTGGAGAGATCAAACACTTGGAGCATTTCGGATCCAGCTTTGGCCAGATCTGTTTTGTCGCTACACAAGTCATATCATTTGTCCATTCTTTCGTTGATCTATTTTTTGTTGGCTAAACACAATAGATCAAAGTTAATAAATACAATTTGGCCACTGATAAAATAATCTCATATAATGTTTACACTCGCATACATTACTGAACAATTTTGCACTCCATTTTTCTTGAAAATTGAGAAACTTAGGAGTTTAAGTTAATTGCAGAAAGCTTTTTTGACGATCAACAGCCCATTCTATCCTGAATTTTTTGTTCTAAGCTTCCGCCTTTATTTTGTCATTATTTGCATTCATTCGACTCTCTTTTAACTCAAATCAATTTGTCTACATAGAAGAAAAATCCTGAAACAGACTGAATCTTCATTTTATTCACAACTCTCATACGTCAAATACTGAAAATATAAAACTATTTTTTTTAACAAACCCATGCCATTTAACTCCAACCTATCGAACATCTGTATCTAATACATTAATCAAATCAACAAAAATACAAAACAAACGCCTGCATAAGACAAAAGCACTGCCTTTCGACGCAAACATATTGGATTGTATCGGAAAGCGAATTAATCAAAAATTTCCTGACCTAAAAAACGCAATCAATCTCCATTGCAATGCCATAGTGTAGAATTTATCCGTTTCAACTATTCATCTATGATAAAAATAACTGAAGAACCATAACAATTACTTGTTATGAAATTAGTATACTAAGTTTTATTTATCATGCCAATTGGTTTTGCATTTGCGGGTGCCTAACGTCATTTAAATTCGGAAATCCATATGTTGGCGATTTGTGGTTTAAATTCAAAATCAAAGTACATTTTGTTGCTTAGTCGGTTAAATTATTCATTTTGTTATTTTCCCAATGTTTGTTAAACGCGCGCTTTGGTTTCCCAAATGAAATTGTAGCGACGTTGATTTGTGTCACGTTAGTTTTGTTTTCTTGTGGACTCAGATGGCGATTTTGAGTGGGTGAAACCACTTTAGAAAATTAGTGTCATATCAGTATCATACGATAGTGGATTAACAATTGAATGACTAATAGTTGGTCTATTTGTTTGTTTATGAAGAAGTGCTGATAGTTGATAGATAGAAGGTGATTGTTTAAGTTATTTGGTCACGTACATTGTTAAAGTTAAGTTAAGTTAAATTGAGGTTCTAAATAAATAAAGCAAAACGTGGAAGTGTTATTTTATTTTGTCGAAAGCATTAAGCGAATACAATTTAAGCTAAAAGACTTAGTTATTGAAAGTGTTTCAAGTTCCAATTCGTTTTATTTATAGCTTCTTTATGCAAATGGATTTTAAATTTGCATCAAAGTGACAGAGATAATTTTTCCTCTGCATATGAAGGAAGTGTGTACTTATTATAAAAAAAATATGAAACAAAGAGCTGGAAACTTATCAGAAGCGTTTTCGAAACTCATGACATTAATTTCGACAGCGAGTAAAAATTTAAATATCTCTTATCAATCAATCCAAGCAGTCACAAAAACACGATTCGCATCTGGATTAAAAGCCTTGTGTCCACTGTTGAGTTTCTCAAGCACTACTAATATGTGTGCTGACTACCAGACGTGAAAGGTAGAAAAAAAAAATAGCAATAATTTGGTCGTGACTGCAAGGTTTGCGCGTAAAAATATCCACAAAGCCACCTGTGTATCTCCTGATGGAGCCATTCACAACCAGATAGAGCACGTGTTTATAGACCAACGCCACAACCCGAACCTGATGACGGTACGAGCGTACGGAGATGCCAACGTCAACTCGGACCACTAACTTGTTGGTATGGTGTCGCGCGTAGAAATGGATACGCCTTAAAAATACTGTCATTAGTACAGCTGACTCCATATTTGACAGTATTGAAGAGATCGAAACTACTTGTTCGATGACGAATGTAAGCTAGCAACTGAACGTAATAATGTTGCGTACCGAACAGTGCAAAACTCTCATAGAACGCGAGCAAACGAAGATGAATATAGAGATCTCAAAAGATATGAAAAAACAGTTCACCGGCGAAAGAAAGCAGCCTGGAGAAGAATCTCGTCCGTGAACTGGAACAGTACAGAGAGCAAGGACCGCACCAGGTTCGGAAATTGCGGTATGACGCAATATACACCGCGTTGCACATACTGCAAGGACAAATAGGGTAATCTGATCGCCGATCTCAAAGGCATATTAGAGCGATGGGAAGAGCACTTTCATTAGTTTCTAAATAGCCAGCTAACTGAGGTATTGGCGGCTCCTACAATAATCAAAGACCAGACTATGCTGCCGCCAACAAGACGAAGCTAGCACAGCGACAAATCGGCTCAAAAATAATAAGGCTCAAGGATCAGATGGGAACCCAGCGGAACTGATTAAAATAGGAGTCCCCACATTACACAAAGCAATTCATGAAATAATAGTGCAAGTATGGGAGGAAGAAGCTAAGCCAGAAGAGAGGCGAAGAGGCATCCTGTGACCCATATATAAGAAGGTAGATATCACAAAATGCAGCAATTATCGTGGTATAACTTTGTTGAGTACCTCTAACCTTCAAAACAGGATAGCCCCATACGCTAAAGTCATCATTGGTCCATACCAGTGTGGCTTCATCCCAGGCAAAGCAACAACTAAATCTATACCCTTAGGCAGGTAATGAATGAATGAATGAACGGTAATGTCTAGAGTTTCAAAACTCACTACACCATATTTTTATAGACTTTTTGCGGGAGGCCAGGACCGGACCCCAGTTGTAGAGCCAAATATGATGATGATGATGATTATGATCCATTCATTGCAAATTAAATATATACTTTTAATTTTTAAGACAGATGCGAATGCAAAATGTATAGCTATCTTTCACAATCTTTAATTACTGATTTCCTTGGCATCTTAAAATTTAATCCACATAATTATGCCAATCACCAATTATTTATCTTCACAAACTTTTTGGAATCCAAAAATATATTTTAAAAATTCAAAATCACTCTTTTGTAGATGGAACTTATAAATGAAACTAGCATTTTTTTCCTCCTAAATCAAGATTTCTGAAAAAACTTAGATCAATTAACAAAACAACTAATAACTTCCAGCGCTACGAAATTGTTTGCTCTGTAGAGTTTATCTCTAGTTTCCTTCTGCCATCTGAAACTTGAAGAAGGTAAGTGACCTGTTACTGCGAACAAAAAGAAAATAATTCATATCCATTACTTCTAGCGTTAACAGAAAAAAATGTAAGAAAATTTAGTGCAGACTTCGAGTTTTTACTCCGACTGAACTTTTAATTAATTAACTCAGCATTAGTTTTTCGCTATTGAAGAAGGCTTGAAGTATACTTTCTACACTCTCTCTTACTATTACGCTAATGATTTTTTTCAGTTTAAGTTCTTTGTAAAAAACGGAAGTAATAAACGGTGCTATGAAAATAATAGGAAAACAAAAATTCAATGCGTTACCTAAAGTTTAGATGGACACACTCGTATTCTAATGAGGCTTTGTAAATAAAACGTTAGGATGGAAAAGAGAAAATCTAATAATGACTCCTCAATCAAAAGTACAAAAAATACTATCTTGTAACGAAGTTGGTTAAATACCACTTCGCTACAAACCATATGTCTAAAGTAATTGCTGTACAAAAACAAACCCAGTCACTCGATATATAATGCAAAATTAACCAATTTTGCATTATATCAATTTAGCGCAATACGAGTGTACTCGGCCGGTATGCAGTACGTATAAGGTTCAATCCGGCGGTTGAACCAACGAAATTATTTTTTGCGGGAAAAGGGTTTTTCGCCCAATGAATGATAGAAATTTATCAATGATATTATTTATAATCAAATAATTTTTCCAAAAAGGGGAAAACAAAATTCCCAAGGAATTCAACTATTAAGACACACTTATATGCTCCAATCAATCAACAAGAATCAGAATAGAACATACTACGGCACGGTAGTAAAATCTATTCAAGAGTAGACTATACTGCGGCAAGGCAGCTATACCTACTCAAAGGGAAGAAAGCGTTGTGGTTCACAGCAAATTCCCCCTTTACCGACAGCTTTTCGCTGACTACTGTTCTCCACGAACAGCCCCTTTTTTTGGTGACAAGGCTAGCCGAGTCATATTAATGTAACACGTTGCCGAGGTTGTAAAACCAGACAACTGTGCTGCATTATATACTCGTACTTTCTTTGTCTAGGTCAATATAACAAAATTGTCAAGGTTGTAAAACCGGGCTAATTTTGTTGTGTTGTACACCCATACTTACTGTGTCTATTGCAGTATAGCGAACGATCGAGGTTGTAAAACCAGGTAGTATCGCTATATTGTAATTTACAAGACACTAAGCAGTCCGCTTGCTCCCAGTGTGGTAGCTATCCCCCGGACCTCGCTTGCTTACTCGTATAGTAATTCACTATACCGCGCTGTTCCGTAGAACGCTGCTCGTGTGCTCTAGTAGCAACCACTTAAAGAGCAGAAGCCGCCCATCAACCCCCTTTTCCGCAGTCGAATACTCTCGGCTGCAATCAAGTTCCCCTGGTTTCCCCGTACCGAGTACGTACAAACCAACGTATCGTAAGTTTATTTAAGTATATTTATATGTAAGTACGTATAGACTAAGAGATCAAGAAATAAAGAAGAATTGTAATTTTATACCGAAAACCAACAATCTTTTAATTTGTAACGACGAGCGAGAAGGAGAAAGAACCCTGGGTGACCGGCGAGCGTCACCCGAGCAAAAGACTGTTACAAATTTGGCGCCCGAGCAGGGACAACTAGAATAGTCGTATCACCGTCCGACCAGAAATTAGATAAGCATATGTATTAGATAAGCATATAATACCAGACGACTAGAATAGTCGTATCACCGTCCGACCAGAAATTAGATAAGCATATGTATTAGATAAGCATATAATACCAGACAACTAGAATAGTTGTATCACCGTCCAACCAGCAGCTAGACAAGCCTAAAATACCATACGATTAGAAAAAAAATCGTATTACCGTCTAACTGGAAACTATTTAAGCATATAAAATATATATATATACCCGAGCCGACAACCCGATAACCGAGACACCCACCAGGTAGCCGAAAGTAGATTGGTGTAACAATTTATTGGTGAAGGCGTCACCACTGACAATAGACTGAACACCAACCGGGGAGTGTCCAAATTCAGAAATTAAACACATCTACCTTTCAAATGGCTACACTAGAGCCTGAGATTAATGCCTCTGCGGTATACTCTCTCCGCAAAGAAGAACTAGTCAACGAGTTGGAGCGTCGTGGCATCGACTCCACAGGCACTGTTGATGAACTACGGAAAAGGTTAAGCGCTGAGATCAAAACAACGAAACCAACCGAAAAATTAACCCCGACCAAAAAAGGAAGCGAAATACCGGCCATCATCTACCCAGAAGTAGATACAGGTACTTCACAGAAGAAAACCGAAATGAAAGAGGAATTGCGCGTAGCACAGCCGACTGGTCAGATTTACGAAACCTCGCCCAGGATGTACGCAGAAGTAGATGCAAGTACCGCACAAGCAGTAGATGCGCGCTCTCCACCAACTTTCGCATACCGATTATCCGACGCAGACATAATGGACAAAGTACGAAAATGGAATGTGAGGTACGACGGCGGTACAAATAATCCACTGGAGTTCTTGGAACGTGTTGAAGAATTGGCCGAGTGTTATCAAGTACCTCTCGATCGCATCGTCCGGACTCTTCCCGAGTTGCTGAAAGGGAACGCGTTGGTGTGGTACCGGAATAGCAAAGAGCTATTAGTTAATTGGAAAGCATTTAGCGAAGAACTGCGCCGTTTTTTTTTACCACCACGTTTCTACACCCAACTACTGGATCGCATTCGGAGTCGTACACAAAACCACCGAGAAAAGGGCAAAGAATTTCTCACATCGATTCAAGCCCTGATGCGATGGCATACCACCATGACCGCTGAAGAGAAACTCGATAGAATCTATGACAATCTACGACCCGACTACCGGCATTACATCAAGCGAAGGGAGTTCAGCACGTTGTCCGACTT
This sequence comes from Nephrocerus scutellatus, assembly GCA_947095585.1. Classification (NCBI taxonomy): domain Eukaryota; kingdom Metazoa; phylum Arthropoda; class Insecta; order Diptera; family Pipunculidae; genus Nephrocerus; species Nephrocerus scutellatus. The sequence goes on from OX352765.1 coordinate 72,862,376, forward strand.
AACCATCCTGATCGAAGATTTCGAATGTTTAATGGCAGAACAACCTGTCTCACGACTCACTCAACCGCAAAATCGGCCATTGCCACTCCGTCCCGCCGTTCCGCCATTTCGTTCTACCGCACTGCCATTTCGTCCACAAGTACAATACAGTCAACCAGCACCGCAACCCGTAGCCACATCACAGCAGCTGCCCATCCAGTCCGCTCGACCAATTCTGCCACTAGATCTAATAGCAAATAATACAATATACCCGTCGCACACCAGCAATGTCACACCATCGTATCAACCAGTGGCCAACGATGTAACACATTTATACCCGTCACACACCAGCAATGTCACACCATCGTATCAACCAGTGGCCAACGATGTAACACATTTATACCCGTCGCACACCAGCAATGTCACATCGTCGTACCAACCAGTGACCAACGATGTAACACATTCATACCCGTCACACACCAGCAATGCCAACCACCGGACCTCTACCACGAACTCCATATACCCACATCCGTCGCACACCAGTAGTGCAACACCAACCAGCGCATACGAGCGAAAAACCCACTGTTGGGCATGTAGTCAGCCTGGACACCTGCGGAAGCATTGTCAACAACCACGCCTACTTTTCTGCTCATACTGCGGCACTCAGGGGATACAGACCCGCCACTGCCAATGTAGACCGGGAAACGTCAAACGGGCCGTCCAATCTTGTGAGGCATTAGACGCCCCCACCTTGGCTACCCTCAGCCACGCCTCATATACATTACCCATATCCTTTTATAATCACCAATACAACGCCGTCATCGACACCGGGGCCGGAAGGTCATGCATCGGAAAAACCATACAGCGAATCTGTAAAGCTAACCGAGTACCAGCCCGACCGATAGCCATGACTTTCGCTTTAGCCGATAAGTCCACTATTACCGCCCACCAGGCGTATACGACAAAATTAACATGGGAGGGGCGCACCTTTACGCACGAGTTCGTGTACATACCGGAACTCATGGACAAAATCCTGATAGGAACCGACTTTTTGTCCAAGTTCGGATTTACCATAAAATGCGGTAATGAGACAATAACAGCTCGAACCCAGCCTGGCCGACCAGTTATCCAAAGCCTCTTTTCCGAAGAACAACAACTGAAGAAACTCCTGGCAATCGAAATACCCACGTTTGAAAAGCTGAAAGGACCAACCGACATCACAGAACATGAAATACGGCTTAAGCATCAACGCCCATTTAAGCAACGATACATGCCAAGGAATCCCGCCATGCAGGCAATCATCAATCAAGAAATAGACCAGCTATTAGCAGAAAACAAAATCGAACCATCAAATAGCCCCTATAGCTCTCCGATAGTCCTAGTAAAGAAAAAACAAGGCACGTGGAGGCTATGCGTAGACTACCGTCAATTAAATGAACTCTCTATCAAAGACGCATACCCTCTACCACAAATCAACCACGTACTGGACAAACTAAAGGGAGCTAGATATATTTCAACAATCGATTTAAAGCAAGGTTATTGGCAAATACCACTAAAACCAACCAGCCGCCCGTGTACCGCTTTTACAGTCCCTGGGAGAGGACTTTTCCAATGGAAAGTCATGCCGTTTGGACTTCACTCCGCTCCTGCCACTTTCCAACGACTACTCGACAAGATAATCAGCCCCGAGCTAGAGCCGCACGCTTTCGCCTATCTAGACGACATTATCATCATCGGGCGCACCTTTTCAGAACACATGGCAGCGTTAAAAGAAGTATTCCGACGACTGAGAATGGCAAAACTTAAAATAAATCCCGACAAATGCGAATTTGGAAAAACCGAGATGCGTTACCTCGGCCATATGGTGAACAGACATGGCATACATACCGACCCAAGCAAAATTGAAGCCGTAAAAACCCTCATGGCACCACGAAATATAAAAGAACTCCGGCGAATCATCGGCATAGCATCCTGGTATCGACGTTTTGTACCGAACTTCTCGACCATAACCGCACCGCTTACCAGATTGTTAAAGAAAACTCAGAAATGGTCATGGGGAGAAGACCAGAAGAAAGCCTTTGAAATGTTAAAAACAAAATTAACCGAAGCACCAATACTTGCTTGCCCCGATTTCACCCGCCCGTTCGTCCTACAGACAGACGCCAGTGCCGATGGTCTCGGTGCAGTACTCTGGCAAACAATCAATAATCAGGAAAAGGTAATCGCCTATGCCAGCCGAACGCTCAACGACGCAGAACGGAACTACTCGGTCACAGAGCGAGAATGTCTAGCGGTGGTCTGGGGAATCCGAAAGATGCGTCCATATCTAGAAGGGTACCACTTTATAGTACATACCGACCATCAGTCTCTAAAATGGTTGCATAATATCGATAACCCCTCAGGACGACTAGCACGCTGGGCCATCGAACTCCAGCAACACGATTATGAAATCCGGTACCGAAAGGGATCATCCAACACCGTGGCTGATGTACTATCTCGACACCCAAACGGAAAACCCCTTAGACTTATACTACCAATAACCGAAACATGCCCATGGTACGATGCCAAGATAAAATCCGTCACAACGAAACCCGAGGAAAACCCGGAATATCAGGTCGTGGAAAAAACCCTCTACCGACATATATTCACCCCCACTAGTTATACCGAAGCCACCACGTCCGCCTGGAAAATTTGCGTCCCCAAGCCACTTCGCCGACAGATCATGCACGAAAATCACACGGATGTGACCGCAGGCCATATGGGAATTGCCAAAACCATTACCAGAATCGCAAAAACCTATTACTGGCCCGGGCTATATCGCGATACCGCGCGATTCGTTCGACGGTGCCCCACGTGTCTCGAGTACAAAGTACCGACCAGAAAACCTGCAGGGGAGATGCACGTAACCACCGCAAGCCATCCATGGGAAATCGTATGCTCCGATTTTATAGGCCCGCTCCCACGATCGGCAAAAGGAAACACCATGATCCTGGTCTTTTACGACAAGTTTTCCAAATGGACAGAATTCCTGGCTCTCCGTGACGCAACTACTCCTGCCCTCATCAAAGGATTCAAAGAACGTATACTCAGCCGGTATGGCTGCCCCAAAATCCTGATCACCGATAATGGCACGCAATACCGGAGCAAACAATTCCAGACCCTACTATTGCAACTACAAATTAAGCAAAGATTTACCCCACCGTATACCCCGCAAGCGAACCCAACCGAACGGATGAATCGTGTGATAAAAACAATGATCTCACAGTACGTCAGAACCGACCACAGGCGATGGGACGAATATCTACCAGAGTTTATGTTAGCCATCAACACCAGTCACAACGAAACCACCGGTTATTCCGCAGCCTATCTTAATTTCGGTCGCGAATTACGGCTCCCTACCACCCCAGATATACCACTCAACAAAGAACCTGACACACCAGAACGCATCACCATGCTAAACGAAATCCTGGCCCTGGTCAAGCATAACCTGGCCAAAGCGTTTAATACACAAAAAAAAATATTATGACCTCCGTCGACGCCCATGGACACCAGCAATCGGGGAAATGGTCTATTACCGACACCGACCACTCTCCTCAGCCACGCAAAATTTCGCCGCTAAATTAGCACCTCGATTTATTGGACCGTACCGAGTCTCCAAAAAACCATCCCCCGTCATATGCATCCTAGAGGGAGAAAAAAACAAAACAATAACCGCCCATGTGAAGGATTTAAAGCAACTACCCGATACCCCTACCATAGACGAAGATCAAACCTCAGGTATGATCAACACCACTGGCCACTCAGCAACACCAGTACCAGTCACGATGGCAACGGAACAACATCGCACCAAATTTCTCGGCGAAAATCCGGAACCGGGAGCCCACCGCCGCACCAGACCACGCCCTGTATTGGCACCACCAACAACAACAACTACCGCCAAACAACAGCTCCGAAACATCAAGTGGAAGAAACGGCTACCACCCCCTAACCGGCCACTTACAGTACACGAGCTACAGCGGCTGACAGCATTGGCACCCAGCATCAAGAATGATGCGGCCACCCCGCTTCAGTGGGGCAAACCCCGACCCACCACCGCTCAAACCACCAAAGGACCCAGAATCGCCCACCGGACCATCCAACAAAATAGCCTAAACCAGAAAACCCAAAGCCGAACCCTAAACCAACCCCCCTCCAACAACACCCAACCACCTACAGATAACCTAACCCTAAACAAACCTCCCTCCAACGCCACCCAACCGCTTACCGATAACCCAACCCAAACAACCAACCCCAACACCAATACCACTACAAACCCCCCCAAAGCAACACAGAAACTACCAATGACGAGGTTCATAACCCTCGAGAAGAGTAATCACTTCGACCCTGAGGCCTTCGAGGGCGTTCTCATTCCAACAACCCCCAAGAGATTTCGAATCACCGGACCCAGAGGAAGAATCTACGGAAGTCACCACCCAGACCACACTATCCTGCTAAGATGCGCAGGGAGCGCCATGACGATCATCCAAGATGACGCCCACCAGCCCAGCAACATTAACAACAATTAAAAGACAGCAATTAGAAGACAGCATTCCTTCTGTTCATATATTTTTATTATAAAATCTTTTTGTTATTATCATACTTATTAATACTTATTACTACTATATATTTTTCTACTTACTACTATTATACTTATTACTATTAATTAAACCTACTTATTACTATTATAAATTACAATACTTACTACTATTATCACACTTATTACTATTATCATACTTATTAAACTATTAAACTACTTATTACCGATTGTTACTTTTGCTCAAAAGAAAAAAAAAATATATACAAAAAAAAAAAAAAATACAAAAAAAAAAAAAAAAAAAAAATACAAAACCACAGAAAAGAAAAACACAAAGGAAAAAAACAACAAAACACACACAAAAAAAAAAAAAAAAAAAAAAAAAAAAAAGAGAAACCCTGTATAAATGGAACTATTATCACTAGACATAAACTTAAGCATATTACTATTAAATGGGAAAAAAAAAAAAAAAAAAAAAAAAAAAGAAAGAAAGAAAAAAATAAACCCACCCACAGTTTTTTGAAACACACACACACATCTTTTTGTAACTCATATAGGTGTCGGCACGAGACAATAAAGGTCGCAGACCACCCCAAATATACCAGAAAAAAATAAGTGACCACACCATATGAGAAAATTTTCTTTATGTATAAACATTTTTTACTTTAAAATACCAGATATATACATATACATATATAGATATATAAACAAACTGTATTAAGAAAACCGATAATAGTTATAAGTTATACTTATCCAACCAGTATATATATATAAAAAAAAAAAAAAAAAAAAACCCCCATTGCTAGCCTATAAGTGTGTCTTATACTTTTTCGCACCCCGAAGTAGGGGGGGAATGTAACGAAGTTGGTTAAATACCACTTCGCTACAAACCATATGTCTAAAGTAATTGCTGTACAAAAACAAACCCAGTCACTCGATATATAATGCAAAATTAACCAATTTTGCATTATATCAATTTAGCGCAATACGAGTGTACTCGGCCGGTATGCAGTACGTATAAGGTTCAATCCGGCGGTTGAACCAACGAAATTATTTTTTGCGGGAAAAGGGTTTTTCGCCCAATGAATGATAGAAATTTATCAATGATATTATTTATAATCAAATAATTTTTCCAAAAAGGGGAAAACAAAATTCCCAAGGAATTCAACTATTAAGACACACTTATATGCTCCAATCAATCAACAAGAATCAGAATAGAACATACTACGGCACGGTAGTAAAATCTATTCAAGAGTAGACTATACTGCGGCAAGGCAGCTATACCTACTCAAAGGGAAGAAAGCGTTGTGGTTCACAGCAAATTCCCCCTTTACCGACAGCTTTTCGCTGACTACTGTTCTCCACGAACAGCCCCTTTTTTTGGTGACAAGGCTAGCCGAGTCATATTAATGTAACACGTTGCCGAGGTTGTAAAACCAGACAACTGTGCTGCATTATATACTCGTACTTTCTTTGTCTAGGTCAATATAACAAAATTGTCAAGGTTGTAAAACCGGGCTAATTTTGTTGTGTTGTACACCCATACTTACTGTGTCTATTGCAGTATAGCGAACGATCGAGGTTGTAAAACCAGGTAGTATCGCTATATTGTAATTTACAAGACACTAAGCAGTCCGCTTGCTCCCAGTGTGGTAGCTATCCCCCGGACCTCGCTTGCTTACTCGTATAGTAATTCACTATACCGCGCTGTTCCGTAGAACGCTGCTCGTGTGCTCTAGTAGCAACCACTTAAAGAGCAGAAGCCGCCCATCAACCCCCTTTTCCGCAGTCGAATACTCTCGGCTGCAATCAAGTTCCCCTGGTTTCCCCGTACCGAGTACGTACAAACCAACGTATCGTAAGTTTATTTAAGTATATTTATATGTAAGTACGTATAGACTAAGAGATCAAGAAATAAAGAAGAATTGTAATTTTATACCGAAAACCAACAATCTTTTAATTTGTAACGACGAGCGAGAAGGAGAAAGAACCCTGGGTGACCGGCGAGCGTCACCCGAGCAAAAGACTGTTACAATCTTCAGAAGTAAAATCTTTAAAGATTTTAAAATTAAAGTCCATCTTTGTTCCCGTTCTGTCAACGATATGACTTCATTTTCGCTTATAAATAAAAAATGCTTAAATACCAAAAAGCAAAGTGGCAAATTACACCAGGGTATTTAAAGGCCATTCATGAGAACGAGAAAGTAACAATTGCTAAAATTTAACTTTATTTGTTTTTCTGTGGTAGTAAATTTTGTTACATACTCGTAATCGTATAAAATAGACAGTTTGAAAATTGATTAACAAAATGATTGCCACGCAGTTAGCAAGTTAAGTGTACAGCTGTCTAATAGCAGTCCTTACCATCAATTCCAAACCGTTTCCATAAGCCTTATCTCCATCGAAATATCCACACATATCGGCCAATAAAAAACCAGAGTCCAATAACTGGACAGTGTCCAACTAATTTCATGCCATGTCATTATTGACGATAGAAGATTCTTGCATATTTAACCGCTCCAACCCCAAATTCAAATTCATTATGTACGTAAATATTCATTTTCCAATTTATTTGCGATGCCACTTTTTGGACTGACATAGGCTTCTTTTCCGGCAATTGTCCTCCTTTACAAGTATAGAACGCAAAACACAAACCAAATGAATTTCTTTGTTCGAACTGAGAAAACCAAATATTGGACATTCAACCCGACTTAACCAAACAATTTCATTGGCCAAATAAATCGAATTGTACTCGCTTCAGTTTCAAATGGTCTCCATCTCCATTCAAATCTCCACACAAACAGTCAATATACTTTATTGATTCCCAAATATAAGAGAAAATGAATTGCAAATCCCGCAATCCTGACAAGGAACTTTTTCTGTTTTTATGTCCTCTGAGCTTAACCTTCCCATATTTTACCGTTTATTTGTGTGTAGATTTCTGTGCTGGCGCGCCACATTGCAAATCCATCCGCATCAATAAAAGAACATCGACCATGCATGCAGCCCATTACACAAAGAATATAAAACTTTGCCTGAATGGTATTATGAAAAAGAAGACATTGCCGTTTATAGAGACCTGCAACCCTTTAACACTATTAGAGGCAGTCGTAATATTATTTTCAGAGTTCAGCAGGACATTCATACATCCATCAATAGAAGGATGGCAGCGGGACGGGAATGCTTTTCCATTGCTCAACATATTGTTAACTTTTCCAGGATAACACATAGTCAAATCCGTCTATTTGGCCAATAAATTCTTTTGAGATTATGGGAGACGAATGGCTTGGAACTCCAACTGTGAATCTGATGCGCGCTATCCAAACATTGACTTTTAATGCAAAGACTAAAAAAAAGGTTTTTATGTTATTGTCATTTGATAAAAAAGACCAGCAGCACAGCACTTAAGTACAGTAGTGTGACGGTGTGAGAATTGAAGAATTGAATAATTGAATAATTGAAGAATTGAAGAATTGAAGAATTAAAGAATTGAAGAATTGAAGAATTAAGTAATTCAAGAATTAAAGAATTGAAGAATTGAAGAATTGAAGAATTGAAGAATTGAAGAATTGAAGAATTGAAGAATTGAAGAATTGAAGAATTGAAGAATTGGAGAATTGAAGAATTGAAGAATTGAAAAATTGAAGAATTGAGGAATTGAAGAATTGAATAGATTTTTTGAATCAATTCTATGGTAAAATCATTAGAACATTAGAACGACAAATAAACTAAACAAATATAAACGCAGATACATATATACTGCTGAAAACAAAACTGTTTGTAATATATTATTATTATTTTGTTATTAAACACTATCCCTACCAGCCAACAGTGTTTTTGTTGTTGTTGTCTTTTCGTTAAAGAAACGATTGCATATCCTCTATATTATACAACATACCGCTTCCATACTGGCAGTTCTTATCTGATTTAGACATTTATTTTCGTTTCGAAAATGTATGTTGATTTTCAATTTAGAATTACGTGAATATTATGATCAACTACGAAATCGCGTGTCCCCTCAATAATTTTTGCTTAAATTTTGCCTCTGAATTGGATATTACGTATACGCCCTCGATTGTGAGCAGATGCCTCTTTGGCAATGTGTGCGGGGTATGTATGTATTTTGCGTCGAAATTTCTATACAATTGCACGGAGCATATGCCAAATATATTCAATCCATAATATGCAACCGCTGCCTTTGGCGCATTTGGATGACGCTCAAATATAGGGAAAATTTCTACTTAACATACATTCATACATCTAACCCATCTATAAGACATAATATGAATTGATAATATCTTCCTCTTGGCGATGTTCCCTCAGCTACCAAGATGATGCACGATTAAGTCACATTCAATCACTTTCGGCAAAAAAATCACACATTGGATATTCACTGGGAAAGGAATAAGAAATGTCCTCAGTTGCTCAACCAAAGGATACAAAAAAATTCATTTGATCTTTGATCTGCATAATGTCAATTCAGTCATCCAACCAGTAAGCCAACAAACCCTCAAACGTTTATGTACAGATTTCCTTGTGAGTCGACGATTCCATTTGGCGCAGAAATGAAGATGGAGATTCAATAATCGCATTCGTCGTGGGACGACGAAAGTAAACTCAATGCGATGCCAAGTTATTCCTATTATCAATGAACGATTTGTTGAATCGTGAAAAATGTGTTTTATTGTGAGTGATGGTTTCCTTGGGAAATGGAGTGATTCGTTTGTTGCATTGAGTGATAGTATGACAAAATGTCTCTTTATATAGACGTCATCATGACTTCAAGATGAATTCGGTAAATTCTTGTAAGAAAACTTTTATTTTAGGCAATTTTTAAATTCTCTCTATTAACTTCGTGTGCCCGTGTGTTTGTTTGTTTGTTTTTCGGGGGGCCTATACAATTTTTTTTAAAAATTTACCCAATTTCTTCAAATTTGGTACACATGTGTATATCCGATGGTCAAAACTTTCTGTAAAAATTTAGTAGTGATTTTTTTAAAAGTAATCCGATTTTATTCAAACTTTGCACATTGTTTATCCCCGATTAGAGAATTTACACGAAAAATTTTAATGCAAAAAAATGCTGATCGTAATTTTGGTTAAAAAGTATATCTGTACGTCGCCGTTACCTAAAAATGTTGTGGCAGATTTAAGATAAGGGCCATAGAGTTTAACAATCTCATTGTTTTTGTATTTCTCTTCTCGATTTCTTTAAAGAACTTTACACAACCAGTGCATAAGGTACTCTCTTCACGCAGTATCTCAAGGGTCTATTCTTGGCCCTTTTGTATTCTGGTGGTTGCGGGTAAATCTTTACTGCTGTGTCATTTACATAGCGGTTCGATGATGCAGAGAAGCGGACAGTGTATGGGTTATTTCTCGGTCTTAAGTCATGATAACGTACTGGTACAGCACCTATGGCATTTTGTTATGGCAACTGATGTTGGACCTTCAATTTACGAAATTCGTTTCGGTAAAATCGTCTTTTACGCCTGTGTTTATTTGGTATCACAATAGCTAAACACAGTACGCATCTAGTTGCATCTAACGGCAAACGGCATATAAGTGATATACATATTTGTGTTCACTGTCTGCTACTACGCGCATGACAGTGACTTGGTAGTTAGTCAGTATAAAAATATCGAGTAAGCAATAGAGTTGGGTTTTTTTTGACACAAAGTCTTTTTCCCAAATCAAAAAAAAATATGTATTTTAATTAATTTTAATAGTCAATGGGAACATTTTGGTCCATATCATACCCACCAAGATCACCAATAAGATCACCATCATATCGCGTGTCATGTATCAGTGCAAAGTGCAGTGTGTGGTGTCCGTTAATCCTGTCCTCAACAACACAGCTTAAGAATTTGGTTAAACATAGCTGTCGTAGTCTTGCATGCGGCAGTTTGTTGATGATCTAATTCTTTACCAGTAGAATAACGGATTGTAAGTGGTTTGTTTCTTCTGGTGTTTTAACTCATTTTGTCGTGAAGGTATAACACTGGCGACAATTTGTGTTGGAAATCCATTGTGAGACATCCATTACACAAATTCGGTTAAAAGAAGTGCTAAGTTGTGTTCTGTGTATTTTTTTTTTGTAGTTATGTGTGATTTCAGAATGGATCTCAGCAACATACATGGACATACAGACAACACCCGAAGGATAGTGTGTGTAGTTATTCACCTTACTCAGCTTGTAAATGAGCCTACACGAATACCTGACATTGCAAATAATTCCGCATACAGCCTTGACTTGTTCCTTACCTCTCGCCTTGATAAATACTCCGGCTATGTATTATCGCCTCAAGGCTCGTCAGACCATTGTGTAGTATCAGCTAATTTCTCGTTAATAAACCAGGTAGTTAAAGAAAAAACTTCCCAAAAAACAGTATGGCATTACGAGAAAGCCAATTGGGATGGCCTTAACAACTTCTTTGGAAGAATTAAATGGTAGCTCCAAGCATCATCCTTATTGGTATGAGAGACTTCATCCCTTTTAGGAATAAGTCTGTTAAACCAAAGGAAGGTGGATGGTATGATCCAAACTGCTTCTAGGATTAGAGAGGTATGCTTTCGGTTTTACAAAGCAAACCCTAGCAAGGAAAACGAGCAAGAAATGATTGCAAGGCCCATCTTCAGCGAGTCAAATTCGCCTACGACCAAAAATTAAGCAAAAAATACTTCAATGTCCCAAAGGTAGTAAAAATTTCTGATCTTTCGTTAAGAGAATCAAAAATACAGCCTCGTCGTCGATTCCAACGCTCATTCATAATGATATTCCAGTTGTCAGCTCTATAGACAAGGCCAATCTGTTTATTGCGTATTTTGCACTAGCTCCACGCTTCCAGATTGTGCATTGCTGCCTCCCAGAGTATTGAACACTCTATTGGACAGATATTCATTCGTACTCGTACAGTTGCTAGAGTTTTAAACGATCTCAACACTCACAATTCCGTTGGGCCAGATGGTATTTCCCCAACAGTTTTGAAGAGGTGTTCTTCCAAGCTGGAACTACCATTGCGTAAGCTTTTCCATCTGACCAATTCTTCTGGACTCTTTCCGAGAAGTTGGAAAACAGCCTTTGTCCATCCCATCCCCAAAAAAGGCGAGCCTCAAGCTTCACTGGATTAGAAGCTATCTTTTGGACCGCTTAATTCAAGTTGTTTTGGACGGTTTCAAGTCTAAAGTTCATTACTTAAATGCTGGCGTTCCCCAGGGCTCTGTTTTGTCCCCGACACTCTTCCTCAGTTTTAAATTCTCTGCATTAATTTCGCGCGCCCGTGTCTGGCTGGCTGGCTATGTGGCTAGCTGGTCAACATCCCAGATTTTTTTTAAAATATTATACGCATGTGTGTCTCCGATGAACAAACCCTTTTTATTTACACCATTTTCTTCAAACTTTGTACGCATATTTATATCCGATAGACAACACTTCTTGGAAGTAAATTTTATACAAATTTCTTCAAATTTTATACGCATGTGTATCTCGATGGACAACACTTTTTGTAAACATTTTGGAGTTATCGGGCCCCGGTGTCGAAAGGTCCCATACAAATTTTTAAAAAATTTACCTGATTTTCATGAAATTTTAGACACATGTGTATCTCCGATCGACAACACTTTTTGTAAAAATTTGGAAGTGATCAGGCCCCGATGTCTCCCGAACAAAATTTAAAAAATGTCCCCGATTTTATTCAAATGCACATTGTGTTTCCCCGATTAGAGAATTTACACGAAAATTTTTAATTTTTATGGGATGTTTTTTATTGATGATCTCTTATCTGTGAATTCTAATCCAATTCACGCTGACGACAACACTCTCAGCTTCTCATATAAGTTTGAGCAACGTCCCTCCACTTCTCATGTGAAACTCAAACCACTACGTATGTTAAGTACTTTTCACACGCCCATAGACGAAAGTGACTGTTTCGTACGCTATAAACTAGCCTCGAAAGTAGCCCATAGCAACACTAGTTATGTTATGATATAAACGTCTTTTGTTATTTACTACAATCTCAGCGAACACATTGCGCATGAGCAAGAATTCTCTTTTGTTTGTCGTTTGTGATTTCTGCTTCTCTCTCGAATAAGCAGGAAAAAAAAGCGGTTTGGACGCGTGAAAAATTCATTTCTTTGTTATTTACTGCAGTCACAGCGAACACACATTCTCACATTTCTGCTTCTCTCTCGATTTAGCAAAAAAACCAGTTTGGACGCGTGAAAAATAGCGTACATGACTTGCAGAAAAGTGATCATCGTGCTCGTTAGACAAACCCAAAAACCCACAAAGCTTCGACCTCGCACGATAAACTCCACTTTCCTTGCTCGGAATGACCACATATTTACCGTCGCCAAAAATGCTGCGAAATGTTTAGGTTTTCTAACCAGGTGCAAGAAATATTTCACTCCGTATGACCTGGCTACTAACTACAAGGCTTTTATTTGCCCTAAACTTGAGTACAATTGTCAGATCTGGTTTGGTGCTCCTAAAACTACCTTGGATCACCTAGATAGAATAAAAAAACAACCCATAAAAATTAAAATTTTTCTTGTAAATTCTCTAATCGGGGATACACACACACACACACACACTGCGTGCTCGTTTTGTGGCAAAATCATCCACCAAATGCCGCAGCGGCAGCGAATAGCGCTTCTCAGAAAGCACAGAGCTCATACTTTGCCGTGATCTGATGCGATATAGCGATATTTAAAAATTGTATATTGGGGTCCCCAAGGGGCCGATCGGTCCAAATTTTACAAAAAGTGTTTTCCATCGAAGACACACATGTGTTTGTAATTTTGTAAAATATTTGTATGGGAGCCCCCCGACCCCGCGGCCTGAGGAGCCTCAAATTTTAATAGAAAGTGTTGTCATGGGAGATATACATGTGTGCCAAATTTTAATAAAATCGGGCTGTAGGAAGTGGGTTAAAAATTGATCGCAAGATTCCATGACACACAAATCCACAAATCCACAAGCCCACAAACCCACAAACCCACAAACCCACAAACACACGGGCAAGTGAAGTTAATATAGAGAATTTAAAAAACAGCGCGATAAAACGACGACGAAGTGACGAAAAAATAGCGAAATCAATAGATTCGCTTGAACACCGCAGGAATGTTTCCTGCTTGTCGCTGTTTTATCGCTTCTTCTACCAGCGGTGCTCAAGAGAAATAGCCAGTTGCATGCCACCTCTCCTTGAATTCAACCGCAATACACGTGCCAGTCTAAATGCTCATCAGTTTACCCTCAAGCCCATCTTAGGACGTTAAGTTCAGGGCCATTTTCTCATTGGGCCAGACGTAGTTTGCTAATCACCGCTGTGCCGGCAATCTAGTTGACGTCACAGTAGGGTTCAGATCCTATTAACGCAGATTGTGAACCAGTCCTGGCTAGTTCATCTGTAGATCCGTTGCATGCAATTCCTTGATGACCAGGCACCTATCCGAGTTTCACCCTGTTATGTCTTCCAAAGTGATTGCAGTGCATCGTAGTAGATTTTAATTAATAGACAGTCAATTAAGTTGGACGAGAGTACTTTAACTACTGCCTGGATATCTGAAAAAATATATACTCTCACGCCCTTAATGCCTTTAATAAGGTTAATCCTAGCGCCGATCTGAACGGCATGGAGTTCCGCCTGGAAAACCGTGGGACTCATCACTGTCGGTGGTGAAGTGGTTAGAACTATTGGCTCCGACTCGGAGAACACCGATGTTGCTTCCCGATTTGTGAAAAAAGCCCAAGCATTTTTATCACCGCACTGATCAACTAAATTACAATGCTGTACATGTGATATATAGTTGCCGTATACTGCTCACATGTACGGTTGAATATATGTATGAAGTAATCTATATGTAGAGCCATCAATGTGGGTTTACGAACACAATATTTTAGTTTGTGAGTACCCGGGTATGAGCTGAACTCCACTTACTACAACACTTTTCTTACTTTATCCAAATATTCCCAAGCCGTCGCTGTGCCTAGGCATTATAAGGGAGCAAATCCCTTACGGCGTTCGCTAATTATAAAAAAACTCATTTCCATTGGTATCGAGACTTGGGTGTTAGGTCCAAACACACCAGCTCCAACTGCAATGCCACCTTCGATACCGAGACTGGGAATTATTTGAAGCTTTTGAAGTTCTCGTTGTCCGTTGTCAGCCACCAAACGATGGCCGCATACGCGAAAATGGGTCTCACCATCATTGTTTTCTTCCAGTATATCATTTTGGGATTTGGACCCCAAGTTGTAACGTAAAGGCGACTACTGGCCCATATGGTACTAGTGGCGCGTTCAATGACGGACTTGATGTGAGAATTCCAGCTAAGTCGTTTATTAAGGATAACTCCGAGATATTTAAACTCACTGTAGTCTACTGAAGTGGTGCCTTTGATAGTGATAGGTCCTAGAGATTAACCAAAATTTTCTTTGTGAAAGTCATTGGAATGGTTTTGCAGGGATTGATGGATTGTCATATTCTGCTGCACCATTCTTAAAGCACCTTGCATTACACTAGAAATGGTCGTGCTGTGTTTACCACTAACAAGAATCGCCAAGTCATCTGAATATCCAATGGCGATGTAGTCTGATCTATGCAGATTGACTAGAAGATTATCGATGACTGGTGACCACAAAAGGGGAGAAAGTACTCCTCCTTGCGGTCACACACACATATACTCCTCCAAATGGAGGAAATAATATCTCAACTTTCAAGCCTGGCATTTATCATTTGGTTGGTCGATTGCTAATGGTAGCGGAGGCACCATTAAAGTGATGGAAGTTCGCCTGTAGCACCCTGATGGTGCTTATCAGTCCTCCTTAGTCTGCCGGAGTAACGGGGATTTTTTTAGGGCCCTTTCCCCTACGGCAAGCAGTCATATTACGTCAACCCAGTGGTTCATTCCTTCTTCCTTCGATTTGCGTGCCTAGTAGCGTCACTTGTAAGATGGGAGCCCGCAGCTCTAGCTGCTGCAGTTCTACTGCTAGAATAGCTGGGACAAGCATGCCCAGTGGCGCTGTTGGTCCAAAGAGCTGGACATGGGACATTTTTTTTACAATTGGTTTCAAAACCGTTGTGATTAGCATGGCCAAGGCACTGGTGATCGTGGAGGCTGTTCTCACAGTCTGTTTAGCGGAGATTTTTCCGGACCTGCCAGGACTACCTTGTCGGTGCTCTTAAGGAACAGTTTCACTTGGCTTGGTTTCACTTGGGAGGTAACTTACAATGCCTTTGCAGGTATTAAGCCTTTTTATGAAGGCGTCATCTTCCGCGAGTACGAGGTGGAGGAACGCACCTTGCTTCTTCCTCTGTGCAATTTTTCATGATTTGGCATGCAACTCGGCATTTTGTGAAGAGATTATTGCCAGAATCTTTTCTGAGAAGAGCTCCAGACCCTGTGAGAAGATCCCTAGGACGATGGGTTGTTTTCGAAAGGATTACTCCTCAACCAAAATAAAGTTCAGACCACTCTTAGCTCTAATCCTCTCAAAGGACGAGCGCCATGTATCTCATCTTTGCCCATGCGTAAAGTATATTTAAATCGTCTTCTTTAATGTGATTTCAATTTTAAGAAGCCGCCTCGTTGCTGCTGGATCTGTACCCCAACTAACGCCTTCCTCATGGAACATCATCCAGATTTAACCGAGATGATGCTACATGTATCAACGATTGTGGATGTTTCAAAATCAGAAGTGGCTGATTCCATGCGAAATTCAGATGGGGCCCGTATGCAACACCGTATGAACTCTTGGTAACATTCGGCTACTCAACAGCAGACCAAGCAGTTAAGGCCAAAATGGGGTTGGCCGTCAAGAGCTCAACAACTTCTCTGAATACAGTGGGTTGCTCAACAGCAGAAGCAGAGGTTGATGCGCTTTGAGATGCATCGGTCTCATAATTTTTTATATTTTTTCCTAAATTCTTCCACGAGATCTGGTATGCCATAGGAAGGCCAGTTGAAACCGAAAATTGCTAGGTATTTCGTGTCCGCATACTAGTGACTAAGCATGATCTTAGCCATGCATCCATCGACGTACACTGTTACAACTTGGATGAGACCCAGTCCGTTGCCTCCGGACCGCATGCTACCCTCATAGCAAGCCGGAATTGGAACAACCAAATTATGATAACCGAATTCTTATTTCTGATAGTTTCTACCGCATTTTTCTATCAGCGTTAAAACTAAGCTTTACTCCTTAGCTTTCAGCTGCTTTAAAGATGGCATAGTTTATTTGGTGAGAACTTGTAAGCAAGCCTATGTAGATAATTGTTTTTGCATTTGTGTTAGCAATGTTTCAAATACACATAAAATGGTTACAAAAAAAACCGGAGCCACTTTTCAGTTTGCCCTGTGATGTGACTACCATATAGCTCAAATAGCGGACCCACTTCATTTATCAACCAAGAGACTGAACTTTTTATTTCCTTTCAATTAAATTGCAATTCCAGTTCATTTGTAGAATAAAAATGAAGAAATTCTCCGAAGCTAATCCCAATCGGAATTTTATTTTAATAGTTCATCACTTTAGTTAAGGCAAGAGTGAATCCTGAAGATCTTAACAGTAATCGCATAATAACATAATCGTAACAACGTATGTTTGCACCAACGCATTGACTCATCTCTCATAATATTATCATCCATCCATTTATCCTTCCATCCAATTATCCACAAATGAACTATTTCCGATTAATGTTCTGTTCAAACTCAATTGCACTCGCATTAGAAAAATTGTGGAAAAAAGATGAAAATTCCTTCAATATGAAAAATTGCGAAATCGAAATTTGAAAGGATAACGATGAACATGAATAGACTCGTCCGAATAGGTATAA
Organism: Nephrocerus scutellatus; assembly: GCA_947095585.1. NCBI lineage: Eukaryota > Metazoa > Arthropoda > Insecta > Diptera > Pipunculidae > Nephrocerus > Nephrocerus scutellatus. The sequence goes on from OX352765.1 coordinate 72,879,764, forward strand.
GTGTGCTTTGCTTTACATTTAGATACATGCGGATACTTGCGAATAAAGGTAAAAATGTTTCATTCTACTCAGAGGAAATAACCCCTAATTCAATGTTGCATTATGCTTGAACAAAAGACTGTGTAACTCTTGCATGAGCTGCTGCCCGAGAAAAGAATCGAAATTAGGTAGGATGATTTTTGGGGTAGGTGGGTGGTAAATCACGGCGAAATAAAGATCAAGAAGCAAGACAAGATGGTGAAGGACATCACTGTACCTAACACATTCACATTCGCGCTTGTTGGTAACGCTGCAATAAGTTACCTTAGGGCTATCTAAGGATAAATCCACTGCTGCTTGATGCCTGACTGGCAGAGAGAATTTATAAATAAATAGTATGGGATTAGACGATAAGGACGATGATGATGATGATGTTAGTTGTCTTCCGTTGTTGGCAATGGTAGGTACTTCTGACTCCTGAGGTGGGGTAATATATTCTGGCTCAAGCGTGCCAGGACACAAAAAAAAATCCTTCCTTCCTTCCATCGCATATTGTTTGAATGTAAGTATGTACGTATTTGCGTCCAATATATTTTTGTGACTCAATGAAGCTTGAAAAGAATGTCGATTGGCCGTAAAAGATATAACCATCCATCTAAAGGGGGAAATGTTTCTGTTTCGTTTCATGTATTACAGTATCAAATTGAAGTCGGCTCAGTCTTCAGCCGTTCAAAACTAAAAGGCCGGTAAGGCAAGGATTTAAAAGACGAGGTTTTTCTCATCGAATTACGATAGCAATCAAATTAAGTTTAACTGCTAAAAGGTATAAACTTGCTATTGAATATGTACAATGCTCTTTTTTGCTTTGTAAGTAAGCATGCATGTATATACGTTAGCTGTGCAGTATTCTGAGTACTATACCTAATCGTTTCTTGTTCCGTTTAGTTAAGGTAACTTAAGTCGCATTATTTGTGAAATAAATAGACCTTTAAGTGTTTAAAACGAAAAGAGTACTTACTTGTGTGGGGAAAGATGGTAAACTCTTCTTAGAGCTTGCAAGCAAAAATGTGTCTTACTATGTAATAGCGAATTTAATGATTATATTTAGAAATTGCATATTACTTTTTTCCACAAAGTTTCTATTTTACTATCTAAACAGAACTCGGAAAAAGACGAAACATTTCTAAATAAGAAGCAGACTAAATCGTTCCTATCTTTCATTTTATGTTTTCAAAATAAATATTAATTATTGGCCAACAAGACTTCAAACTACCAAGTTAAAGGAACTATTAAGTGCAGGGGAAGATATCGGATGTCAGGTCTACAAACAGTGAAACGTACGTTCTTATTCACGAATCCAGAAAAACTATCTAATTTGGTTGATTTTTTCATAACTATAAAAATATAACTACCAAGAATGACATTTCTGATCATTCTAAAGAATCAAATTCAACTAATTGTGCAACAGCACGATTTAGAAATGGAAGAAACACTTCTTTCTGTGTGTAGGATAGAACTAAATAGCAATAACTATTTTGAATGATAAAAAACTTAAGAATAAATCAGTCAACCTAGCCAATCAACACAGAAAGCTAACAAATGTCATTTAAAAATCAACAGAAATTACCAAAAAAAAAGTCCAATCCAATTCGATTCATTGATAAGTAAAAATTAGTAGAAGCTTTTATAAAACTATCACAGTTTGTCGAACTGCGCCATAACAAGTTCGATATGGCCATCCTACAGCAAAAAAAAACCACCGAGCTGTTATCTAGAACCCGGAAGGATATTGCTAGAGTTGTGGCTATCAGCACTGGCCACTGGCCTATGGGCAGTCGTGCTGCTAAGTTGGGGATACCGCACAACAACTTCTGCAGAAATTGCAAAGATGAAAATGAGGAAGAAACTCTCAAACACTTCCTCTGCAGTTGTCCGGCCCTAGCAGGGTCAAGACACCGAATTTAAGGTAAACCATTTTTACGACCTGAAAGAGCTCTCAATTTACAAGGTCATCGACTTGATCTCATACCTGAACGCTACAGGCTGGATTTAAACCTTGTCCTTATCCATGCTACATACCTCGAGTTTTGTGGCATCAAAATGCCGCTTACTAGCGCTAATTGAGGACCTCGCAAGTACAGCGTGGTCCACCACTCTACCTACCTACCATCACATTTTGTAATTACCCAGCATTTAGATTTCAGTATGAACCAAAACATTGGAAAATAGCTTAGAGCTATGTCAACCATTCAAGCAAACAATTCTAAAGAGTTATCTCAATTTGGTCCACATTCCAGTTTTATGGAGATTAGTGAACATAGTTTTCATACCCAAAGCAGGCTCGCATATTAGTCCTAAGGATCACAGACCAATCAGTCTATCATCATTCCGGTTAAAGGCACTGGAAAGACTGATCGATATTTACATAGGCATACGCATTGACAAAAGACTCCTGTCTAAAGTTCAGCACGTGTATTGTAAAGGCAAGTCTGTAGAAACAGCTCTGCATACACTAGTATGTTCTATTGAACATTCCCTTTACTACAAGGAGTAGGTACATAATGGTAGTATTCCTAGACATTGAAGGCGCAATGTCCACACATCTTACGGATGCACTGTCTGTCGACTTTGAGGGTGGACTACTCGCTTGGCAAATTGAATAATCTTATGCTCACAAGTCGGATTATTATTTCAACAACGACACGCACAGTTGTCGTATGTCAGAAGATCTGTCTGCAGAGGAATCCCACAAGGTGGAGTCGTGAAACCCTTATATGGAAGTTAGCGTTGAATGAGCTGCTCTTACGCCTAGGAGGCTAGGGCTGCAAACGGGTAATCACTTATGCGGAAGACGTTGCTAGCGCCTACTCAATAAAGTACCCGAACACCTTAAAGGAACTCCTGCAAAATGCTCTCAACAAGCTAACTGATGGGTAGATCGCTGTGGATTAAAACTGAGCTTATCACATTCACCAGGAAATATAATGTTCCACAGCTTAACATTCTCTGATAAAGCCAGGTATTTGGGTCTTCTTCTGGACAGGAAGCTAAGCTGGAAAACAAGCATACAAGAAAGAGTTCGTAAAGCCACATTGGCGCTCTTCTCATTTAAAAAAGCCTTGGTAGCAGATGGGGTATTCAAGCCCATATAACTCATTGGCTATATACAGCAGTAATAAGACCAACTATTCTATATGGTGTTACTGTATGGTGGACTGTCTTAAATAAGAAAGTAAATCAAGACAAATTAAGCAAAGTCCAAAGATCAGCTAGTCTATGTATGATCGGAGCACTTCATACAACCCCCTCCGCCGCATTAGACAATCTGTTACAATCCTTACGCTACTCGATATTTTCGGCAAGCAAGTAGCTGCTAGCTCGGCGATTCGCCTTAACGCTATCTCCCAGTGGACTAGAAATGAAACCGGTCACTCCTCTATCCTGACAATATAGGCTGCACCACTTCTCAACTCCATTTTAACAGAATCTTCCAGGTCACTTTCCCTGCAGATCATTCTGCGAAGAAGACGCTTACCTGGAAGATGAACACATTCATTTTTACACAGACGGGTCAAAAACTGATGACGGAGTTGGCGGAGCTGTTCTATCAAAAATGTTAAATATTAGTCTCTCTTTCCGTCTTTTAGTGTTTTCCAGGTTGGAATTATGGCGATATGTGAATCCTTACCTTGGCTGAAGAGATACGTCATATCCGCTAAGGATATCCGTATATTCTTGGATAGCCAAGTTGCACTGAAATCTCTGGAATCAGTCTCTACAAACTTAAATCTAGCCCTTAACTGCCGATCATCTCTCAGGCAGATGGCGGAGGGGCTGGGTGCTGGAACACAGATACATTCCGGGTAACTATATGGCTGACGAACTCGCCAAACAAGGAACTACACTACCCATCTTACCTGAATATGTTTCTATAGTCATACCGATCGCTGCATGCTAACACATGTTAAAGCGGGATGCTAATGAAAAACATAACCGTAGGTGGTCAAACGGTACAACTTGCATAGCGACAAAGCAGATCCTTGCCAAGCTGGCTCCGAAACGCTCCAAGGGTTCTCTACAAAAAAGATCGCACATCGGTGCTATTTTAGGTGTCATCACTGGACACTGTCTCATAGGCAGCTAGACTTGGAGTCTTCTCGAATGACTTCTGCAGAAGCTGCATAGATGCAGGAGGAGGAAACCATCTTCCATCTTCTCTGTACTTGTCCAGCCCTCTTACAAAAACGTAAACTCCATATTGGAGCTTTTCTACAACGACACTTATGACCTTATCAACATTGACATTGGTAGTCTCCTACGCTTCATACGAAGTTATAATTGGTTCAATGAGTAGGTGGAGGGAATTTTTTCTGATCCCTGTGGTTTCTCAATGGACATTGGTAGTCTCCTACGCTTCATACGAAGCTCTAATTGGTTCAACGAGTAGGTGGAGGGAACTTTTTCTGATCCCTGTGGTTTCACAATGGACCATTACTAGTCTAAGTGTGTTGGTTTCAGTGACAGCCACCTAAATTCTTAAACCTAACCTAACCTAACCTAAGCCAAATATCGTGTTCGTCTTCTTCAAAAAACTATTGCCAAAAAGACTTGAATGTACAATTAAAAGAAACTGTTCAATTCTTAAGCCTTTGTCGTCTTTCTAACGAAGTTTGCCGTCAACAAAGAATCCTTGGACTGGCTTTTTATACTGTGGATCCTCGAGCTTGTTATGTAACATTATCGCTATATCGCTTCCAATTCCTTGATATTTCTTTTGCATGATCATAGTTGATCTAATCATATTCGCAGTCTTAAAAAATCCTCTTCTCTGCACGGAGTGCTTTCTGTACTTAGGGCACTAGCCTAGAATTCACATATATACATAATTGCCGCCTTGAACTTTAATGAATAGATTAAATAGAACCTTGAGACTAATAAATAATGATGAGCCTAACTTTCTAACAAAAACAAATAAAATAAAAAATCTAAAAACATGAATTATTTAAGAAATCGAAACGCAGAACATCGAAAAAACTTGTATAGCACCTCCTTTACTCGGATTGGGTACAAGGGTGATCCTTATCCTAATCCAGTAATCCAGCGAAATGTTAATACCAAAAAAAATATCAAGGCCTTAAAATTTGAATGAATTTTTATCTTATTCACTTCAGAAATAAAAACTCATAAGCAAACCGTCTGAGTACTGACGATGGAAGCAGGAAAGTGTTCCTATATGTATTACAGAAAGTGGCAATTAGATTCGATGTCATTTTAATGACCAAAAAATTTTAGCCTTTCTTTGCTAGAACTCCGCGGAAAAGCAGTTTGCAGGTTTTACTTTTTACGTTCAAACTGGCATAAGGATATGAGACGTCGTCTGTTCAAGTGACTTTTTCCTTTGATGTCTGTGACGATATTCAGAGCAAAAAAGCCACTTACTTCTTCTTCTTCGACGTAGAGAAGCCTCAATTAAAAGACTTTCTCTCCCATTCAGAGTAGAAAAAAGAGCAAAAAAAAAACATTTCGGTAGATATTGAATGTTTCCGGCTGCCAAAGGACATAGAGACGCCGCGGCGGCTACGTCAACCAGTGTTCTGCTTTAAAATCAATTCACTTTTCGCAAAACGTAACAAGTGTCTAGAAGCACAATGTGGTGCAGGACACTGGTCTTTTGGCTTTAGAAACCAAGTCTGATATATTTGAATTTCTCTTCATTTTCGTTTTCTTTGTCGCATTAATGATCTTGTGTATGCCTGTGTGTGCGCAGTTGAATAGACAAACAGACAAACAGAAAAAAGTTAAATAAACCAACTACTGCAATTGCAATATGTCTCGTGCACGAATTGATTCCTTGAGTAGTCTTTTCATATTCAATTTGGTCTTCTTCCAAGAAAACCTAAGCACACTTAAAGTCTTTCACATGATGCAGGACATATTCATTTGCACCGGAAATATTGAGTAGAGAAATTTGCCATTACAGACACACACACACACACAATAGAGAGCCAAAACGAACGATGAAGAGCCGGAGTTAAACCTGCAATAATGTGAAAGGTAGTAAAATAAATTTACTTCACCTGCATGACACTGACTACGACCCGACCAGACCTACCGCTGTGTCCGAATGAAGAAGAAACAAACAACTTTGTCCCGCAATCAGACCACTAATGTTTAACCACAGAAATTTCGCTTTGCATATATAAATAAAAGTAGGTGGTGGTGGGTGGAAGGAAAAACGAATGTACCTACCTACAACTCTTTGTTGTTGTTTTCATTTGTTTTGTTTTAAGTTTTAAAAAAACAACCCTTGGGTCATTAGCCGATGTCCTGACGTCCGACGACCAACGAGCGATAGAGTTGAATTTAATTTCGCACAACTAAAAAACGAATAATACAAACAATTTCTTGCACAACAATGGACAGGACACATTTAGTTTTACCAGATGTCTCCGTCTAGGGAGGAGTCAAAAAACACAGCTGTCAGAGATCAGTGTCTATTTGACACGGTATAAGTGGACAAAATAATAGAGATGTTCATCAACCACAATACCAACAATGAAGAGAAGAAACAGGAAAGACGCCAAAGCCACACTCAGCTATAAGTTAAAAAACCATCATGATCCCAAGTGACCACATCGTGAAGGAAAGTTTCGGTTTTATTGCTGGATATTTTTATTGCTTGAAGTATATTTAGAGCATGGCAGGGCTTCTCAAACTGTACAAAGTAGCATTTCAATGTCACAAGGTATAAAAACACATTATTGCATTTGAAATGCGACGTCAGTGGACACTAATTGGGAGATGGGTGAAAAAAGGTTTTATTTTTCATTTCACAAAATCGTTTTTATTAACTTTCTGTCTTTAACATTATTTTAGTGTTAATCGGGCTAATTCAATTTTAGAATTTATAAAATGAATTTGAAACTTGAAAATACATTTTTTTACATTAACTATTTTTTCTGAGTTTTATTATTAAAACCACAAATCTTGCATGTCGATTTTGCTCAACTTCCCATTGTCCAATGAAGTTGAAATTTTGCACATTTGCTCAATTTTTTTAGTCATGTAGACAATGCAATATTATGCTACAAATAATATGTTCCAACCATGGCATTTAGAAGCTTCATAAATTTTGCGGTATAAAATTTTGTAAGCCTATTTTGACGCACTTACCGTCATTCAATTAAATTGAAATTTCGCACTGATGTACAGTCCTGATGGGAATAAATTCTTATGATTCCACTGAGATGTTCCAATGATGAGTTCGGATGATACAAGCTTCGATACTAACTTCTTTCACAAGTTTGCTAGCTGCAAATCTGCCAACTCGACTTTCATCAATTTCCCGTTGTCCAATTGAGCTAAAAATTTACACAACCCTGTATTCTTGGTGACAATGCCAATGAAGTTTTCCGATAATGAACTTGGAATATAGAAGCTTTAAAAGTTTTTCTGTGTAACATTTTGCACGCCTATTTTGACATACTTCTCGTTATCCAATCGAACTTAAATTTCACACACATGTGCAGTAGGATGTCCCTTATATGACAATTTTTTAAATTTGAAATGCATAGCCCTTAGATTTTTTATAAATATATGTTTTGTCTTTCTAGCATGATCGCAACCCGTGCCGATCGAGCTACAAAGTAAATTAAAAATCGTATTTTGTCCTGATATTTCGGTCTGCTATAAAACTAATTAAAATGCAATAATTTAAGTGAATAAGATTTAAAATAAAATAAGATAAACATTAATCTTTATTTAAATCATAAAATAATAACAATCAGCCAGGGTAACTTCTCTTTAGTGTAGTTTTCTTACAGTCCGGATACAAATTTCTCTGTTCCTGGACACAGCGCAACAGGAACTGTTTCTGCTCTTCTTCAGCCGTAATAAGTTCGTTAAAATCTTGCATTAATTTGACAGCCTCTGACAAAATCTGAGCTTTTAACCCTGTTTAAGTTGGCAATCATTTTCATCTTAGTTTGGTTATCAACTTCATCATCAAGAACTGATAGAATGACTGTCTATTCACATAAATACCACAAGTGATTGCTGAACTTGCTTATAGACGTTTTAGAAACTGTTGTGTCAACTTTTTCGTACTCCTTTAACGCCTTCAAGAAGCACAAAACCGGGTTAGGTGCTTTAGTCGCCACTGTGCATTTGAGCCAAGGTTTAACATACAATGTGACGATAAATAAGCAAACATCTTGTAGGGACTTTTTGTGTTTCGCAATCATTCTGGATTGTGACTGAAGCAAACAAACAGGACAGATCGTTCTCGCCATCTATCGTGCCTGATGCATAGCTCCGGGGGCCTGAATTTTAATTTCTTCTCTGTATCTCCACGCAAAAACACTATGCATAGTTCAACCAATTCGCGGTAATCGTTTCTTATTAAACCTTTGTCCAGTTCTGCCTTATAAAACATCAACAAATATGTAACTGCAGCTCGAGTTGCAAAACACGAGGAACAAAATTATTTGAAAATTGATTTGTTAATTTGTTGCGGTAAGTTTTGTTGATTTTTTTAGCTTTTTCTTATTTAGCAATTTTCAACAAAGATATAGAGCATCATTTATACAAATATTGATGGCAAAGATCAAATTGAAGTCGATCATAACTAATTATTGAAGATCAGATTGAAAATCCTGACGAACAATCGTGCCTAAGGACGACGGGCATTTAACTAGTTGTTTATAAAACGGGCTATAAGAAGGTATGCGTAAAAATATATCGAACTTGAGATTTAAGGGACACCCTAATGTGCAGTATTAATTATGTTACCATACTTTTGTTCCACTGAGCTTGTCTGATTATGTACGTAAAAGATACAAGCAGCTGTATATCTTGCAACTCGATTTAAATAAATTTCACATTGTCCAATTGAGTTACAATTTTGCACAAACTTGGTGACAATAAACTTTTCTGATAGTGGACATGACAATTTTTTCTGTCTCAAATATTTGAAGTACTTTTTGATGCACCTATCATCATCCAATCGAATTGAAATTTCCTGATGACAGTATAAAGCTATGGTCTGATAATGGACCAAGGTACATATATTTATATAATTTCATATGCTTCTCGCAGGTCGATTTTGATAAAACTCGCGTTATCCAATTGAGTAGTTCTAAAAAAAATATAAGTTAAGATACTTGCAAGCAATAAAGTGAAACTAGCAAATACTAAACTTTTTTAATTTCTAATAAAAAAATTTCCCCGTGCATGTGGTTGTTTTTTTTTTGGAGGAGAATAATATTTTTGGATGTTTAAAAGATACAGTAAACAGCGAAAACAAAATAAATGTATAGTCTATGCTAAAACACTAGTGTGGATAATGCCTACTTTCGAGGGTAGATTATAGCGTAGGAAACAGTCACCGTCGTCTATGTTCGTATGAAAATGGTTTAAAGGAACCAAGACATGTTGAAATAAGACCGTTGGACTACTTTCAATGCCGGATGTTAGGACAAGATCCGCTGTTTAAACAAAATTATTACTTGCTTTACGCACTATCGATGTTTGAATTTTATAGAGTCAAGTCTACAATAGCCACTGGCTGTAAAAGAGTCGTCGGCTTAGATGGCCAGGTTGAAAACGTACATATCTATCTTAAAAATACCGAATATTATTATTATTCTTACATTCGACAAAAGCACATGGATACGTGGATTTTAAGCTGAATTTATATTATTTAATTAACAAAAATATATTGGAAAAAAATACTGGAAAACACAAATTCCCTCGTCACATATTCGGTGTAAACTGTTGTATATTCCGTTTATCCTTCCTTGTTGTTGGTGTTGGTGTTGTTATTAAAGAAAATCATGTGTGCAAAGTTTTAACAAAATCGGGTTAATTCTAAAGAAATTTATATCGGAGCCCCTTGACCCTGCGGCACGATTAGTAGCCATCGGAGATACACATGTGTGCAAAGATCGAATCAAATCGGCCTTTAGGAAGTTGTTTAAAATTCGATCGCAAAATTTGGCCAGCCAACCAGAGACAAACCAACTAATAAACACATCGGGATTCGAAGTTAGTATAGAAAATGAAAAAAGTGGCGCACCTCGAAATTTGAATTAACTTAAACATTGAATGAACTACAACGCTTTCTAGCTTAGTTTTTTTATTTAAACAAAAGATACAAATTCAAGTTAAGCGGAGAAAGAAATGAACTTAGAAATAAATGTAACAAATCAAATGAAAATGACAAAAGTCAACATTTCAAAAGTTACAAAAATTAATGGTTTTTTTGGCTTAAACTTTGGCTTTGGCTTTATTAGTGTGTTTTTCCTCCACGAGCGTCAATTAAAGCGGAAATTTTCTTGCTGGACAACATAAGCCTTAGAATACCTCTCAAATTTTCTTTTCTGTACTCCATGACGTCTATCTGATGATCGCAAATAAAACCTTAAATCTTAATATATAAAAATAAAACTTTGTCTGTATGTCTGTTCGCGCATAACTCGAAGACCGCTCATCTATTTATATATTTTATTTTATAGCTAAAACTTTCTGAAGTGGTGTGGACGATTGGGCTGGATGTTTGTAGTGTTTAGTGTGGTAATGGTGATGAGGGGGTTGACCTGGTCGGCGGCTTGACTCGAAGACCGTTTTTTTTACACATAAACTTATTATCAAGGGACAACTTATTGAATGACTTACACCACGGCAATAAAGTTGGGTATACCCTTTATTAACATTAAAATTTAAATTCCAGGCAATACTCGTGTATTTTAGCTAGTATTTATAAAATCCAATCTTTTCCCATCCAGTTTTGGTGAAATCAGACAAATTCCAGCCAACATTGTCTATGATGTACTTAAGTCTACAGCTTTCAGTCTACTTTCGTCTACATGCTAGCTAATCACTGGAGCATTTACAGCAATTTCTCTAATGGTACATAGTCTCTGTGATAGCTCAACTGCCACTTGGTGAAGATCTTGAAGGCAAAATATCGGTCGTCCCTTGAAGAATTTACTTCGAAGCTACCTGGCGAGCCTTGACGCCCGGTACACGAGTATTTCTCTATGCCTTTCCATGGCTCTTCTCTGTGTTGATAGCGATTTTTCAATCACACGAGCGGCATTTGTGGGTCCTAAACCAAAGCAAAAGAGAGCTGGCGACTTCTTTAACCCACTATAGCAGAATTTGGTAGCAGCAACCAAAGAAGAAATGAAAGAAATTTACTGACAAATAACGATGCCATGTCATTTTATGTCAATTACCTATTTCTTTTTGTTTAAATCTGTTTCTGTATTTGATACGATTGAATACAAGCACACTATTTAAATAATGTTTCATATAACTAGCAGAGGTCTTAATGGAGTTATCATTTGTGTCTTCATTAATTTCAGCATAATACTTCTGGCTCTTCTACTTCTCATCTGTTTTCCGACGAGCCCAGTTCCAGTCATAATTTCAAGCTAAAAAATGCATGCACAATTAGAAAGTCATCTCATTTCCGCATCTTAATTCATACGTTTATGCGTATCCTGTGCGTAACTTTATAAGGCTAGTCGCATATTGAGCACACCACCCCATATCCGAGGTTTTTAGGGCATACGATATTATATTTAATAACGCACTTTAACACTTTCATTTTACACACTTGCTCATTTTGGGGCATTTAGTCTAACACTGTGTGCTCTAAAAACCTCAGATACGCTATGCTATGAGGCCTGAGGGCTCCCTTGGCGTGAACTAATTATTTATTATTTGCAATATGAACTTTCCTTCGTTATGAGTGAACAAATAAATAATTTAAAAATGTAAGCAAAAAATAAAGAAAGTTTGAGAATTCCTGTTTCCCAAAGTAGAAGAATTAAGTTGCAGTGGCTTCTGTTGATGTATGCCGGGAATGTTGCCGCACAACTTCATTGTTAGTTTGACCACAGACCGCACCGGACACTGTGGATTTGTTGTGCGATGTTGTCTTTTGAAAATAATTTGCATTGTTCTACTGTGCACTGCAACTTTGGCATTAATTTGCTTAACTTTAATTCGGCTCCGTTTAGTTTCTAATTTTATCTTAAATTTAATTTCTCCCCTTTACTGTCCGTCTAACGGACACATAATGCGCGCACATACACACACATACACACAAATACTACTACCCCTATTGCACTTTAAAAATCTCATTATGCGCTCAAGTGCGCAGTGTGCAAACAGCGCAGTTGCTCATCCTCTTCGCCACTCGAACACAAAAGGTGTCGAACTGAAGAAGTATCCACCTACTGCTCGTCCTGTAATGTGAATGTAAAATCTCAACTATCTGCAAGCGCTATCCATGTTGCAATCGGTGGTGCGTAATGAATTTGCTTGCAGCGCAAGTGCAAGTGTGGAAAAATCTGTACAAACATATTCTAATCGGTGATTTACATACCTACCTACTATGTGATATTTCCGAGAAAGTCGTCTAGTCGTTGAAGTTATTCATTTTCATATCCTTCGTTCAATATGTGCACAAGCAAAAGGAAATAGCTATCTACGCCGTCGATTCTCCCACTTGACTTTATTCCATTTCGATAATTAGCAAAATGGCAGAATTAAAAGGATGGCTCTGCACTTGCTTCTGCTGGACGTTAAGTGCACTTTAGATATTCAAATGAGAGATTTTTCTGTATAGTAATATCCTTTTTGCTATGAGGGATATTTATGCAAATATCAAAAAAGGTTTATGAAGAAGATTGTGGAAGATGTAGTCGATCGTAAATTTTGTATCTCTAGAGGAATTGAGTAGATACTATTTAAGTTTTAAATTGACTGTTCAAGTATTTCCAAATCTTTTAGATTAGTCTTATTTGAAAACTAATCCTTACAAACTCCCAACTCAATGTTAAGTAGCCTAATAATAATAATAATAATATTCGGCGCGACCTAGTTTTCGACCATTTGTGTTGTGCATGTATTTTTTTGCACACAAATGGAAGGGACTTTAATGCATTATCCCAATGGCGAATTGAGAAGCTTTCCGTGACAAGTGTTACTCTCGGATATTTGTGGGACCGTGAAAAATACTTTTGGTGCTTCTGGGATTCGAACCACGAACCTCCTGCTCAGAAGACCATACACTTATCCACTAAGCCACGGCGCCCACGTCCTATTTTGGTAACAAATCTAAAATTACCGTTTGTCAAAAAAGCTGATATTGTCAACAAGCCTAAGAAAATTATGAAATATGAAATATACGAGTATTTTTTTTCTTTATTTTCTTGATTCTCTCATACAATATACAGAAGCATTTCCTAAGATATTTCTTGTTGGAAAATGTATTAAAACAGTTACATAAAGACAAAAATTCACGAAAAGTTTAATGTGAAAAAGTAATAAATTCAATGTTTTTCTGTTTTAAAAAAAATAATAAAAAATAATGAAAGTGCTATAAAAAGATACAAATTGATGTTTAATCAATATATCAATGTACATATTACTAAAGTTCATACTCGTATATTAAAACAATCTAAAATAATCCAGAGAATAACTGAAGATAAATCTTCTTAATTCAGATTTGAAGTGCGGAAAAAACAAAGTAATTGTTCTCAGCTCAAGAGGCAGTCGATTGTAGGAAGTAGGCCCATACGAAATAATGAATCGCTTCCAACCCTGGTTCTGCCAGCGGTCACATAGAGATCATTTCGGTTCCTTGTGGAATATGTATGGATATGCTTAATAAAACGCAAATTAAGTTTAAAGTATGTCATGTTATTAACGAATTTGTATATGAGTAGCAGGGAATTGAATAAACAGATTTGTTTTACATTGAAGGTATTACCGTATAGCTCTTAAGATGGGGTAAAAAAATCTGTGTTTAAAATAAGTTTTATAGTTTTGTTTTGGCAGATTTGAACTGCGTTTAATATGTAGCTATTTGCACTAAGCCATATATAAGTAATTTAAGTGGGATTAAATATGTGCATGATATATATCCCATAGAAAATTAATATTAAGGAATTATCTAACTTCTCTAAATACGAATAGTTAAACCGACACACTTAGAACAGTAATGGTCCATTGTAATACCACACGGATAAGTACAGAGAAGATGGACGATGGTCTCCTCCTCCTCATTGATGCAGCTTCTGTATAAGTCTTTCGAGAAGACTCCAAGTATTGCTGCATGCCTGCCTATGAAACAGTGTCCAGTGATGACACCTAGAATAGCATCGATGTGCGATCTTTTTTTAAAGATCAAACACTTGGAACGTTTCGGATCCAGCTTAAGCCAGATCTGCTTTGTCGCTATGCAAGTTGTACCGTTTGACCACCTACAGTTAGTTTTTACATTAGCATCCCGCTATAACAAGAGTTTGCATGTAGCGATTGATATGCCTAGAGAATCATATTCAGTGCACCTTGGCTATCCGAGAATATACGGATATCCTTAGCGGATATGCCGTTTCTCTTTAACCAAGACAAGGCTTCACTGATCGCCATAATTTCAGCCTGGAAAACAGTGATTTGGAAAACGGAAAGAGAGGCTAAGATTTAGTTTTTTTTGAAAAAACACCTCCGCCTACTCCGTCATCAGTTTTTGACCCGTCTGTGTAAAACGGAATGTGTTCATCTTCCAAGTAAGCGTCTTTAAATATGAATTGGGTAATTTTTTTTTTTTGATAACATATCTTCAAGATTAGAGTCCCAATTATCTTGATTGAGCTTAAAGCAATCATAAATAAATAGGTTGAAAAGGCAGGGGCAGAGGATAGATCCTTGTGGTACACCCGATATGCAAGTAAGAAAAGTGCGCTATTCAGTATCAATACAGACACATTTTTCTCTAATCTCGAGATAAGTCCTATAGAATTGTAAGTCTTTTGAAGAAAGACCAATAATATCGGAATGGAGTGATTGATACTATCAAAAGCTTTACGAAGGTCAATAAAGAGTGCTGAGACGACCTTATTTAGTTGACCCTGTATGGTTGTAGTTAGATGCACGCATGCAAATGTAGTACTTGAGTTATTTATAAAGCCATATTGCTTGATACTAATTATGTTATTAGAGGGGAAAAAATGATTAAGTAATTTACTAACATTAAATAAAATAGAAATAGGTCTATAATTTCCGGGATCTCATTTGTCGCTTTTTTAAAGACTTAAAGAATCCAATAAAATCTTGACTTATTCAACAAAGGAAGGTCAGGCGGACGCCTAAAAAGTCTCGCTATATTTTTGGTGATAAAAAACAAGAAACACAAAAATGACAGCAAAATATTTTAGAAAAAAAGCTATAAATTTCAAAGCGTATCGAATGAAATGATCGTACATACCAATGCTTCAATGGTACTCATGGTATGAGTTAACACATTTTTAACAGTTAGAATCACAAGTGAGTATGAATCAGCGGGATATGGAAATACTAAAAAATTTCATACAAATTTCTGCGATTATTTAAAATTTTGAGTGACGACGTTGACGATGACGATGACGATGGCTATGATGATGCAATGGCGATAAAATAAATTTGCATATGAATTGGGAATTAGGTACACTTTACATATCGTCTGTACTTCGGACGAACGAACGGAGCGTGTCTATTCGCATATGAAGGATAAGCAAAGTTTAAATTGGTGTTGGTGTTTATGCTTACGACGGAGCAAGAACTCATTCCTGCTTGCTTCATGACCCCATCAGCACACACTCACACACAACCAGCCTTTAGGTGAAAATGACAAGTTGATAAACTCATTCCATGATATTTAAAAATGGAAAAAAATTAAACCTTCGAAATTAAGTTAAAACTGAAACTTTACAGTTTATCAATCAATTAGCTACATTCGGAAGTCTTTGGCTACTTTGGCCTTTTCGATAGATAGCTTAAGTTTTGAAAGCATAACTACAACAATTTTCGGTAAATTTTCTATATCTTTTAGTAGCTATGGACGAGACAATCGACATATTGTTTAGAGCGTTACAATAGACAACTATAATGTTGAGGTAGTTGGGAACTATATCTATATATTGTTACGAAAATTAATTAGTAGCGCATATAATGGAATTAGAATAATAAGATAAATCGCAATGTAAATACTGCATACTAAAAATAAGCACTTTTGTGTTGCATACTTTTAGGCTCTAACAGTATTAGATTATTTGAAATGTTACCGCCTGCAAGTTTGAATCATTGTGTACTGGTCAAACAAGTAGTCAAACCGGCTTGTGCGGTTTGCCCGGTTTTTTTTAAAGAACATGATTGAACATGAAGTCTATTTTTAGAAGATGACTCATTAAATATAAGTGTCGTTAGTTGTAAATAAGGGAATAAGGGTACAATTTTCTGGATATTTTTGTCTGCAATATTAGAAGTTTCTGAATGCTTATGATTGAGTATAAATAGAGGCGTTAAGCCGAAGTAAGATGGATTAGTTAACTAGATTTTAACCAGTGAAGTTGTAAAAGTTCTTGTAAAGTAATACTGCTATCTCCTAAGTGAATTATTGTAAAGTACAAGTATTAAGTGTTTTTGTCACCAATATAAATTGTGAACTTGTGTTAATTTTATTGTTGTTCATTAAAGTTATAATTTGTAAATTAATAAACTTGTGTTGTGTTTTATTTGCAAAATCCTTTACGAACTCGAAAGCCTGAATTTCGTAACAATATCTATCTAGGTTCAGATGTTTATCTGATGAGGCCTATGGTTACCTTATACTGTAGCTCCCCAAAAGTAAGATAGTAATTAAGTTTACACTCTGCAATGTTGACATTTCTGTCCATCGGAGACTTGTTGGTTTTAATAGCATTCTCCATGTCATGTGTCCATCCGCGGCTCCAACGCAATGGCGACGATGCCTTAATAAAATTGAAAAGTCCGCTGAGAAGCATTGAGGGTCAAATATGTAGTTTATAATGTTAATAAATCGTATGCTAAACACCAGACAAACTATATCTGACTGGTGGAAGTGCGGTCAAACCTCCACGTGGTGGCCGCTGGTAATTTTCTTCCAGTACAGGAAAAGCGAAATGATCGGGCTAGTCCCTTCAAAGTAAGGTTGGCGCGAGGCCAATAATCTGGCCAATAAATGGAACCCAAAATCAGCCTCGGATACACTGATGAACGACGACGATAACGAAAACGGCTACACGATTTAAGAATTTTCTCATGGAACGTACGCTCACTGTATAGAGCTCGAGCTGCACAGCAGCTAGCCGATAACCTGTCCAAATATAATGCTGATTTAACAGCAATTCTGGAGATGCGATGGACGGGGAATGGTGTCTTACAAAAATCAGAATGTGACATATATTACAGCTGACATGCATCTGGGGGATATGAAAGCCAAAATAGGTAGAGAGTCAGTATTCAGGCAGTATATTGGCACACATAGAACACTAATGTCAATGGACAACGAGTCATAGAGATGGCAGCAAGCAATAATTTGGTCGTTGCGAGTACAAGGTTTGCGCGTAAAAATATCCACAAAGCCACCTGCGTATCTCCTGATGAAGCCACTCGCAACCAAATAGACCATGTGTTGATAGACCGCCGCCACTACCCGAATCTGACGACGGTACGAACGTATTTACACCCTTAGTCAGGTGATGGAAAAATTTCTAGAGTTTTAAAACTCACTACACTATCTTTTAATAGACTTTAAAGCCGCCTATGATAGCATAGCCAGAGTAGAACTTTATAAAGCCATGAAAGAATTCGGCATCCCAAATAAACTGACACGACTATGTAGATTGACCATGACCAATGTTATTATCCAAGTAAAAATATCCGGATATCACGATATTGACATAGTTGGTAGAAACCAAAGAGCTGTACAGGAAGCTTTCATCCAGATCGAGCAGGCGGCACGAAATCTGGGTAGAGCAAAACAAAGTACAGGGTGGCCACGTCTGCGAGTAGAAGATCTACCATTGGTCCCTCAATTCAAATAGTGGAGCGCTAATTCGAAGTAGTGCAATCCTGTAACTATTTCGGGTCAACTGTAGCAGCCGATAACAGCATGGAACCAGAAATAAGCGCACAGTTGCTTGAAGCCAACAAAGCCTACTATAGTCTGTCTCTGACTCTTCAAATCCAGGAATTTAACCATAACATCCAAGGTGCTGGTATATAAGACAATTATCATACCAGTACTTACAAATGGAGACTTGGGTGCTTAGCAAAAACAATTCTGACCTCTTTGCCGCGTTCGAGAGAAAAGTCTTATGGAGAATTGTTGGCCCCGCATGTGAGGAAGGACGATTCCGGAGACTTTATAATGATCAGGTCTACGAGCGTTACCGCGATGTCGACATCGTGAAGAAAATTAAGCTCGGTAGGCTCCGGTGGGCAGGACACCTAGCTCCTGCTCGGAAAGTCCTTTGCGGTAGGAGTTATGGAACACGACAGTGAGGCTGAGTAGCCTACGCTGGAAGGATGGCGTAGACCAAGGCGTTAAGAGTTTAGGATGATTGGATGACATCGGCTCGTTTTCGTGTTTCCACTATGCGGACGCAGACGTTTGGCGCCATCTATAATTAGTTTCGGTTTAGTCCGTATAACAGTACATTGTTTTCGCATTTTAAATGCATTGAAAATTAAAGTAGAGCGGTAAGATAGATTTTTAATTCAATTTCCCGGTAGGTGGGTTGATTAAACAACAGTCACAACAATGCGAAAACGTAAAAAAATGCAATGAAAATGTGACTTAGTTTAAATTTTTTTCAGCCGCTGGCAGCTTTGACATTTTTGCATTGACGACTGAAAGAAACACTGAAAGGCTTTGATTGGCAGAGGGCTGCTAGTTATCTCTTTAAAAAAAAACTTGCTATCTCGTCTATCCGCAGCTTCTTTTCAATTAACTTAAAATGAGAAAAAAGTTAGTGTCATACGGGCTTTTGAGACCGCCAGCTAGACTCGCGCAGATAAAAAGTAAAAAATTTCGGTCTATTTCGGTCAAAACACTTCCATGCTAACTTTCTTGCTTTTCACACCTGATCATTAATATCTCTGTCACTTGGCGTTGTAACAGCTCAAACATTCCACTAATATCTTTTTAGCAGGAATAACTACTCCAGGAAACAAGCTACTATACTGTTAATCTCCCCGACAAATATCTCCATTGGCGGTCGTTTATTCATTTAACTTTTAAACTTTGCATAAATTTTGCAAAAAGTTTCAATTAAAACCACAGCCATGCAACTGACAAAAGCTAAGAATTGAAAAAAAGGGTGGTGCCCAAGGGCACTGACGCAGCTACCACCACCACACCAAAAATACACACATGCATGGCGTGCATCGAAATGTGTTGACGGGTATCTACGAGTGGTCGTCCTAACGGTGATAGATTTGCTGGGCTTCGTAGATTAACACAAAGTATCACACCCATCACCCATCAGGCAGGGTCTGTCCTAGACCGCAGAGTGTATGCAAGATTTTCTTTGTTATCCTAACTGATTATCTATACCACTAGTGGGTGTTTACCCATTTACAGACACACATATTACCATACTGTATTAACTGTATTATCATTCATTTGCATTGTTTTCTTTGAATTAGGATGATGGTGAATATTAAATGAGCGAACGCTTTGGGTTTTAAACGATACCATGTACTCGTGTTCGTTTTGGCTGGAGGCAGAGCGCGGTTTTGTTGACACACCCAGGAATTCAGGGTGAAGCGATAAATCAATACCAATTCGCGAAGTCTCGTATTTTGCGACATAAACGCACAAGACGATGGGTAAAAAATTATCCAACAAATATTAGAAGAATATTATTTCGTCTTGTCTAGCAGACGACTGACTGTCATGTTAGCCGAAGCGGTGCGGACAGACTTACAAAATGTCGACTGACATCATGACATGAAGTTGAGAGATTTATTGCCGATGTGGTTTGTTATACAGTCATTAACCCATTAAGTATCAATTTTTGTTTGATATATAATATCAGGAAATTTTTTTACGGAATTTCAGCAGATTTAGTGTATTGTTATTTATTTATTACTTACAATAGTACTTAAGACTTCTAATCTATATATTTATAAAACACAAATAATGTTTCTATCTATGCCCGTTATAGACTTTAAACCGATCCAACCGATGTGTCCCAAACCGGTTTCATTTGAAAGGCAATAATGTGAAGATGGTTTTAGAAGCACCAAAACAATGCATGAGGCACATTCGCTCCATTCATGAAGTCAAGTTTCGACTTTTCCAATACAAAAATTTTCAACCTCATCAAAGGGTGGCGTTACTCGCAAATGAATTAAAAACATTAGTGTGAAGTTGGCGCATAATACAGACTGTCAACACAAAAAATTATGATCTGTCATTCTCACCGGAATCTTTTATTATTTGTGGTTATCGCGTCGATCATGTCAAATAATCGAATTAGAAAATATTAAAAACCTCATAAATAGTAAAAAAAATTTGTTTTCGTGAAATTTGGTGGTGATTTGGGGCATTTTTTGCAATTGTTTGCAAAAATTATCTATACACATATAAAAAATAAAAAATATTAGTTATTAAAAATGCCACCGAAAAGAGCTGTAATTGTTAGAAATACAGCAGATGCGAAACGAAAAAAAGACGAAAGAGCAGCCCAAACGGCCAAACAACGTGAAGTGCGTTTGGAGTCAAACCGGATGAGAGATCAGCAGTCAAGATCAACCGAAACACCCTTTTTTAAAAAAAAATCTATAATCTAAGTACTATTGTTAGTAATAAATAAGTAACTTACTTCTTAACTTCTATATTAGTATTAACAAGTAATTTAATCTAAGTGGGATTTCACTACTTTCTTTAAAAGATAATATTTGCTTAAATCCAACAATAAACATTATTTTATTTTGCTGTATACAACTTCTATAACTTACTAGAATAAAGAAAAAAAATTAAAAATTCTTCTACAATATCTTATAAATAAAAACTTACTTTTACTTAAAAGGTACTTTTTCTACTGGGATTTTTTTGACATGTCACGCGTGACTACTGTCAAACTAAATACATAAATTTATTCAGTGTTCATTGACATTACATCATGGAAAGACTAACGCCTCAACAACGTTAACAAATCGTGCAATTGTATTACGAAAATCGACGAAGATCTGTGTTTTGGGACCCGAATTTTGTCAGCGATGAGGCCCATTATTTGCTTAATGGCTTCGTCAATAAGCAAAATTGGCGTATTTGGGTTGAAGTGCAACCCTAAGCCATTCACGAACTGCCTTTACATGTTACATCTATTGAAAACTACCGTTTAGACGAGGCTGGCGCCAATGAATGGCGAACGCTATCGCACCATGATAAACGACTTTCTGATGCCGGAAATTGAAGTCCGTAATCTCCACGACATTTGGTTCCAACAAGACGGCGCTACATCCCATACAGCCCGTAACACAATGGATTTACTGCGTCCTCGTTTCGGTGAGCAATTGATCTCTCGTTTCGGACCGGTGGATTGGCCACCAAGATCGTGTGATATCACACCTTTGGACTTTTTTGTGGGGGTATGTAAAGTCTAAATGTTTTGTGGATAAACCAGCTACGATTGAGGCATTGGAAGCCAACATTACTCAAGTTATTCGCGATATACCGACCGAAGTCCTCAAAATTTGTGTTTACGGATGGCCGAATTACGGCGCAGTTGCGGTCAACATTTGAAAGGGATTATCTTCAACAAATAAATGTCATGAATGGTTCTAAGCAAAAATAATAAAGATTGCCCAATCAATTTGAATTTTTGTTGTCTTATTTCAATTTAAAATCCGATACCTCTAAATTATTCACCCTTTCCTAATTAAATCTACCTACAAATAAAATCGTCAAAAACTTAAAAAACTAAATCCTTGCAAGAGTTGCAGTTATGTCTGTCTTCGAAGGCAGCTCGTAAAGATACCTGTCCCCCAACTACCTCTCAGTAGGGCTAAGTGTCGGACACACTCCAGTCCAGCCAACAGTATTTTTTTTATTGAATCGCCTTCTGTCTACCCTGTCTCTTTCAGGCACGCTACGACAGTATCTCCAGATAATATTTCCATCCCCATTAAGCAATGAGGAATGCGGGATTCTTTTGTGTGTTGCCTTCCTAGCAACATGGTACATAACAGGTACGTTGCACGAGTCTGACAAGAGACTCAATGCGTCCAGATACAGGAATGTCTCAGATGGAATAAATCCACTCTCCAATGTATTTCTGAAATACCCTGGTTTAGGATAAAATGCTCCCGAAATTAAGTCATTTTCGATAAAGGCTGACCGAGCGAAATGGTTCCTAGTAAGATAAATGACGTTGTCAATTCTTGATACTCCGGAAGCATCCAGGAGTTTTTTGTTCGACACATAATGCCTATACTCAGAATGTTCGCTCCTGTACATATGCATACATGCTCTAAGACATTTCCTCTCAAAGGCACGAAGTTTTTCCAAATACGATGGGCTGATGTTCCACAATATTGGACACGCGTACGTAAGAATTGGTCGAATAAATGCCTGGTAGCAAACAATCTTCACTTCACTTCTCAGATTTCTTGAAAGGAAACGCTTTTTAGCGACATTAATGCCGCCCTTACTTTTTCCAAAGCGATATTTACATGTTCATTGTAGTAAATAAATTTATCCAGATGAACACCCAAATAGCGCACAATATCCATCGATGGAACCTGAAGACCATTTGCACCCGATATCCGAAAATTCTTCCAATTATGTCGTAGGTCGTGATTTCCTCGCTTAAGAGGGCGGCCAAACAGTATAACTTCGCATTTTGAATAGCTTATATTAAGTTTCCATGTTACCCAGTATGTCCGAAATTCGTCAAATTTGCTTTTCAGCTTTCTTTGAATCTCTTCAATTATCGAGCAGTGTGCATAGAGTACAATATCGCCAGCATAAGCAAGGGACACATCCATATCCCTAAGTACTTCGGAAATATATATGATTGGTGCCGTTACTGTACCTTGTGGCAGACCATTAGTGATATTGAATGTTTTATTTGTCGTATTTTCTCTATCCGTTATAATAAATTTCCTTCCATATATCATTGATATAATCATTTTTGTTAAATGATTTGGGAACCCATATCGTATAATTTTATACACCAGCGCGAAACACCGAAACACCCGAACTGAAATGTGATTGGAGTCAAAGGCTCAAGACCAATCGCTAAGTGTTGCTGGTTTGAACTTAGAAAATGCCTGTTTTTCCAAAGTTGGAACGTCAAAAAAAAAATTTCTAGCCTAATATCCGCTAGTTATTAAATAAATGACTTAAAAACAAAAAAGCGTCTTCCAGTTAAAGTACATATTCTGACTCATTATTGTAACCAGTTTTTTTTTCTTATTTCTAATTAGAGATTTTCTCAATAAAACACTCGTCATACAACCTTGTGCATTGTGGGTTAATTATTGACAAAACCTGCTTAGTGAAGTTTAATCAAAGAACGTGCAGCAAAATCTACGACAATCGCCATTGTTCCGATTGAAAATGCGACGGTAAGACGTTGTCGCAACGCAAACAATTTGTGTATGAATTTCTAAAAACACATGTTCTTGTGACATCCGTCTACTACACCATACTCATACATGGAACAACGTAAAAACTTTTGTAAATTTTTTCGGACTGCGTTTAAAGCGGCCGAACCGTCGCGTTGTTACCGAAAAACATACGTCAAAGTGTAAAATTTATGACGCCTTCATTAGGGAGTAAAACGCAAACAATACGCGCAAATGGGAGTGATGGGAGTTGTGAAAAAGTGTGTGGCAGTCAGCCTAGAACTTGCTTTACCGTTTTGTCCTTGCAGTCTGATTATGTTGATGATGATGACTACCTGCCGCCTGCTTGCCGCTTGTCTTTCTTCCAGCACTGCCAAAAGTTTCGTTTCGTCCTGCTGTTGTTTCGCAGTATATTTTAAAGCGCAGAAAAAATTTCTTCCGACTGAATGAATGTTTATCGGTATGTACATGTATGCCGTATACCATAATTAAAGGCCATTAATCACAGCCTTATCCAGTGTGATTGTGAATTTTGACCTCTGCAACGTCAACCAACAGAATGTAAATGAAACGGTGTAGCAGGAGAGAAAATATTGTAGTCCGCCTAGTTACTCACTCACACCATTACGTTACATCCTCGGGAATAACATTAACACTCTTTAAACTTCGATAACGTCGTTGAGAATGGGTAGAATTTGCCACTGAAACAATACGTTCGTTGGTCCAGCTGGATGTTTCTCGTTACTCCTGATGTTGCAGATAAACCACCACTTAAAAATCATTTGGGTTTTTTTTCAATGGCACATTTCCTTCTATTCATGAATCATGCACAGGGTGATTATGCCTATATACTATATACGCATAAGAATTTAAAGCCCTCCGACATAAATAATCCTCTAAAGCAAAATAAAAAAATTTTGGATAAAAAAATCAAAACAAAATTTGAATATTTTTGGAAAAAAAATCTTTTTTTTCTTCAGGAGCGGTGATCATCATCATCATATTTGGCTCTACAACCGGGGTTCGGTCACGGCCCACAAAAAGTCTCTACATCTGTCCCGACATTGAGCCGATGTCATCCAGTTTTGCATTCCTAAACTCTGGGCGTCCTAGTCTACGCCATCCTTCCAGAGTAGGCTTGGCCGGCCTCGCTGTCGTGCTCCATAAATCCTACCGCAAATTACTTTCCGAGCATGATCCTCTTTGCTCATGCGATCTAGGTATTCTGCCCACCGGAGCCTTCCGAGCTTAATTCTCTTCATGATGTCGACATCGCGGTAACGCTTGTAGATCTCATCGTTATAGAGTCTCCGGAATCGTACTTCCTCACATCTTCTTTTTGTATTTCCTTTACTCCACGGGGGAGTATAGGGCTTCTACAAATGCCCGCCAACGAACTCGAATTACCGCCTGAGGTTTCAAGAGACACCACTCGGTCACCTGGGATCTTGCTTCTTCCGCTCTTGTCCTTTTCCATGTCTTGCTAGGACGGCCAGCTCGGCGACTTTCTTGTGGATTCCAGTCGAGCGCTAGTTTCGTAATATCGTCCGCTGGCTTTCTCAAAGTGTGGCCAATCCAGCTGCATTTTCGTCGCCTGATGGTGATCGCGATTTCTTCCTGCTGCGTTACTCTCCACAAGTCTCGATTGGTGATAATGTCTGGCTATCTTATTCTCAGTATCCTCCTCAAGCACTTTCCACGTTTCGCAGCCATACAAGAGCTCTGAGAGAACGTTATATCTGCAGATCCTTTAGCTCCTTTATGATGTTAATGAGTTTTTCCGGAACACCATAGCTGGACAAAATCTGCCACATCTAACGCATTTCTTGGGGAGTTTGACTATTAAGCCTTCTTTTAATGACGGTGGAATGGTTTTAGATTCCCATATACCTTGATATATCTCATGCAATGTTTGCGTAGTTAACTCGACGTCGACTTGAAGGAGTACTGCGTAGATGTTGTCCTTGCTTGCTGCTTTACCTGATTGCAGTGAACGAATTGTTGTATTTATCTCATCCAACGAAGGAGTAGCGACGCTGATGCTAACTAGCCTATTAGGGTGCATATGTGGATTGATGGACGTGCCTGGCGAAATACAATTCAAAACATTCTTAAAATGTTCTGTCCAGCGGGTTAAATGTTGTTCCTCCATAAGGATCAAATAGCCGTTTATTGCCTTAGCAGGGTAATTGATGTGGTGTTTCTTGTTGGCGAGCTTACGAGCGAGTTGGTAGACAATGCTGTATTGTCCACTTGCTGTGTTTGTGTTGCGATGTCGCTTAGCCATGCTCGTTTGTCGTTCCTAGCTGAACAGTCAACTTGCCGATCCAGATCCCTATACTTCCGCGCTAATGCGCTTCGCACGGGACCCGAGGCCGCATTTAACTCTACTTTGATGGATTTGCGTTAATGAATGGTGTTCCATGTGCTATCTAACATCCATTTTTTTTCTAGTTATGTGAAGATAAACTAAAATGGTTGAGACTGCTTCCGTATACGCATTTACTGTTTTCTCCAATTTAGACTCTAGGGTTTGGGGCATGTATCTCAGAGAGAGACTGTTGTATGCGGGATACATGTTGCAGTTTCACATCTGGGTCTTTCAGTGCTGCTACAGCGGGCTTTCTCGTTGTTTGACTTCGTGTGGTTAAGCTTCAATAGCACACTGCCAACCACAAGATGGTGGTCGCTGTAGCCGTCGGCTGCTCTTCGGGTTCTAATGTCCAGCAACGATGCGGCTTGTACATGTACATGTACATGTGATCAGGAGAGGTCCAGGTGGCTTTGTGGATGTTTTGTGGGGAAAAATTGTGCCTCCAATGATAAGGTTGCGATCAGAACATAGATCAGCAAACCTTTCACCGTGGTCATTCATAGAACTAAGGCCGTGGTTTCCCATGACATGTTCCCAATCACTGTTGTCGCTGCCTACCTTTACGTTAAGGTCACCCATCAAAATAACGTTTTCACTCTTCCGTAGCTGATCTTCTCGCGGCTTTAGAGAGTAGAAATCCCCACTCCATTCGCATGGTGTTCTCCTGCAGGCTTACCTGAAAAATTTAGAAACTCGCCGGGAGATTTTCGTTTTTCCCCTACTCCAGGCCATCTTACCTCACTAAGACCAAGAATCCCTAGATGGTATTTACGAAATTATTTTGTTAATTGTGCAAGCGTTGTTGTCTTGACGAGCGTGTGAATGTTTCAAGTTCCAAATCGTGTCCTTTTCCGTGGGCCAAAGGTCATTGTTGATAAATTCGATATGTATCCGAGGCTTGTATTGGTTTCAGGAATCAATTAATTCAGTTGAGTGGAGTTGAGGCAAGTCCCCTTCTTATTTATTCCCGACCCAAACTAATACAAATACGATTGGGTACCGAAATCGTTCACTTGATTTGGCCGAGTTTCCAGTGACGCGACGTGGACGTGGACGTTGCGATGCGACAGGCTTAGGACATGACTGTCTATAATCGGCTAAGAGGTCAGAATGCTTTTTGCTAAGCACCCAAGTCTCGCATCCATATGTAAGTACTGGTATTACCATTGTCTTATATACTAGCAGCTTGGATGTTATGGTTAGGCTCGGAGCGGTGATTGCCGCGACACTTTTTGGATCGATTTTTTGGTTTGGTTCTCTTTGGATCGTCACTTATGACCTCCACATTATAAGAGTGATTATAAAATGAGAAAATTAATTAAAATAAAGAATATGTGTCATATTTATGATGACCTTAAACGACCTATTATAATAATCCAAATCTATATAAAATGGTTTTTGAATTATGGAAAGATTGTAGGATGATTAATGGAATGTTGTTAGAATGCTTATACTCTCTGTACTCTGCTTTGGCAATAGTATTTTAAAGATTACCATTGAAAATAATAAAGTCCGCAGAGTAAACACTTAAGTAGACGTCGAGAATTTGTATACCAAACTTAGAGTTTAGGAGTAAAATGTACAACTGTAAATATTTATAAAAAGAAAATAAAAGCAAATGTTGGAAGAGTATTTTAAAGAAACCGATAAAAAGCATTATGATGTTTAAAAGCAATTTGTTAAAACTGATCAAAGAGATGACAACAAAATAGTCTTACGTCTTACATACTTAAAGTTAAGAAAATGAAAAAAAAGTATTACAAATATAGGTAAGCTAGAATAGAAAAAATACTGGGCTGATTTGGATGAGTCTATTGTAATTTAATATTTATATCGATTCATATATACTTATAAAGTAAATTTAAAAAATTCAAGCGTTTAACTTAAAAACGGAATGCCCTATTTCTTCGAAAAGAACATTTTATAAAGCATAATAATGGCAGCATGGAGCAATTACATAAATATATCACACATACATTGCATGTTTATATAAGAACAAAAATGAAATTTCTCATTTTGCAATTAAATTTAAACTGAACGGGCGGAATTCGGTTGGTGCCTGCGCGATCTGGTTAGAGAAATTCGGAAAAAAACACACACACAAAAAACCCAAACCGTAACTATGTAGTTTTTCTCTTCTCCTTTCCGCCTGATTTTTGGAAAGTTTTTTTAACCCACAGATTATCTTTCGAATGAATGAATGAAGCGATAGACATTTTTTCCAGCCGGTATGCGAGTGTATCCAAGCTAGTAGGACGGTTAGAGTGGTAAAAAAAGATCGATAGCTTGCTCCAAATTACCCACCGAATATATTGGTCCTTTTAAATTTATTTCCTTTTTTAACCTTTTTGACGCGCGAGAGGACATTTGAATTTATTCGAGACGATGATGTCAAAATACAACGATTGATTAGAGGAGAAAACACGCTGGACGCAATACATAGATATGAATGCAGCATGACTCTGGCTTGTTTCATGGAGGACATGAAGGATTTTTTTCTAAATCTTGTATCATTTTTGGCACAAAAATGTATTTGACACACTTGGCACATGCCATGGCTGTCCGACTGAGAGGAATTGACAAAAGTAAAAGAAATTAATTATACGTTTTACCGCAACAAATTGAACAAATTCTCTACTGGACTAAAGAGTATGCACCTGGATGTTCCAGCCACGCCTTAACCTCTGTATAGCTTCATACGGCGAAATCCTTACCATAATGTATAACTTGAACCCTGGAAATTCCTCTAGCTTATTCCTATCGTTTTGAATATCTTCTCTACCACTCGGCGCCATATATATCTAGGCTACTTGGAGCCTTACTCTCTTGCCAGATTGGGTGAGTGGATTCAATTGCGAAGCAACTCATTTTTCTTCTCGCTTCAAGCTTAGTGTATAACTGCATGGCTGATGAGCAAGAGGTTCGTAGTTCGAATCCCAGTAACACCAAAAAAGTATTCTTCATGTTGTCTCACCTCTCGCGAACGTCTGACAAACGTCCGAGAGTAATAACTTGTCACGGAAAGCTTCTCAATTCGCCATTTGGACACGGCATTAAATTGTAGGTCCCTTCGATTTGTGTGAAAAAATATAGTTAGGCCTCAGACCGCAACGGTCTGTCGCGCCAAAATATTATTATTATAAGAGGAACACCGCAAGGAGGTGTATTATGCAACATAGTGTTCAATGAATTCCTGTTGAAACTGGAAAGAGAATGGATAGAAGTTATAGCGTATGCTGATGATGTAGCGTTAGCTGTCTCAGGAAAAGGTTTCGTATTTTATTTATTTATTTGACTTGTTAAAATTAAATATATATTTTATTATATTAAACCAGTTCTTTTCTGCTTCGCAGTGGTGATTCTGTCTGAGGGAGTTTCTGCTTATTTACTTATTATTCATTTATTTATATATTTATTTATTTTTTTATTTTTTTATTTTTTATTTATTTAATTACTTATATATTTATTTATTTATGTATTTAACTGATCGTTTTTTCCAATCTAGTCTTATAATCTTAAGATTATTTATTAGTGTCACATAATAATATACTTAAGCACACTATTTAGATTGGAGGTTTTTTCTATAGCTTTTTCCTTAAAATTACTATTTCTTCAATAGCATATATTTAGATTCCTTTATAATTTCTCAGTAGTAAGGCATATATATATACCATATGTCTGTTAATTGTGCGACTTCATGACTTCATTGTCTATATCTGAAAAGCCTTAAATATCCTTGGAGGAAGAATTTATAAATTTGCAGCATTAAACAAAAGAATAGAGGAAGCCTGTCAAAGCAAACCTCAACCTAAGATGTAATGCTAAATCTTTCTGAACAATTGTTGTAGCAAGCAACACCAATATATCGCCATTTAACACGCTTTATACCTTAATTGTCCCTCTGTTTAGCAATATTTTCATTTCACCTTCTTTTCATCCCATTAATCCCGCTCTTGTACTCAATTACTCCGCCATAAATCTCATTGGAACATGTCGTTATGAAGTTTGCGTGTACTTGATCCAACCACCCATCATCTGGACATTCGGCTCTTAAATAATTTATGTAATTTTAACCAATAATCAACGTTATTTAAAACTTTTGATTAAATTTGCGCTTTCCTTTCAGCTTCGGACTGAAAAGCATGCTGCACAATTTGGTTACTGAATGTGGCAACATGATGTTGAGACAAATTGATTTCCACACCGTTCCCGCCCCCACCCTATTCTTAGCGCTGACCGTTTATAAGCATATTATTCCGTGAGAGCACGTGTGCAATATGGCACGGCTATCCATTTGACACTGCAATTAATCATCGCAATTTAAATTTATCCTCTTCCGCCGTACTACCTTCTATACTATACTGCGATCGCGACCGACCGAAAACCACACACACACACACGCACATGTACATGTACATATTTGTAATTTTATTCATATGCCCAGCTTCTGAACACCTATCTACGTCCTTCAGCCGGAATAATGGAGTAAAATTTTTGGACATCACAGCATAACAGTGACCATATTACAGAGCAGAAAGTGTTATGAGCAACTACCACTCCATACCAAATGTATACCACACGAGCAAGTTCTGAAAAAGGCCATTACTTTTGTCAAATTGTTAACCGCTTTAATTGTTGGTAACAGCTCTGTATGACTTTTGGAGTGCTGCATATTATGCATCTCCTCTGTAATGAATCTTAAATGGTAGCATTCGTATTGGAACCTTAAAAAACTCAACTTGACCATAATACATAAGCATCGTCAGCTTACTCCTTTTTTTGTTGTTGTTAAATTTGTGTTGGTCTCTGGTTCAACAAGAAGAAGAAAAAAAGGAAGGACGAGAGTAATTGGTCACCATGTATGCATACGAAATGCCCGAGAAGCAAAGCAATTCGTTTTGTTGCAGAATGTCCGACGACGAAAAAGATGGCAAACGGCAAGCAGGAACGACAATGAGCTGCCCGAGAGCGAACGTACGACAAGTGCAGTTGGCACTCATGTGATTAAGTGTGTTCAACGACATATTACGCTCTCACCACCAAGTGGAGTAGGAAGGTCTTGGCCACTCTTGACCTGACCATTTCTCTATTATGGAAAGGAAAAAAAACAAGCGACGAGAAAAATAATAAAATGAAAAATTCTCCTGGCAGAGTGAAACATCTGCTCTTGCTCATGCATAGATAGCCTCAGATCCAGAAGCACTCCTCATCCTCCAAATAGAAAATTCGCTACAAGTGCTGCCAGTGCATTGTCGTGTGTAGTTTGCATTTTTCTATTTGTCCCAGACGCAGAAGTGTGCAGTATCCTTGCTAAAACATGCAAACCAGAGACTACTTGTCCCGAGCTGAGGAAAAACGAAGCAGAATTGAACATGGTAAAATTAGAACATTACGAGTGTCTCCAGTGAGATAGATATTCAGAGACGAAACTCCGAGGAAGTGAAAATTTTTCATGGTACGACGAATACGAGTTAATATCTTACTTATTCCATCTGCACTTGCGAAACTTTCTTGTCCTCTTACTGCTCTCACATTCCTTGGATATTTTACACTTTTTTGTTTAGCTCTGTTCATAGTCCTTCGAAGCATCAGACATTTCCCGAATAGCTTCCTGACTACATTTGTTTATAAATCTTTTGTCACAACTTGCACTCCGTTTGTTCTGGTTTAGTGTAGTATAGTGCAGTGTTAAGTAGGTACGCGTGCCTACTCCTAGAAGTGAAAATTGCTTACTTCATGTTCTCGGTGTTTCATTGTTTCAATTAAATTATTTTTGCGGCGGAAAAGGCGAAGATGGAGTCATGTTGCATGCAGCAGATGGTATCGGAAAGTCCATCTCTTGATTTCAGAGTTTCGCAGTATTTATACACACATCTGGCCCAACTTGAGTTCAGTTAGCGCGTAACAACTAATTTGCTGTAACTTTGAGTAACTTTGAGTAACAGTTAAACTGTGTTCTTACGTTTTGGAAGTCAGCTGTGTTTTAAAACTGATAGTATGAGATTTGCACGGATGGTGCACAATCTTCCATCCTATGAAGATGTTCGATTATTGTTAAAAGTCAGATAATGTTTTCACAGTAATTAATTAGCTAATGAAAAAAAGACAATTAAAAAAGATATCCATTCAGAATGGGAGGATGTTTGTATTTGGTCGGATGTCTTTTGTCCGATTTCAATCGTCGGCCCAACGAAATACAAAGAATTAAATAATAACGATAATTGAAAATAATCAATAGCTAACAGTTGTCTTTGTCAAAAATTTTATTCCCGTTGCTTATATTTTCTCCCTATTGCTATTCCTCCTACTTACTTGATTGTTTGTAGCCCAACCAGTGAACATCAGTATTCGAACTTACTTTACATATCCTTTCTTATGTAGCTAGTATTTGGAGAAACGTTCTACATAACCTTAATATATTAACTTAATTAAAAGATAGTAAAGCTCGTCATATATAGTTGTAATTCAGTCTAAAAACTGAATTAGCTTAAAGGGATTTTAATTTCATCAAAAACCTTTTTTGATACTTTTCCTCTTAAAGCTACCCATATGAATAAAAAAATCTCCACTAGTCCCGATTTCGGGCTGATGACATCCAATTTGGCTTCCCTAAACTCTGGGCGTAATGTTCTACGCCATCCTTACAGCGCAGATTTGGCCGATGTCGCTGTCGTCTCCCATCCAATCCTACTGCAAAGAACTTTCCGAGCAGGATCTTCTTTGATCATGCTAGCTGGGTCTCCTGCCCACCGGAGCTTACCAAACTGATTTCTCTTCATGATATATGAGCGACTAATGTTGGATCTTCTGCTCGCTGACGTAACTACCATTCTTATTTGCTCTCATTTATGTGTAGCTCCAACACTCTTGCCGCCTAATGAATCTAAATAAAATTTCTTGTACAGCTCTTGGACTTAAACCAATGTTGTTGATATACTCTGCACAAGCCAGTAACTCAATGAAGTGAATTGTTCCTGCGTCTTTACATCAGAGTTTCTTCTTTAATACCTAGATTGGATTGTTAGTGATCCGGATATCTTTGCTTGGCCTATAACATTGGTCATGATCAACCTACTTTTTTTATATTTTGCCCATGCGAAAAAGAGTTCGCACCCGTATAATGCTCGGCTATATGCTTTACACAGCATAGTCGTTAAGGAAAGAGGATATGTCGATGAGCTTGTGTCTTGAATGCCTGTGGACCATATTGATGTGGAAAGACAAAGCTTGCCAAACCATTCCACATGCGTGTTGTACGGCTAAAGAACGAATCCCTGAAGTTAACTGTACGTCGAACATAGGCTTGAAAGTAAATTGATGAGCATTAATGGCGCCACGAGTATTACGGTTGAACTCAAGGACAGTTGGCATGCAACTGGCTATCTCTTGAGCACCGCTGGTGGAAGAAGCGATAAAACAGTGACAAGCTATAAACGTCCCTACGTTGTTCAAGCGAATCTATTGATTTCGCAATGTTTACGTCACCGATAAGTCTTATCGCACGGTCTTGTATTCTATCTAGCTGATGCAAAGTAGTTTTATGCGCACTAGACCAGATATGGCAATTGTACTCAGGCTTAGGTTAGCCTTGTATATAGTAGCCAGATCATAGGGAGTGAAATATTTCTTGCACCGGGCTAGAAAACCTAAACATTTCACAGCATTTTTGGCGACGGTAAATATGTGGTCCTTCCAACGAGGCTTTTCGTTAACGTACATACCGAAAATTGCGGGTTTTTCAGTTTCTTCGATGCAAGTGCCATTAATGGATAATGGCATGTGATTTAGGATTCGCTTAGACGACAGGAGACAGCATTGGGTCTTGGAAGCGTTAAATTCTACTTGATTGTTTTCTCCCCATTTTTTTATGCTGTCCAGGTCAGAATTTTACGTGGGCCTCAAACTTATATGAGAAGCTAAGAGTGCTGTCATCGGTGAAAGAGTGAGTTTGATTAGAAGTAATGGACAACAGATCATTAATAAAAATGAGAAAGAGCGTCGGAGACAAAACAGAGCATTTTTTGGGTGTGGTCTGGACAAACGCTGTTTTTTCAACTTCCCGGGAAGAGTCCAGAAGAATAGGATAGATGGAAAAGCTTACGCAATGGTATTGCCAACTTGGAAGAACACCTCTTCAGAACTTATGGGAAAATCCATCTGGCCCAGCAGATTAAGCGTGTTATTGGGATGCCGAATTTTCTCATGGCTTTATAAAGTGCTACCTTTGCTATGCTATTATAGGCGACTTTAAAGTCTATAAGTGGATAGTGTATTGAGCTTTGGGACTAATTTTTCCGAAGCATTATCGTTTTGAAGCTCAGCCTCCAATTCTTTAGTTAGCTAGCCTTTTAGCTATTTATCGAAGTCTTTTCCTATCGCTCCAAGATGCGTTTGAGCTCGCCAATCACAATATTGCACATTTTGTCTTTTCAGTATCTGTAACGCTATGTTTATTGCGTCATACCGTGGACTCTTTTGTAGATCTGCGGTGCAGATTTGACGATACTCTTCTCCAATGCTGCTTTCGTTCGTCGATGAAGTATTTTTTTATACCTTCATATTTTCGCGTTTCGGATATATAGATAGTAGGCCGCGTTGACATTGGCACCTTTATTAGGTTTGAGTTGTAGCGCCGGTCTTTCAACACAGGGTCTATTTGGTGTGAGTGGCTTCATCAGGACATACTCAGGTGGCCTTGTAAATATTTTTACGCGCAAACTTTGTACTCGCAACTCTCCATGACTAGTTGTCTACTCTAATCAGTGTTTAAGTTAAAACTATTGGAAACAATTCCCCGAGGGGACCGCTGTATCTTACTTTCCATAGGTTTGATACTTGGTTAAACTCGGAAGATAAAAGAGGCAAAGCTGCTAGTACTTAGAATGTCTAGAACGGGCACTGTCTTAGTATGCAGCAGCCTTACCGTACAACTGTAGGACCGTACGTACCTGGGATAGTTCCTATCCTGTGCGGCCTATCATGGTGTCCTAGTGACAAATGATTGGGTTCGAAGCTCCGGACGATGTGCTGCCAAGGCTGTATAGTACCTACGCCCAGGCACTCATACTGAACTAACTGAGTCCCTTGATGTCAGATCTCACCAAGGTCGCGTTGGTACTACGGGAGTATCTCTCCTGATCTCCTTGGAGGTTAGCCGAGTCTGGACCAACTTTTGGTTGAGGACACAGTTTCGTTCTGGTCTTGACCTACGTAGTGGCTAGTGGTTAACTACCCAAATGCGGGTAGAGCGCTAGCATAGTAACATCAGAGGAAGGCCTGATGTTAATACTGGCACATCAGTCTATGATGGACGTTGATTGACGTATAACAAATCCGCGTCCGAAGGGGACCGTGGAATTATGCCCTTAGTTGGCGGTGTTGACGTTAATTCAAGACATCTCTATTGGAACCAATATACAGCCTGAATACTGGCTCTCGACCCATTTTTGTGTGCAAATGTCCCAGACTGATTTTTCCCATTCGACTGATTCAACCCTAGAATCATCGTTTCTTAGACTTAAGTTCTATTTTCGCCGCACTTGAATAGTACAAATCATCTGTTTATTTATTGTTTTAATTCTTTCATTATTTTGCTGACTAGACAACACACCCAGAGCACATGATATATTGCATGACAGCTGTAGGATATGTCATGCTCGACGAGACAGTAATGCAGGTTTTTGTTAATAGATTGGATTACAATATTTCCATTTCAATATAACAATAAAAATGTAAAAATATAATAATATCTTCAAATGTTTAGAATCTGCATAAAATTTTTCGTGAATATATTCCAATTGTAATTCTCTTACATTTCGTCATTTGTAGACTAGATGCTAAAAGTCATGATAAATTGCGCTAAGGGCATTCACTCGTTCAGGCATTTCCGTGTAGGGTATGATGTCGGGTTTCTTAATTGTTGGCATTGATGGTACCTTAAAACAAAGCTTTACTTTTTTTAATTTCTCAAGCACAAGCTGTTTTATTTAAAGACAAAATGTTGCGTTCTTAATGAAAAGTTATGATCGAAAATCTAATGTACATTTAAATGTTTTTAAAGTTGTCGTATTTTTTATCTGTATTTTATGTCATTTTTTTAGCAGTTTTATCTACATCTGCCAGCACCTACCTACGCCAATTGGTTAAACTGCTCGCTTGTCTTTTGTTTGACTAAAGTAACGGACACTTCTTCCAGACTTATATATTACAAAATGATTTAGGCATTGAACCACATCTTGTTTTGCTTAATACTCACATAATTGTATGAGAAATATGTCGTCTATGATGTATTCGAAGTTATCCGTTAAAACCTCGGGTGATCCAAGGTCGTTCGTAACAGTTTCGCACACAAAGGTCAAAAGACGCGAAGAATTTCAAGTTAGGTATTTTAAATTGTTATGAGATGAACCTTC
The DNA here is from genome assembly GCA_947095585.1 of Nephrocerus scutellatus. Taxonomy (NCBI): domain Eukaryota; kingdom Metazoa; phylum Arthropoda; class Insecta; order Diptera; family Pipunculidae; genus Nephrocerus; species Nephrocerus scutellatus. The sequence goes on from OX352765.1 coordinate 72,915,962, forward strand.
CGAAAACTTCCCAAATTATTTAAAAAAACATCACTTACGAAGTTGGTTACGAATTAACATCTAAATCCCCTAACTCGTAAAAAACGAATACCAATAAAAAAAAATCAAATTCTTTTTAGCCTAATACTTATGTAGGTACTTCTTAACTTTATAACGCAAAAAATAGTTCTTTTAGAACATTTATCCCTTTTGAAGAAAATTTCAAAACACCATCAACTCGAGCACATAATTCCAGAGGCACGCATAATCATTTCGCGACGTCACATAGAAAAAAGTTAATATACTGTAAATCTATCCTTATAGAAATGGTTTCTATGTCCTCCTACGTAGAAAGGGGAAGTTTTCTTGAATTCAACATAATTTTTCATTTCCTTAGTCTGCGAATATATTTATGTGGGATATTTAAACATATATACGAGTACAAACACACAAACACGAAACTCACATGTGAGCACTTTTATCGCAAGAATTCTAATTTCATCATTCTCGCGTCAGTGATGAGACCATGTCAAGGCCTAAGGAACATCGTATGTGCAGTATCAATTGATGAAACACGAGTATGGCGAGAACGCCGACGAACGGCATCGGCCTATGCGACAGAATGATTCTGCATCCATAAGCAAAGTTAAAAGTTTTCACTGGTGATGGAATCGCGAGCGAATTTCTTCTTCGAGCTGGAAATTCCTCCAACGAAAAGAATTTTTCGTTTCAATTAAGTTTTAGAGAGAACCTCAACTTTTCCCTTCGTAATCCCTTTTGATAGGGCAAACGCACACCGCACACAAAGATGAGCAGCACAGCTTTCGGATGAAGTGAAAAGCGGAGCGGAACAAGTACCAGGGCAACGCGCGGCTGATGTGCGTATAAACATAACCTAAAAACCCTATGACGAAGTGAGACAACCCGAACGATGCAAAAGTGAAGCGTCGTGTTATTCACGCTTCGCTTGGGTTGTTGAAACTCCTTTCGAGTTGGTATACGTATGCATATATGTATGTACATATAATACCTACTGCTCGCAGCAAAACTTCAATGCCGCTGATGTAGCAAAATTGTCTGGAACAAAACCGGAGCAGCAGCCCAGTCCAGGCCAATCTTCCGGTTACTTGTGATGCGGCTAAACGAAAAACATCTCATCTTTACGCTACGTTCAGTACGAGTACGTGCACGATAGATTTAACCGGGGCAAAAGTTTTCACCGCTGCACTCGCACTTTCTCTGCCAAACACAGTTTGTCTAATCCCTGTGTACGCCAGCCCGACAGTTTGAACATCTACAAATCCATATATAGGAGTACATCACGCTAGGAGGATGCTCGCCTGCCTATGTGAAAACTTATTCCTGCGTAACTTTTTAGTTAGTTATAATTTGATAGAACGATGATGATGATGACGTCGACGATGAGCGGCGAGCCGATTTTGATGTGGGCGTTATCACAAGATTTCAATATATTTAACCATCCAAGAAAATTATAGATGGATGGAAGGATCAACTCGGATATTATTCGTGCAATAATTTATCTTAGCAAAAGATTTCCAAATGTAAGCAAAAGCGAGCATCAGTTTCGCTGTGAAAAGTTTTGGTTTTGTGTTGTTTCTGTTTCTTTGCCTTTCCTTCTGGTGTCTTTTTTAAAATCCGATTACAGTCGTGTTTTCGACTCTGTATCATCCCGCATCCAAAAGGGTTAATAATTTAATTTCTTACTTAATGCGCAGCTGAGTTTAAGAATTTTAATATCATCCAAATGTATTTATAAATTATTCAATTATCCACATGCTTTAAGGGAATTTGATTCAGTTGTGCGTACCCACGGGGATAATAATAATCGTTTTAACGCATTTGTTTAGAAGAAGTAGAGAAGAGATGCCCTCAATTGAAGAGCAAGAGCACTCAGGCTATGACTGTGCGGTTGAGAAAAACCTTTCACAATATAAATCGAATACCAGAGGAAGGCTCTAATCTGAAACTAATGGATTGATTGGATTTTGTTTGCCGCTCATTTTTCTTTAATTTGAACCATTTCTCTCTGCCCATCTGGATTGCATTAATTTGCTAAATATTTAAAAACGAGAGAGTAAGTCCTAAAGTCCTACGAATCCCCCTAGGACAATCTCCAACTGTTTTCCAGGCAGAAACCAAAGCAATAGCACCATAGAATGTTTTAAAAGAAGATACAGAAAAGCCGAGATCTACATGATCTCCGACAGCCATGTCGCATTGCTAGCATTAAAAGTCCCAGTTTTCAACTCCAAAACATCGTTAAACTATACTACTGCCTCTTAAACGAACTAGCCAAAACCAAAAATATCAACCTTCAGGAATCGAAGCGAACGAGGCAGCAGACAGACGTCTGTGCCAGAGAAGGTGCAGAAGAATTTTCACTGGCCCTGAACCAAGCATTGCCTATTCCCATATGCCCATATGGCCGACACTGTGACCTGCAAAGATCTATTGCATCAGACGAGTGTAACTATTCTAAGAGGCATACCACCTCCCTAATGAAGAACAGCAAGTCCTTAGTTGCAGAGTTTATCAACTCTGTTGCCAAACATATTTCTTTATGTAAAATACGCCTCCTTAACCAATGTAATGCTGGACATTCACAGAGAATGTGATCGGATGATTTGTCATCCTCAGATCAGAAGCAACATTCCATATCTGAACCTAGTTTAAGTTGTTTAAAGGGGAAATCGCAAGCCACAGTGACCTGTAAGAAAGCTTACCAGCTTTCTGATGCTATCCTTGTCTAGATTAAAGATTTTCTTGTAGGGAAATGGTCTAATAAATCGTTTGGATTGTGTCAGCCTCGGGACATTATCCCAGTGGGCCAGGCGCAGTTTGTTTTTCCAATTATTAATCAGCGCTGTGGCGGCAGCCCAGTTGACACCACAGTATGGGTTAGGTCCCATGAGTGCAGATTCCAAGCCAGCCCTATTAAAATCATCTGCAAATAAAATGTAATTCTACAGTTTTAGTAACATACCTTAGAATGTTATTTCAAAAATCCAGTGACACCAGAGAATGTTACCACATGTTTATTCAAACTTTTGTTAATGCAAAATTGAATAACTTCGCAATCATATCAATTAATTCTATTTTAAATCATAAATCATTTAAAACATATCTTCATCAAAGGCCTGAATTGAAGGTTTCTCTGGTAAAATTGGCCAAGCTACGAGAAAGCGCAGAGAATCTTCAAGAGCTCCATTTGAGTCCAGCATTTTCGCTCATTCTTGGTGCAATGTTTGGCGTTGGAGGTTATCGGCTCGATAGTTGTGCGTGCCTTTTTCGTTTGTTAGGCTGTCACTGTCACTGTCGAGTTGTTGGACATCAAAATAGAAGTCAGATAGTTCCTGAAAGACCGAATTTTTCAATGGAGGTACTAAGAAAGGCTCACGTATGTTATTTTTTTTTTTGTAATATTTTCTTGGTCAAGGTTTTTTGTATTTTTCCTTGACCATGATCCATTTACTTAAACATTTGGACTCGCGTCATTTTAGTTTCGTGATCGTTTTTCCGAGTTGCTTTTTTCAATGAATAAGGGAGAATTCCGAGAAAATAATTTGAAACCGGCTACAAACATGAGGAATGTGATATATTGTAAATCACATTTCTCCGATTTAATTCTTAATTCATGGAGTATTCCCTTGGCAATAAGTTTAAATATAAAAAAAAATAGTTCGAGTGCGAATTATTCTCAATAAATTCCGTTTAAAATGTTTACTCAATGATACGTTTGTACAAATATGTTTCAACCGAAATATATGTATAAACCGAATACAAACGGCGATTAATTCCGCGTTGAAAATATGGACAAGACAACAACACTACATATATGTTTTTTTTCGTGAATGTTGTGACAACAACGCGCATTTGTAATCGCAACATATCTATGCGTGATTACAATAACTATAGTGTTTCAAAGTGATCTAAGAGGTGTGTGCTATAGGCATGGCAGGGACTTATAATTTCCAATTAAAACCACTAACAGCGTAAGAAATTTTTGGATAAACCAAATTATTTGTCTTCGCACAGACCAGATAACCATTGCTACTGAACTATTGTCTCCCCGAAGCTTGGTAAGTTTTAAATGAAAAACAGACAACTCAAAATACCAGAATCAATTTATATTCCACAATTGTCCATTGACAAAATTTGACAATTTACGACGTGGAACCAAATGATTAGCTTGCGCTGATTGTGGTGTGCTATAAGAATAATTGGTAATCAGAAAAGAGCTGAAAGATACGAGTATGAAATAAAGAAGCATTAAGTTAGAAGTTGTTTTCTTAAATGTATTGGACCTATCATTGGCACTGCCTATCACCGACAATGGTGGTAAACTTTGCGTTCTGAAGAAACCTTATTTTTAACGATTGTTTCATTATTTGTTAAAATGAAAAAACATCCGGGTAGCTTATTAATATCTTAGATATAAAAATCTTGACATTCATCTATCTTACCTTGTTGGATTTAGGCAACCGCAAATGTACTTCTAGTACTATGCACTGTTAACCAGCTACTGCATTTGTCTGCTGATAAGGAAAGTTTCTACTACTATGAATTCGTTCTCCTCAGCTTTAATTAAGCGCTTCCAAAGGCGAACACCATAATTATGTATGTACTTCGTTGGGTCTATATTTACTTTTTGTTCCACTAAATCTGAATGAAGTTTTATGTTCACAGAATGGAGTTTCTGACTGTGCTATCATACGAGTAGTTTGTTTAAACGTCTATAATGAGCTTTAAAATCCCAGATTTTTTCAATCACCCGTTGTGATTAGTCGTTGATTTTTGGCTTGTATTGGAACTGCGAAAGCTTAGCGCTCTACGCTGAACTCAAAAATTGCTACACGCTGTGAACATTTTTAATTTTTATGGGTAGTTTTTTTTTAATATCATATTATTACTAGCTGTTCGGGGGCGCTTCGCACAAAGTTTCATACACATAACTAGTTGTTAACCCTGTCTCCTACCCCCAAGACACCGTTTAGACCAACCAAAAGCTAAAATAACAGGCGCTGTCTGGCTGCCCCTCACACACTACTGAACCAACTAAGCTGACCGCTCCCCCACCTATCCACCACTGACCCAAAATTGTAGCCTATAACCTCTGGTCGCAAATTTCTACATAAATCCCATGGAACACGGAATTTTTTCAGTTTTTCCCGCATTTTGCAAGTTTTCCCGAATTTTCCAATTTTCCAGATTCCTATTATCTTCCCCTGGCTATTACAAACATTTAAAAATGTGCCAAATTGGTCCAGCCTTTTAACCGTGTAAAGGTAACAGACAGACAGAGTGACTTTCAGATTTATAACATTGGTATGGATTCTCGATATTACCTTCGCGCCTGGATGTGTTTCTTTGTTTGCTGGTCAAATCTTGTATTCAATTTTTAATCCAAATACCCGATTTTAATTGATTCAATGGAAATTTGGAAGTTATTGGGCAGCAGGATCGAGGGTCTTCCACATAAATTTCTTAAAAATTATTATTTCGCACTTTACTAAA